>CM076576.1:7518537-7944531 GCA_034641835.2 Pinus albicaulis | reverse complement strand
GGAACAAGACAATCAATCTGGGAACGAGGAAGCAGTAACCAATGTTCTCTACAGTCGACAGTCCTGCTTTAAAGCAATTAAAAGGAAATCGAAATTGAACTAAAGCTGCCATTGAAAGTAAACTAGGAAAACTCTTTAAAAGCAAACTGTAATTAAAGGAATCTGAACATCAAACTCTAATTAATGGAAATCAACAACAAAATACCTTGAAGCCTAAATCATTCATTCGGAGAAATAAGCAATGTATCAGTCAAGGGTTCGACAACAATAGCCCATCCCTTTGGAAACTGATGGAAAGGAAATTAGAGCATGGACCATGGGTCTGGGAGCTAGGCAGTAAATGCCAAGGTTCACTACAGCCACAGATCGTCTCTCACACCAAAGCAAAGATAATGCGAATAACAGGAAATGGAACAACAGATTAAATATGAATGTACAACAATCCAAATCAAGCACGCAACACACTTATCATTAAAAAGGACAGTAATCCGAGCTTCGATACAATATGCATGAATCATAACTATAAAGTAACAGCAAGTGTAACGGAACAACAATCCCGAATAAACAACAGTCACAATTTAAGAATACATCATACAATTGTACCGATTTAGGAACATATAGCGCGGTTAATCTGTAATCGAATGTCAATCTGTAAGGAACAACAATGTTATATCAATTATCAAAAGGAACAGCAATGCGATACAAAGTTAAAATGATAACATAGCATTCCTGTTGCAGATAACGATAGTATCCAATCAAGTATATCTAATAGCGCTAATATGTAAAACAAGAAAGTGCGTCAGATTACTGAACAGAGTAAAAGAAAGAAATCAAACCACACATGAAGCATAAAGATATAATACAGTAGCAGCGTACTCCACCAGAGGCTGGGCCCTTAGCCGTCAGCAGATGCTGCTGGGTTACTTCAGGATCAAAGATGGAATGGCAACTAGATTTATATTAAAATATCAAAGCAGAGTTACAGTGGATTACAACAAGAAGTCTCTCAATCTCTCATCCATTATCCATTCTCTCTACCATCCTCAATTCTAAATCTCTAATTCATCCTCAATTCCATCATTCGAATCCCCAAAAATCATCCTCAAATCATCCCCATCTCTGATCTCTGTTTTCATTTAAATAGAGAGAGATCAGAGAGCAGTTACAATAGAGATAACTACAACATGATTTCTATTACAAAATTTGATTTTTTCCAACCAATTGATAAACAAGAAGATATATTTCCATCCTGCTTTCAACAAGAGCAAGACGAATTTGGCTTTGCAACTGAGATTTGGAGGACGGCCGCAACAACAAATCTAAGAAAATCGTGCTCAAAGAACCCTGCGTTTCTCTCAGTAAAAGCCGAATTTGGGCAAACCGTTATTTGATAAAGTTAATTGGGTCCGTTCTGGACAAAACCCATGTTCCTGATTTTCCAGATTCTGCTTCATTTGCTCGAAATCTCAACCGCAAAACCGTCACTTCTTATTCCAGCGAATTTCTGAGTTGGCACTTTTAATGATCAAATCTTCAATCCGGAAATTATCTTGGAGGCTAAAAATGGTGAATAATGTTACAACTGATTTATTAAAACTATCATTGATAAAATCATGCATAATCATCAATTTATTATAAATAAAGGAGAATAAATAATATTCATTCATAGAAGCATAAATCATCATAAAATGGATTTATATAATAAATTATAATAAATGACATGATGAAGAATAGTAGAAATGGGTGGAATAAATGTTCAAAAGTGATAATAATAATGGCATATTAACGGCCCAACATACCCCCACACTCAATATGTTGCATGTCCTCATGCAACGAAAACTGAATATATTGCATGTCCTCATGCAACCCAAAGACAAAAACCCATGCGTTAACCAAGCAATAAAAAATATGTTCATCTCAGCTCATGAAATGGATAGAACAAATGAATTCTTCCTTAATTAATGAATATTCACTTTTAGTAATCTTGATGAAGGCATAAAAATTTTTATATTGACATTCAACTATATGTATATATGAAGTTGCAACAAAATATGATATAAGTAACAACAAACTTCATTAACCATTTTCTCAAAAACTACAAACCAACTTTTGTTGAAATTTGGCAAGTAAATTTATAATATATGAATGCCTTTATGATCCAAAAATCAGACTGTTTGATGCATGGATCATGAGATATAAACAAAATGACTGTAGCTGAGAGTGCATGATTTCCGAAATTTTATGAACCAATTTATCTTGAAATTGTCTGGGTTTGTATTAATGATACGTCTGTGTTTTCCAAAAATCACAAGAATTGAGTTTATAGTTTTAAAAATATTATGGAAATCAATTTCTACACTGAAATTGTATGCCTTAAATGAGAAAGAAAATAGAAAACATCCATCATGCGTAGCAATTCCTCCCCCTCTCTGAAAAATTAGCATGCCCTCATGCGATGCTAGAAAACAAATAGAGGTGGTTGCTACCAGCTATTGAATTCTATGCTTGGTGTAAAACAACATGGAATATGGGAGGTGTTGAGAATGAATAAGAATAGCAATGGATGATAAAGAATATGAATGGCATAGTCATAAGAAAGAAATGAATGAAAGCAACACTCCCCCAAACTGAAAGATGATATGCCACTGAAAAAGGGGAAGTGGTAAAGATGTGGAATGAAGGATGATAAATAATGCTCAAAATGGATTTCAGTAAATTCTCCTAAATTCGTAATAAATCAGAAAATTATGCTATTTTACCTCAAGTTTTACCTCCAAAAAGAAAAATGTGGAATGACATATATGGACTAGCTTTTGTTGAAGCTGATGTAGGCAGAGTTGGTGCTGAAAGTGATACAAAAGGTGGAATCCAGGTAAGCACATCATGTCTGAAGAATTGTTCACGTGCGCGAGCTTCTTCTGTTAAGTGCAATAGTGTGGTCATGCTATGAATAGAATTCTGCCCATACTTGTTCTATTTGGCATACAATGTTCTTGAATCCATAGTGTAAGCAATAGATAAGATGCATGCAAAAATTTCAATCAGAAAAACTTATGTATACATGCAATACTAATATTTTGGCAAATCAACAAGTGATGGCAGAATGCAGTAATCATATCGCATGCAATCCCATAATGCATACATTCCCCCCTCCAATTGGAAAATGAATTCCATGACCATAAAGCATATGAGAGGTGTTGTGCTGATGGCAAGGCAAGGGAATGAACAATATAACAGTGAATGAAGCAGAGTACACATATCAATGATAGGATAGCGGGAGTTATGGTTATAATGAGAGCAGAGTGTGTAAAGATAGTTATGAATAAGAGATAGGACGCTTTGAATTGATGATAGGTGATGAAAAAGAGAAAAAGAACAACAATATGCCAAAAAGATGCTTTACTGATGTATGCTAGCTGAAAATGATGCGATTGATCATAAAACAATTTCTCATGCATAAAGGTTCAAAACAGGGAAAAAGTTAAGGAAATAACTTCTCTGATAAAAAGAAAAAAATAAGAAAAGGGTATTATAATAATAATTGACGATAAGATATAACTTCAATACCATAAGCAGAGCCACTGCTGCCAGCAGGCGTCCATAGCCTCGACAGAGTTGCTTTTTAACCCATATGAGCCAGGATCCTCAATTTATAAATGGAGAGTTACAATGTTGTTGTACAGAAGAGATCAGTGTGCTGGCGTGGTAACCAGATAACCACACTGCCATTCACTGGGATGTAGCAAAAGTGATCAGGCCGGCTCGTGATGAGACTTCCTGTTCCAAGGATAATTTGACTATCCAATGGATCATAACCCTGGTGTGGTGGCCATAATGGGAATGTCACTTTCTTACAACCTTATGAACATGGTAGGCTGGCTCGTAATGAGACCCCCTATCCTCCATCTATGAACAAAATTTTATTGTTATTACACAATTTTATGATAAAAAGAGGGAGGATCAGTACTCCTTAAGAGCAGGGATGGTGGAAGAAGTTGAACATGTCAATAGAAAAATATACCCATAATCTCATTTATTACAGACAGAGAAGATTATAATCCAGAAGGGTGGAACCAGCATGGTATTAAGATGATCAACCAATATAATGTTCAACAGAAAACAATGTAGTAAAGTAGTATATAAATAATTGTGTCCCTTTTGAAAATAATCTATCATCAAGGAGCTGTCCTGTTAAAGATCATAACGTGAATGATATTAACTCGCTTCAATAGAATCCATAATTCTTATCCTCGTAAAAATAGTGTACTTCATGCCATGAAGGGGAATCAGTAAAATGTGGTTGAGATGAACTAGGAATAGTCCCACAAGAGGAAGGAAGGGTTGCTCTCGAAAATAATCCTAAAGTGTTGCTCTTTTGAATGAACAGCAAAAACACTCAAAAAGTGGTGTTCCTTAAAGGAAATGCACACAAAAAAAAGCAAAAATACACACAAAAAAAGTGTGAAAATGCAAATGTCGTTCCTTTGGAAAAATGAACAGCAAAAACTAAAAGTGTCATTCCTTTGGAAAAGGAACAGCAAAAACGCAAGTGCCGTTCCTTTGGAAAAGGAACAGCAAAAATGAAAAGTGTCGTTCCTTTGGAAAAGGAACAACAAAAACGCAAGTGCCGTTCCTTTGGAAAAGGAATAGTAAAACGAAATTGTTGTCCCTTTGAAAAAGGAACAATAGAAATGACAAAAGTGCACACAAACGCTGTCCCTTCAGAAAAAGAACAGCAAAAATGCACAAGCATGAAATGCAAGCACGCAAAGAATGAATTAGCTGTTCACTGTATTGATGCTGAGGATGGGTCACAGTTTGAATGAAGCAACACCTGAAACACAAAATATAAAAAATATCAGAAAAGAAACAACGTTTTATTTAAAAACAATATGTAAACAATTAAATTAAGTTACAACAGCTATGATGTTATGTCAAAAAAAATGATCTCTTTGAAAAATGTTTTGGCAGCAGTGATAAGACATGAATCTTCAAATTGAAATCAATTCTTCATTTTGTTTTATTAAAATTTGTTTCAAGAATCACTCGTCCATAAATTGACCTTCTTTTTCTCCTAGGACCTGCAAAAAAAGAGTGTCTACCTGCAATAAAACATTAAATCATGGAGAAAGAGAGGTGATCGGGCTCCCCTAATCCAAGAATTATGCAAAAAACAACAAGTAGTTACTCTGTATAACAAATCCATTGAGAAAATAACAAAGTAAAATTTATCTGTCACTTGCGGGAGAGCAGTGGCCAATCATGCTAACCTGCAGTGTTTTAATCACAACTTCTTTGTTTTTCGTCAAAATTGAGTGATTCCAAAGCAAAATGAGAGATAATTCAAAGGGTTATTTCCAGTAGCAACAGGTTTTAAAAATTCAATGCTATGATATGTCAAATTTGTTTAGAACAACCTGCATAATAGAGTCATTTTCGATTACCCAATCTAGACCAATGATTGATATTTCAAGCATAGATTCTTCGTTTGATGTCGGATTCAAATGATTAAAATTGGAAATGAAAGTAGATGCATTTATTTATCTCCAATAGAAACAGGTTTTGAAGAAAAGAAGAATTGATAGGTTAAATACTGTAAGGAACAACCAGAAAGACATAGTTTTAAGGGTGCTTATTTACGATAGACAGTCAGTATTTTGATCATAACTTCCCCATACGATATCTAAAATGAGTGATTCCAATTGCCTTGTAAACTAGATTCATAGAGGAATCTACCATAGTAACAAGTTTTAAAAATTCAAACATTTAGGCCTCCAAAAACTGACTGTCCCAACTTTGTTCCTAAGCTGCCTCCTAGACACCCTGTGAATGTTTTGGTTCTAACTTTTTCGTTTCAAATCCAAATTGAGTGGTTCAAATTGGGTTAGAAAGTAGAAATCAAGGGCCACCTAGGGTAGAAACAGGTTTTAAAAATATTCACTTTTGGTCCCTCAAAACATGACTGTCTCGACTGTTTTTCCAGAAATCTCATCAAGCCCGAAAGCCAAAAAAAATGATATTCAACCATTTTTTCATATTGATGATAAAAATGAATATAAGTGTTTGTAGAACTATTATTTCCATTATAAGTCATCTACATACACAAATGATTTAAAAAATTTTATCACCAATGTTGATTTGCATAGCATGTTGCAACAAAAAACAACTAGTTTTACAAAAATAAAAATAAAAAAGATGTGTTTGTTTTATTTGTTTATTTATTTTATTTTCTCCACTATCCTACTCTTCTTTGAGAATCGAGTATGTTTATGTATAAGAGCATTTCCAGTGGAACCATTTTAGAAATAAGGTTTTACATATGCACATACCCAAATTTGAAAAATGCATGTTGATAAAAATTAGGGTATGAGAAGCCAACTTCCCTTGAAAAGATGGTATCAAAAATTGTTGAAGTATGGAGTGATGATGCAAACACGTGATGGAGTGAAACCAATCTTCAATATATCCGTTACTTTCTTGATTTCCCATCATACCATGAAGTTCTTGAGCTTTTAAAATGGTTTGTTGGTGCAACCTACAAGAAACCTCATTTTCTTCCATAGCTTCTACAATTTTTGAATTTGAAACATTCTGAATCTCATTGTAGGTTTTCTCTAATGGCACATGTGAGATAGAATGGGTGGGAAGGTTGGGTAAATTTGGCAGTTCAACACTGTAAGCATGTTGTACTGTTTTATTGTGGTGAGGGTGTGGAATTAGTTGAGCAGGAAATTCAAAAAAATGTTGGGCAGTTTCTTACCATAACAGAAGATGTTCTTCATGTGTTTCTTCGAAGCTCCTTCTTCCAATGTCCCTGTCAATTAGTTAGTGAAATGGGTGGTGCTTACATCACCACTTGAGTGAAACCTTGTGATTCATTTTCCAAAATTTCTATTTTTTTCCTAGTCATTCACACAAAAATTCAAACATCTATTTCTACCTAACAAAGCAACAGCAAATCTGTTAGGAAAGCGGACAGTGGAGCAGGGCTTTTACATGCTCCGCACGCAGGTTCTTACCTTTCGTTTTTAAGATCCAACTCTTCCCTAGCAGGCACTCATCAGATTCACACTACTATTTAGAAATGGCTACACTCTCCCCGGCAACGGCGCCAAAATGTGGAGCGATAAAAAGGGTCTTTTTAACTCCTAATTACCTTCACATTAATTATCAACCCAGGGACGACTTTTTATTTCAAGAGTGTACTCAGTCTGAGGCGGCTATTTACTCAAGAGTAATGTTTTGTAGTATAGTGCTTAAAATGAAAAAGTAAATGAAAGCTGGAAACAAAATCTAATTGGAACAACAAGAAACTGAAATGTTCTAAACTAAATCATTCACTCAAACAACCATCAATCGAGGATACAGTAGCAATAACTCATTCCTCCGGATATTGATGCAATTGAAATCAAACCGGAACAAGTCAATCAATCTGGGAACGAGGAAGCAATAACCAATGTTCTCTACAGTCGACAGTCCTGCTTTAAAGCAATTAAAAGGAAATCGAAATTGAACTAAAGCTGCCATTGAAAGTAAACTAGGAAAACTCTTTAAAAGAAAACTGTAATGAAAGGAATCTGAACAGCAAACTCTAATTAATGGAAATCAACAACAAAATACCTTGAAGCCTAAATCATTCATTCAGAAAAATAAGCAATGTATCAGTCAAGGGTTCGACAACAATAGCCCATCCCTTTGGAAACTGATGGAAAGGAAATTAGAGCATGGACCACGGGTCTGGGAGCTAGGCAGTAAATGCCAAGGTTTACTACAGCCACAGATCGTCTCTCACACCAAAGCAAAGATAATGCGAATAACAGGAAATGGAACAGCAGATTAAATATGAATGTACAACAATCCAAATCAAGCACGCAACACACTTATCATTAAAAGGGACAGTAATCCGAGCTTCGATACAATATGCATGAATCATAACTATAAAGTAACAACAAGTGTAACGGAACAACAATCCCGAATAAACAACAGTCACAATTTAAGAATACATCATACAGTTGTATCGATTTAGGAACATATAGCGCGGTTAATCTATAATCGAATGTCAATCTGTAAGGAACAACAATGTTATATCAATTATCAAAAGGAACAGCAATGCGATACAAAGTTAAAATGATAACATAGCATTCCTGTTGCAGATAACGATAGTATCCAATCAAGTATATCTAATAGCGCTGATATGTAAAACAAGAAAGTGCGTCAGATTACTGAACAGAGTAAAAGAAAGAAATCAAACCACACATGAAGCATAAAGATATAATACAGCAGCAGCGTACTCCACCAGAGGCTGGGCCCTTAGCCGCCAGCAGATGCTGCTGGGTTACTTCAGGATCAAAGATGGAATGGCAACTAGATTTATATTAAAATATCAAAGCAGAGTTACAGCGGATTACAACAAGAAGTCTCGCAATCTCTCATTCATTATCCATTCTCTCTGCCATCCTCAATTCTGAATCTCTAATTCATCCTCAATTCCATCATTCGAATCCCCAAAAATCATCCTCCAATCATCCCCATCTCTGATCTTTGTTTTCATTTAACTAGAGAGAGATCAGAGAGCAGTTACAATAGAGATAACTACAACATGATTTCTATTACAAAATTGGATTTTTTCCAACCAATTGATAAACAAGAAGATATATTTCCATCCAGCTTTCAACAAGAGCAAGACGAATTTGGCTTTGCAGCTGAGATTTGGAGGACGGCCGCAACAACAAATCTCAGAAAATCGTGCTCAAAGAACCCTGCGTTTCTCTCAGTAAAAGCCGAATTTGGGCAAACCGTTCATTAATAAAGTTAATTGGGTCCGTTCTGGACAAAACCCATGTTCCAGATTTTCCAGATTCTGCTTCATTTGCTCGAAATCTCAACCGCAAAACCATCACTTCTTATTCCAGCGAATTTCTGAGTTGGCACTTTTAATGATCAAATCTTCAATCTGGAAATTATCTTGGAGGCTAAAAATGGTGAATAATGTTACAACTGATTTATTAAAACTATCATTTATAAAATCATGCATAATCATCAATTTATTAGAAATAAAGGAGAATAAATAATATTCATTCATAGAAGCATAAATCATCATAAAATGGATTTATATAATAAATTATAATAAATGACATGATGAAGAATAGTGGAAATGGGTGGAATAAGTGTTCAAAAGTGATAATAATAATGGCATATTAACGGCCCAACATTGAGTAGGTGGAAATTTGAGTTGCTTCTTTATTGTGCCAATCTCTACATTATTTTTCTTTATCAATTTATCTGCAGCTTTGATGTTAGTGGGATCATATCCCACTTCCATGACCAACTCTTCTAGAGATTTAATCTTGTTATAGTTGGCTTGTGAGGAAGCATTTTCTAGATTTAGTTGATATTTTATGTTCTCTATAGTGTTATAAAACTTCTGAACACTCATGGATTTATTATTCATGGTAGAGTACATGTAATGTTCCTTTTTCAGGAATATTGCCAAGCTGCTCAATATGGACGTTGTATAAGGAAAAATGGACAAATAAAATGCAGACCAAAGCTTGGCTCTTGTTGAATATGTTGTGTGGGACTTAAATATGGATTTTCATCAGAATAAAATCAACTTAGATCTACTAAACAGATCTCCCACAAACTGGTATCAGTGAGATATTTCCTTTTAAGACATTAACAATCAACAATCTGATCTAAACCAGAGATTGATTGAAGGGTAATTTACTAGATATGTCACCTTTACAAGAAAGGATGAGATCTAGAGGCTAGCTTACCCTTTTTAGACTCTGTATATAGAATCTTGTCGAGAGGTAATATCCCAAAAGGGTTTACTCAGCAAATCATACCTAAAAACACATTCTTCGGGTATGATGGATTCATATACCATATAATATGTCTTATAACACTAAAAAACCAATATAAAGAACATAATCACTCTTTACTCGGCTTCAATCAACAGAAAGATGGGGAAAAGCAGCATTTTATGCACTAAAATAGGTGTATAAGAAAATATGCGTAAAATTAAGGGTCCAAGTTCTGGAATATGTTATATTAGGTCAAGAGGGATTCACATGCCAAATTTCAGCAAAAAAATATGTGTTTTACTAAGTTAAACAGTTCCTCCTTCCCGACTAGTCAAGAAAAACCCTGATTTCCCATGACCTAAATTATGCAGAAAGTTGATGAAGCATGGATAGCGTAATTTCTGAAGGGATTGGATAAATTTATGCAGAAATTTCAGTATGCAGGTTCAGAATAAGATTCATATATATTATACAGAGGAAAACAAACAAAACTATGAAGGAAAGGCCCCAAAATGAGTTGCTGCAATGCATAGAAAAAGGCTGCAGACTATGACAACGTTATTTTCCTGAATATTCAGCCGCTGTAAGCTAAAGCTCAAATCTATGATAGATCTATGTATGAAACATAAAATCCATACCATATCTGGAAACTACTCAGCCTTCTCCACAAGATCCCCTTGGGGTTTCATCAAAATAATACATGTACAAGTGTAGATCTGACTTTGAAAGCTACAGGACTGCAGAATACTCAGAATTTATGAATATGACTTTTATTATAACATGAATCAGATCTGAAATATCATAAAACAGTAGCTACTTTATATATTTACAAAGTGAGAGGCAAGCCTCAATCACTAGATAGCAGATTTGCACAAAAGTTGAATTTACATTTAATCCCAATGCAGAAAACGCAGTTCATGAGAGGGAATGCACAATATCTCTATATAAATGAAGCAAATTCTATAAAATACATACCTGAATACAAAATAAGAGAGAGATCCTCTTCCGGGTGGTCACAAGACACCCTCCTTGAGAGAGAACTCCTCCAAAACACTAGATCTTTGCAGATCTAGGATACCACTTGCTGCAAATCAAGCAGCTGTAAAACCCTCAACAGGATTAGCGCTGCTAATGGAGATGGAGCTTGGTCCTCAACCTGATAGTGGCTCATTTTAGAACAATCTCCTCCAAGATCTACTCAAGGAATAAGGGAGGATTCCTAAATAGGAAATCCTCTTCCCTTAGGCTAAACAGCCAAGAGAGCTAGAGTTGCTCAAGCAACCTCTATTTCGAAAATACTTCAACAACCTTTTCTTGAGCCCTATCCTCCTTTTTATAACTTGAAGGGGTGCACAAACCCTAAACCACTTCAATGGAATTAACCCCTTTCACATTGGATCCCTCTTCTAAAACTGCGTTGGTTCTCCAAGGTGGTCCAAATTTTGTTCACACACAATTGGATTTTGTTACAAAAGGCCCAGATTTATCCCTTTTCACATTTTGCATGTATTTATTCTTTGATTTAAGGAGTTTTTCATGTCCTCCTTTACATTTTATTCCTCAGTCATGAAATGCAAAAATAAACAAGGCAAAATTAATGTTCCAATTAGCTGAAGCTAATTTAGGAACATTACAGTCTCCCCCTCCCAAATGTTGCTTGTCCTCAAGCAACTGCAAGGGTGCTGAAAAGTCTCTCCCCTTCTTCTTGTGGCCTCATCAATGGATCCCACCATGGGTTAAAATGATAAGCAATGAATCTACCCTCCATTGATCTTATCCAAGTGCAAGATAGCAAGTGTACATCAAGAGAAATGGGTGGTACAAGTGGTGATCTTCTTGTTGCTCAATGACCTCATCAAGGTAGGAGTGATGAAGAGCATGGGGGAAATTTTTCCCAATGAGTGTCTCCCACACCCATGCTATCATCCAAATAAAAGGAGCCATTCTTGATAGCTCATAGAAACAATTATTAATCCCCATGATGTGCATTGAGTAGGGGCAGGCTAGAAATGAGGGATGAATATACCCAACTCACGCTGTCCCTCTTCCCACTGTGGATGGATGTGGAGCTGTGGATCTTGGGCTGAAAAAATGTGGTCACCATGAAGCCAAAAGGAATTTGAAACTTCATGATCTCCTTCATTGATTTCAGTGAGTCTCCTTGCCCACCCTCTTAGGCATGTAGTGAACAATTTACCTTCACCACATGTGCTCCAAAAGACATGTAGACTAAGTGCCATATGATGTGCTGGATGGTGACAATAGTCCTTCCCTTGACACTAGCGCTGTCCATCATCTTGCTGCCTCAAGTCATGATACCATAAGTGGCCATCCCACCACTTGCTTGTTGAAATAAGATTCTTCAAAGCTTGGAAATGATAGAGGAAAATAAGTGTTTCCTGAATGGAGATCAAGCAAACCATGTCTTGCTCTAGTTCCTCCCATGTGAGAGGCTCCCCTTTATGATACAAACTCAATGCATGACCCTTTGTAGAAGATGATACAATGTACCATGCAGCAACCAAAAAACGTTCCCTCCTCTTCTTGAAATTCAATTGAATATGGGAGAGTGCATTCCCAATGGATACATTCATCCAATGTATCAATCCTCCTCTCCCACATATGCTCCTCATAAAAATAGAAATACCAGCAACATAGGGAGCAATAATAGAATTCATGTTGGCTTCCATATGCAACAAATGTGAAGGGCAAGGATCCCTCATATGCAACCAATGCAGTTTGGACCTCAACTGCAATAGAGACTGCTGAAAAATGTGGTCTTCCAACCACTTGCATGCTGCCCCAATCTCTTCATAAGCTTGGAGGAAATAAATGATGGATAAGGCAATGTGAGCATTTCCTCCGAAGAAAAATTCCTCCCCAAGTCCTCCTAGGGAGTGGATATCCACATTGCTCATGGCCTCAGGTAGACCATGCAGCCTCAAAGTAAGAATGCTCCTCCTTGGAGAAACATCCTGCACATATGTGGTTAAGGGATGCATGTATACATGAGATAAATCAAAATAATCAACACCCTTACCACAAGTTTTTCTCATGCAATGGGAGCAGCTCATAGATGAGCCTCCTTCCATTCTCAAAGAGAAGAGAGAAGACTGTAATAACTCTTCCCAAGAGTCATGTGCATGCATAGCTCCCATGCCAAATGTAGATGTGGGAAGGCTGCTATCCTTCACCTACTTTTCTTGCCACAACACAGAAAGTGAAATGAGAGTGGGCGTGGATGATGTTGAGAGACTACTTCTCTCCTCCTTAAGCCTACCCACGACTCTCAGCGTTGCATCAAGACCTCCCTAGGTCTCCACTTCTCTGAAATCAATGGGCAATGCCTCACCATGTGAAGAATTCACCTCTTCTTGCTAATCAAGTGGCCTTCTTGGTGCAATGTCTCTATGAAATGAGACATCATCTAGTGGTGACTGAATACATGAATGGAGAAAACCCTCCATGCTTCCACTGCACAATCCAATCACCTCTTTAGGTGCATCAACCTTCTGCAATAGATAGAAATGAGATTGGCCCTCTTCCCCATCTTCTCTCAGTATCCTCATGTTTTTGCACCTTCTCCATCTCAAGGGCTTGTGAAATGCAGCCCCTTTGATATCTTGAAGGGAAGATCTTATTCCTCCCTTACTACTCTTGCACAGCGCAGTGCAACTCTGTTGTTATATATTAGCAGCACATAGAAATGTAGATCTCTCCATGCAATGGGCTGAAATGAAAACAGATGAATTATTGACCATACCTTGGTGAAATGTAGAAGCAAGAAATTCTTCTGTAACTATGTAGTATTCCTCCATTGAACATGAAGGATTCTCCTCCAAGGTTGTGCCAGCGTTGGTACAAGTCTCTACCCCCTCAACCTCCTTGAGATCTTCTTGAATATCCTTCAAGGTCTGGAAAAAGAGTGGGGGAATCTCTTTTTCTGTCATTCCTTCTTCTCCTCCTGTTTCTCTTAGCAAGAAAGTGGGGATGTGACAGCATTGTAAATCATATTGTGTGGCTGAATGCTCACACACATCATAAGAAGTACTGGGTACTCCTTCATCTTCCTGAAATTCTCTAGGAATTTCATTGTAGCTTCTTCTGCTTTGAAACCCTCTTGGAGTTTCACTGCACCCTTCTTCTTCCATTGGTTTAACCTCCTTGGAGAGGCCCTTTTCTGATCTTAAAATGAATGAAATTAGTCTCATCCTCTCCATCATTTTTCTCTTTCTTTCTTGGGCTTTTGAAAGCCACAGGCTAAGCCAAGAAAGGAGCTTTGATACCAATGTAATGTTCCTTTTTTAGGAATATTTCCAAGCTGCTTAATATGGACGCTGTATAAGGAAAATTAGACAAATAAAATGCAGACCAAAGCTTGGTTCTTGTTGCATATGTTGTGTGGGACTTAGATATGGATTTTCATCAGAATCAAATCAACTTAGATATGCTAAATAGATCTCCCACAAACTGGTATCAGTGAGATATTTCCTTTTAGGATATTAACATTCAAAAATCTGATCTAAAAAATAGATTGGTTGAAGGGTAATTTACTGGATATGTCACCTTTACAAGAAATTATGAGATCCAGAGGCTAGCTAGCCCTTTTCATACTCTGTCTATAGACTCTTGTCGAGAGGTAATATCCCAAAAGGGTTTACTCAGCAAATCATACCTGAAAAATAGATTCTTCAGGTATGATGGCTTCAGATACCATATAATATGTCTAAGAACACTCAACAACCAATAGAAATAACAACAACACTCTTTACTCAAATTTAATCATCAGAAAGATGGGGAAAGCAGCATTGTATACACTAAAATAGGTGTATAAGAACATATGCGTAAAATGAAGGGTCAAGGTTTTGGAATATGTTATATTAGGTCAAGAGGGATTCACATGCCAAATTTCAGTAAAAAAAAATGTGTTTTACTAAGCTCAACAGTTCCTCCTTCCCGACTAGTCAAGAAAAACCCTGATTTCCCATGACCTAAATTATGCAGAAAGTTGTTGAAGCAAGGATAGCTTAATTTATGAAGGGATTGGCTGATTTTATGTAGAAATTTCAGTATGCAGGTTCAAAATAAGATTCAGATATATTATACAGAGGAAAACAGACATTTCTATGAAGGAAAACCCCCAAAATGAGTTGCTGCAACGCATAGAAAAAGGCTTCAGACTATGACAGTGTTATTTTCCTGAAGATTCAGCTGATGTAAGTTAAAACTAAGATATATGACAGATCTATGGCTGAAACATCAGATCCATACCAGATCTGGAAACTACTCAGCCTTCTCCACAAGATCCCCTTGGGGTTTCATCAAAATAATACATGTACAAGTGTAGATCTGACTTTGAAAGCTACAGGACTGTAGAATACTCAGAATTTCTGATGATGACTTTTATTATAACATGAATAAGATCTAAAATAGAATAAAACAATAGCTACTTTATAGATTTACAAAGTGAGAGGCAAGCCTCAATCACTAGATAGCAGATTTGCACAAAAACTGAATTTACATTAAACCCCAATGCAGAAAACGTAGTTCATGAGAGGGACTATGCAGTAGCTCTATAGAAATGAAGAAAATTCTATAAAATACAGATCTGAATACAAAATAAGAGAGAGATCCTCTTCTGGGTGGTCACAAGACACCCTCCGTGAGAGAGAACTCCTCCAAAACACTAGATCTCTGCAGATCTAGGATACCACTTACTGCAACTCAAGCAGCTGCAAAACCCTCAACAGGATCAGCGCTGCTAATGGAGATGGAGCTTGGTTTTCACCCTGATAGTGGCTCATTTTATAACAATCTCCTCCAAGAGCTACTCAAGGAAGGAGGGAGGATTCCTAAACACGAAATTCTCTTCCCTTAGGCTAAACAGCCAAGAGAGCTAGAGTTGCTCAAGCAACCTCTATTTCAAAAATACTTCAACAACCTTTCCTTGAGCCCTCTCCTCCTTTTTATAACTTGAAGGGGTGCACAAACCCTAAACCACTTCAATGGACTTAACCCCTTTCACATTGGATCCCTCTTCTAAAATTGCACTGGTTCTCCAAGGTGGTCCAATTTCTGTTCACACACAAGTGGATTTTGTTACAAAAGGACCAAATTTATCCCTTTTCACATTGGGCATGTATTTATTCTTTGATTTAAGGAGTTTTTCATGTCCTCCTTTACATTTTATTCCCCAATCATGAAATGAAAAATAAACAAGGCAAAATTAATGTTCCAATTAGCTGAAGCTAATTTAGGAACATTACAATACAACATTTCACCAGATTTCTTGTGAAATTATATCTGGTCAATAGGATGAATATCCTGGGCTTGAACATCATATGATGTCCTTTTATAATCTACTGATGATTTGGGATGCTTCATTGTGGGCTGTAGGAAGGTCATCTGCATCTTCCTAGTCTTGTAGTCAAATGCAGAAAGCAATCTTCTTTGGTCACTAGGTGACTGTTTCCAGTATTGAGTATATGTATCAGCCTTGAGGGCTTCATTCATGATCTTGATCTCTTTATACTTCTACATAATATCCATCTCTTTCTCTGCTAGTTTACTTGAAGAGGACACTTCAACACTACACTTCTTTTGAATCATCTGATTTTTTGATCTTGAAGGTTGGTGTGTTTCTTCAGAAACTGTAGGAGGAGCATTGTCTTTCACCACTACATCCGTATAAAGGATTTCAGTAGTTTCAATTTGTTCTTCTACAAGATTTAATTTTGGTTTCTTCTTATACATCAACTTGAACTTAGTTTCAGTGGTAGTATCTGCTGTATATGACCATTCTTCTCTGCGTCTCTTAGATTTCTTATCTTATGGGGCTGGATTCTGCATTATTTCACTGGTTTTTGTTGGTTTTTGTAGTTATTTCAAAGTGTTCTCCAACCATTCAGACTGATTGGAGTACTTCTCTATATCTGGGATGGACTCATCTACATAAGGAGTTAATTTACAATTGATTCTTAATTTGCTTATTACTCCTAAAGGATTATAATACCACTGGAAATTTGACTGAACTTAAATTCATGCAAATATTTTTCTACTTGTAAAACTTCATCTCTATTTTTACAAATGAAAGGACCAACTTGATTCTTTATTTTAAACTTTGTCTTATTTTTGGCTGCCAAGAAATTGATTCCATCAGAATTAAAGATCTGCTAGATATAATCAAGTGCAAATAACCTCATTGGGAGGTATTTGGGTAGCTTATATGGAAAAATATTAGATCCATTTTAATATCCCAAAATAGGGAAAATAAGCAGTACTGGGAATATCTTAAGATATTCCAATTTTGGACTGCTCAAAAATGCATTCACAGAAAAACACATCTCCAGAAATGTAAGCCATAAAAATTTAAATCATCACTTTGATCCACTAGATACATCTATATATCATCTAATTCCAAGAGTATATCAGAAAGAAATGAAACTAGGTGAGGTAAACAGACCTCCCACACTAGTGTAGCTGAAAATGACCGAGAACCCCGGACACTGCTACTCAGAAATAATGCATAAAAGAGACTGCGCAATATTTTGAGGGTTTAAACTTAGAAAATAGGAGAAAAAGTATATCTACTCATATATTAGTCAATAATTCATTAATAACTAAGATCTATTCTCCTTATACAAAATACAAGAGAACCCAACAAGGGTTTCTTGTCAAACACTTTGCATACAAAACGTGATATTTAGAAATTTACTGAATCACCACTGCGACATTGAAGAATAAGAGTGTATAAGGATGAAAGATGTATGATATTATGTATATCCCTCAATCACTTCCTCCCATGAAAGGATGAACCGCCCAATCACAAGAAAACACTACAACAGAGCCACTAGACCATGCACTGAAGCTGCCTCCCAAAATAACGCATTCTCTAGCTTGAAAAATGTTGGGAATGTTAGGAAAAAGTGTGGTCTGCTACCATAGATCTGAAATAATCTTTAGACCTCTCCAAACAGGTCTCTCAAGTGAAGGGAACCTTCCTCCAAAGAGAAACTAGCTCAGAAAGGGGGATTCCAATCCCTTCCACTACTGCACCTTGCAACACTGAACAATCACCTACAGAAACTGCGTTGATAAAGTAGGCTGAAGCTTGGCCTGAAAACCTGATGTGGAAATTGAATTCAAACTCTCCCAATAGACTCCTCAAGGAAAGAGGTGGGATTCCCGCTCGGGAACACCCAATGCTAAACAACACTTCTACTTTGCTAAACAGCAAGAGGAAGCAAAAGTCTGAGCAGACAAGAATAATAATCTAAAAACATGAGGAATAATGCTACCATCCTCTTCCTTAAATAAAACATGAGTTTTATTTCCCTTGGCCCCACTCAATTAGGTCATCTCCATCCAAAGATTCATCTCCCTCCAAAACTGCGTTATTCCTTCTTTGATTCCTCCTCCTCCACAACTGCGTTGTTTAATTAGTCAAAGCGGACTAAACCAACTTGATATTATCCCCATTCACACATGGAGGTGTTTTATTAAGCTGTAAAGAGTGTCCCCTTTCACACTTGGAGTGTTTTTATTCCTCCTTAGGAGACTTATGGGCTTTCCTACCCATTTATTCACCAGTTATAGCTGCTGCTAACTCTAATGTTCCATTTAGCTTTGAGGCTAAAATTTGGGAACATTATAGTCCTCCCCTCCAAAATATTTGCTTGTCCTCAAGAAAATGTATAGGGAGAGAAAAATTTCTCCCCTCCTCCTCTTGTGGCCTCCCATCAATATCCTCCACCACTACATCAAGATAATCTGCAATAAAACTGTCATCCAATGTTTCCTCCCAAGTGTGAAAAACCAAATGGTCTACATCAATGAAAGGTGGAAAGTGTAAATGGAAACCTGCTTGCTGTCCCATGGCCTCCACAAAGTAGGAGTGATGACCAACATGGTGAATGAGTGCCTCCCTCACCCATGTTATCATCCAAATGAAATGAGCCATCCTAGGTAGCTCATCAAATGAATCATCAACCCCGGTTTTATACAATTTGTTGGGGCTACATGAAGAGATTGGATCCTGAAATCCAAATGGTTTCTCTCTCCATTTATGGTAAACATGGGGCTGCCTCTGTCCTTGGGCTGAAATGACATGGCCTCCAAGAATGGCCCAAGTTCCCCCATCAAAAAATCCAGCTATGAAGTGCCTCCCCAAGTTCTTCAAGTGGTTCCTCCCACAAGAAGGGAAAAAGTGTGATGTGACAATCATGGTTTTCCCATGGTTCCTCTTGAAATGTAAAACATGTAAAGTGGGGAGAATCATGCTCCCAATGGGCATCTCTTCTACCTCCAAGACTCTCCAAACAAGACTTCCCATGAGCATAAACATATCAGCAATAGATGGAAGCAAGGTACAATAAAAAAAAGTTGCCAAATGACAACCGGAGAGTGAATCATAGTTCCACTCATGGAACCAGAGCAGTACCTCCTTTTCCTGCATCAAAATAAGAAATAACAAGTGCTTTACCAGCCACTTGTTTGCTGCCGCAGTCATCTCATAAGATGGAAACATGAAGTTACAATATGGTGTCAATGGTGTACACCAAGAAACATGTGGCTTCCCCCACAAACCACCAAAAGGATAGCCAAAATAAATGCTACAAGTAGCTGCAAGTACATCATCATACAATATGCAAGAAGAGATAATTCTTCTTGATACATCATGCTGCTCAAACAAGGAAAAAAATTACAATAAAAAAAGTGAAATTATACCTCTCCCATCATGTACTTGAGATCTTGAGCTGAAATGGCTCAATTGGAATTTTTCCCTCACCTCCAATGAGTATTGAAGTGGCTGTGACCTCCTATCTATCACCATCCTGGCTATGCATCTCTCCATATGCTGAAAGATGTCATGCTATATGCCCTCCCAAGTGAACTCCTCTGCAAAAGAAAGGTATGCATCTAAATGCATGGAAAGGAAGTCCTCATGTGCTGCAAGTAGCAACTTATCCTTGATACTAGAAGCTCTAGTCAAGAAGAATCTACCATGTGAATAGATGAACACATCATCCACCATATACTCATCATCTCTATCCAGGTCAAGATCCTTGGAGTACTTTACTAAGAGCTGAGATCTCCAATAAGGATCAACCCTCCTAAGAGACAGCGCTGGTGATATGGAATGTGAAGCTCTCCTCATGTTGTTGCCTGCTACTTTGACATCCCTCATGCCAAATTTATCCTCCAAACTCTTCACCTCTCCAAAGTCCAAGAGTGGTGAATCCAAAGACAATATGTCTTCCATCAACTCCAGATCAGGTGGCCTCCTAGGTGGAATGCCTCCATGTAGTGAGACATCAATGTCAAGGCTGGACTATACATATGACTGGGCAACCTTGCCCCTGCCCTTACAGTGCAAATCAGTCTACCTCTTCCTTGCATTAGATTTCTGAAGTAGAGAAAGGTGTGTGCCTCTCATCAAGTGATGTTGCTCTTCCTCCCTACCTCCTCCTTCCAGCTGCAATGCTACACAATCATGCTGCTCACTGATTGTGCTTGGACCTCCATGTATGAGATCATGGAGAACTACTTGCAAGGCTCCAAGAATCCCTACTATTGGAGCATTTTCTCCTCCTCCCTCTTCATGAGGCACTCGATGTGATATAGATGTGATAGCATTGTTTCCCTCAACTCCATCAATGTGTGTGGGCAACATCTCAACAATTGGATCCTCCTGTGAAAAGGAGATCCCCATGCCCTCTTGTTTAGGAAAATGAACTAGAGGTCTTGCCTCTAGCAATGTGTAATGTAAAATTTTATCTTTTCTCATGGTTTTTTGAAGTGGAGTTTCCTCCATCACATGCAAGGGTTTGGTTCTCTCAAGTTTTCCTTGCTCATGTGTCTTAGGAAGTTTTTCACCAAACCTTCCCACCAATGTTTCAATGAATCTTGCATAAGAGGAAGTGTTTGCATTTCTTAAAGAATAAGATTCAAAAATCCACCATGCATGGGCCTTACCTCTGAAATGTAGCACTGCAACTCTGATGGCCTCATCTTCAGAAATATGGTGCTGCTGAAAATAGGAGTCTATCTCCTTCACCCAAGCTCCAACTGAGCATGTGTGTGAGCCTTCAAAAGTAGACAGAAGAAATCTATCTGCATCCTGCTACTTTCTCTCCTCCACCTAGATCTTGCAAAACTTTTGGAAATTAGTATGATCTCTAAACCTCTAAATTTTAGATTCATACTCCTGCAAAAAATCACTAAGATTTCTCCTCTTAGGCATTTTTCCTCCTCTCATCCATCTCAAGATAGATTTGGGAACTTGACTGCGTTGTGCATCATGGTGTGTAGCTACATGCTCACACTCATCATGTGCAAATATATATTCTACTCTAGATCCAAATTCCTTCGGAGATCCCATATCCATTCTCATCCTCTTCAACTCTCCTTGAAAGCTTTGCATAGATTTTGGAAGAAGCTTTGTAAGCTTGTCTCCCTTTCTCCCTTCACACACTGAAGCCTTCTGATTTTTGTCCATCTCTCCTTCCCCTAAAGTATGATGGCCTGATATCCATAGGCTGAGCCAATATTTCACCTTTGATACCACTGTAATATCCCAAAATAGGGAAAATAAGCAGTATTGGGAATATCTTAAGATATTCCAATTTTGGACTGCTCAGCAATGCATTCACATAAAAATAAATTTCCAGAAATGTAAGCTATAAAAATGTAAATCATCACTTGGATCCAATAGATACATCCATATGTCCAAGAGGATATCAGAAATAAATGAAACTAGGTGAGGTAAACAGACCTCCCACACTAGTGTAGATGAAAATGACCAAAAACCCCAGACACTGCTACTCAGAAATAATTTATAAAAGAGACTGCACATTATTTTGAGGGTTTCAACTCAGAAAATATGAGAACAAGTAGATCTACTCATATATTAGTCAACAATTCATTAAGAACTAAGATCTAGTCTCCTTATACAAAATACAAGAGAACCCGGCAAGGGTTTCTTGTCAAACACTCGGCATACAAAATGCGATATTCAGAAATTTACTGAATCACCACTACAACATTGAAGAATAAGAGTGTAGAAGTCTGAAATATTTCTGATCTTATTTATATCCCTAAAGGTCTTCCTCCCATTAAAGGATGAACCTCCCAATCAAAAGAAAACATTGCAACAGAGCCACTAGACCATGCACTGAAGCTGCCTCCCAAAATAACACATTCCCTAGCTGAAATAGTGTTGGGAATGTTAGGGAAAAGTGTGGTATACTACCACAGATCTAAAATAATCTCTAGACCTCTCCAAAAAGGTCTCTCAAGTGAAGGGAATCTTCCTCTAAATAGAAACTAGCTCAGAAAGGGGGATTCCAATCCCTTCCACTGCTGCACCCTGCAACACTGCACAATCACCTACAAAAAATATGTTGATGAAGTAGGCTGAAGCTTGGCCTAAAAAACTAATGTGGAAAATGAATGAAAACTCTACCAAGATGCTCCTCAAGGAAATATGTGGGTTTCCCGCTCAGGAACACCCGGTGCTAAACAACACTGCTACTCTGCTAAACAGCAAGAGGAAGAAAATGTCTGAGCAGACAAGAATAATAATCTAAAAACATGAAGAATAATTATGCCATCCTCTTCCTTAAATAAAACATGAGTTTTATTTCCCTTGGCCCCACTCAATTAGGTTATCTTCATCCAAAGATTCATCTCCCTCCAAAACTACGTTATTCCTTCTTTGATTCCTCCTCCTCCACAACTGCGTTGTTGACTTAGTCAAAGTGGACTGAACCAACTTGATATTATCCTTGTTCACACATGGAGGTAATTTATTATGCTATAAAGAGTTTCCCCTTTCACACTTGGAGGTTTTTTTTATTCCTCCTTAGGGAGACTTATGGGCTTTTCTATGTTGTGTAACCAGCTCCAAAAATAGAAGAAAAAAATATCAACGCCTTAGAAATAAGCCACCGAGGGGGAAACCTCCAATACATTACATAAATGCACAATTCTTGGATGATACAATTTACAAAACCTCCTTTCTATATATAGGAGTCCATGGGGCCATAATGTAATCCTAGTGGGCCACAATGTAATCCTAGCCGACCCAACAATAATAATTTAAGGGCACAATAATAACAAAATGGGGGTTACAAGGGTACAATAATAACAATAAGGGGGTTACACTAATAACAATAAGGGACTATACTAGTAATATAGGGACCTAACATGCCCCTCTCCTCCAAAAAAGTGTTGTCCTCAACACTTGAGTAGCTCTGGGTGCTTCTGTATAATCTTCTCATCCTCCCATGTAGAATCTTCAGTGGGTAAGTTCTTCCACTTGATGAGATACTCTGAAATTGATCGATTCCGTAGCTGTTGAGTTCTTGTTTCTATGACTGCTTCAGGTTCCAATATGATTTTTCCTTCCTCATCAAGTTCTGGCAATATTGTTTGAACTGGAAGATTTTCACCTATAACCTTCTTTAAGCATGAAACATGGAAAACTGGATGCACTCGCAAAGAAGCAGGAAGCTCCAATTTGTATGCCATAGTGCCAATATTTTGCAACACATTGTAAGGACCATAGTACTTTGGTGATAATCTATTATCCTTATTAGCTTACTTGAGGAACATTTGTTTGTATGGTTGTAGCCGTAAAAATACCCAATCTCCTACATCAAAACTTCTCTCGCTGCGATGTTGATCTGCCTGTTGTTTCATTCGATTTTGTGCCAAATTCAGGTTATCCTTTAAGAGTTGGAGAACTTCCTACTGATGCTCGATGTGATCTTCCACTGCTTGAACCTTCAAATTTTCCCTTAAAGATGATGTCATGGATGGTGGATGATATCCATAAAGTGCCATAAATGGGGTCATTTTTGCTGCAGTATGGAAGGAAGTGTTATACCACCATTCAGCAAGAGGTAACCACTTGACCCATTGTGTTTGTTTATCAGATACAAAACAACGAAGATATCCTTCCAAACATTTATTTACTATCTCGGTTTGACCATCAGATTGAGGATGATAAGATGAGCTATGAGCTAATTGAGTACCCAAACAAGAAAATAACTCCGTCCAAAAATTTCCAGTAAAAATGGGATCTTTGTCTCTCACAATAACCCTTGGGTTTCCATGTAGCTTTTGAATTGTGTCCATAAATGTAGTAGCAACTGTACTTGCTTTAAATGGATGAGATAATGCACAAAAGTGTGCATACTTGGTAAGTCTATCAACTACCACCATGATGACACTCTTTCCTTCGGACTTAGGTAAACCTGAGATAAAATCCATTGAAATCCCCTCCCAACGTTGACTTGGAATGGATGAAGGTTGTAGAAGACTAGGCGTTTTAATTGTCTCAACTTTATTTTGCTGGCAAACCAAACATTCTGCCACAAAATTTTGAATATCAGATTTAAGGCCATCCCAAAAAAATCTTTCTTCACCCTGTGGTAAGTTTTTAAAAATCCTGAGTGTCCTCCTAAAGGAGAAGTGTGCAATTCCAGAAGAATCTTTTGTTTTAGTTGGGAATTCTTACAAAGATATAAGCGATCTTTGTACCATAAGGAATCATTTTTCCAACTAAATGTATCAGATGTACTAGGATCTTGCCGCAACTTTTGAATGAGTGTCCATACATCTTTTTCCTTCTTCCATTCATCTCTTGCTTTGGTTATCCAATCTGGTTGGATAATAGAAATGGCACAAAGCAATGCTTCCTCCTCTTCATTCTTTCTTGAGAGTGCATCTGCAACAACATTAAGCTTTCCTTTTCTGTAGATTATTCAAAAGTCATAACCCAACATCTTTGTGACCCATTTTTGCTGCTCTTCTGAAGATAGTCTTTGTTCCAAAAAGTGTTTAAGACTATCATGATCATTTTTTACCTTGAAGTGTCTTCCCATTAGGTAAGTTCTCCATTTCTTTAGTGCATGCAGTATTGCTAACATTTCCTTCTCATAAATAGGTTTATGTAAATACTTTCCTTCAATTGGATGACTTTCAAAAGCAACGGGTCTTCCTTCCTGCATTAAAACAGCACCAATTCCATTTCCTGAGGCATCACATTCCACAATAAATGTTTTTGTGAAGTCTAGCGTAGCTAAGACCGGTGCTAGGCACATTGCCTCTTTAAGATGTTCAAAGGCCTTAGTTGCTTCAGGAGTCCATGAAAATGCATCTTTCTTCAATAATGTTGTTAGAGGTGCCGCTATTCTCCCATAATTCTTAACAAACTTGCGATAATACCCTGTTAACCCGAGAAATCCTCGCAACTTCTTTATGGTTGTGGGGACTTTCCATTCCTTAATGGCTTTAATTTTGTTAGGGTCTACTTTAACACCCTCGTGAGATACAATGTGACCCAAATATTCCAACTCTTGTACTCCAAAGAAACATTTGGATTTTTTTGCATATAATTGTTTCTCCTGCAATAGTTTGAGCACCCCGTCAACATGTTCAACATGATCCTTCCAAGACCTGCTATAGATTAGTATATCATCAAAAAATACTAGCACAAATTTTCTAAGGAAGGGTTTGAAAATGGAATTCATCAACCCTTGAAATGTAGAAGGTGCATTGGTAAGGCCAAATGGCATGACCAAAAATTTATAATGACCCTCATGAGTTCGAAATGCTGTTTTTGGAATATCTTCAGTCTTCATTCTAATTTGATGATATCCCGAACGAAGATCCAACTTGGTAAAATAAATTGCTCCATGTAATTCATCCAATAATTCATCAATCACAGGAATGGGAAATTTATCTTTAATGGTGAGCTTATTGAGCTCCCTATAATCCGGACACATTCGCCATGATCCATCCTCCTTGTGTACCAATACTACAGGAGCAGAGAAAGAACTTTGACTAGGTTGAATTATACCCGCCTCTAACATTTCTGCAATCATACGTTCAATTTCGCTCTTTTGGAAATAAGGATATCTATAAGGCTCGATGTTTGGAGGAACACTTCCTGGAATCAAATGAATAGCATGATCATGATCACGAATAGGTGGGAGTCCTTTGGGAGTTTCAAACACCTTGGAATGATTGTCCAAGACTTGTTGGAGATCTGCAGAAATAGATGATTTTGATGTTGGAACTTCTAGTGAGCATAATTCTGAAATTACGCCTCGTTGCTTTTTCTTTAGAAGCTTTGTCATGACATTATAGCTTATTATCTTTCCCAGCTTCCCTGCAATACCCCGTAATTCGACTTCCTTTCCTTGTGAAAAAACTTTCAAGAAAAGTTCTAGAAAATTAAAAGCACCGTCCCCAAAGATTGTAACCATTGTACTCCTAGTACAACATCAGCACCTCCCATAGGAATGGAAAGCATTGGACTAGTCAATACATATTCCCCCATGGTTAGCTTGATATTATGGCATTTTCCAGAGCAATTTATAGTTCCTCCATTTGCAACCATCACTTGACATTCTAGTGCTAGGTATAGGAAACAATTTAATTCCTTGGCTACCTTACAATGAATAAAATTATGGGTGCTACCTGAATCAATCAACACTATTACCTTTCTCTTCTTGATTTGTCCTTTTATCTTGAGAGTTTGAGGAGTGGTAATTCCTGCCAGTGCATTACACGACATGGTTGGATTCATTTCTTCCTCTTCTGGGGCTGGTTCCTGGTGTATATCCTCTTCTTGTTCATTTTCTTCTTCCTCTTCACAATCTATGTAAAATAATTTCTTCTCAGCACACTTATGACCTTTAGTGTATTTTCTATCACAACCGTAGCAAAGCCCTTTTGCTCTTTTTTCTTCCAATTGTTGTGGTGTCAACCTTGTAGGTTGTGGAAATCTAGGCGTAGCAACACTTCCTTCTTTATAGAATTGAGTGGTAGGCTTCCTTGTCGCCATTATTTTACATTCAACTTTTCTTGCCAACATGAATGCCTTCTCCAATGAATCAGGTTCCAAAACACGAACTTCATGTTGGATGTTATCCTTTAGAGTACCTAAGAAGAGATCAATCCTGTGTTCCTCTGGAATATTAGTTACCCTTATATTCAATTTTTTGGAAGTCCTCAATGTGCTGCCCCACTAAACCCTTTTGTTTGAGATTTATCAATTGGCTAAAGAAGGTGTTGCTCTTTGTATCCTCATAATGTGCTATCATTTCCTCCGTAAAAATTGACCAAGTGACAATTTTTTTACGGGAGCAAAGCCATCGATACCATACAAATGTATTTTTTCTAAATGTAAAGTTGCAATGCGTACCTTTTGTGTGTTTTGCACATTATGGAGATCAAAATATTGCTCCATCTGTAGTATCCATGTTATAGGATCCTTTCCATCAAACTTCCTCATATCCATTTTTGGAATATGGTGGTTCTTTCCGCCAACATTAGAGTTTATGAAATCACGATTAACATTTATTTTGTTCTCATCATGAGTTTCCTCTACTATATTTTCACCATTAGGAAACATTTCTTGTATCAACTTTGTCAAACCTTCCATGTCTGCTTTTAGATCATTCTTTATGTTTTCCATGTTGTCTTTCATGTCATCCATGCCGCCCATGCCATCCATCTTAGCTTCCACGCCTTTCTTTCAAACTTCCATTTCATTTTTGTTGCCCTTGGGAGAGTGAAATTTAGTAGTTGCACTTGCTCTGTAATTTTGATGATCATGTTGCAATTCTTCATCTTCATGAGTCATAGTAGAGCCTTCTGAAGGCTTAATGGGTGTTGAATTATTTTTATGGGGCATATTTTAGAACCCAATAATGATATATATTCTACAATATGCCCTTGGAATCAATTCAAATTGATTCTTCAAACAAGACTTATGCAATTCGCAAAAAACGATACACACCTTTTTCTTGCTTTTGACGAGCTCGATATTGAAATTGGACTATCTCTGTAATTGAAGCACTTCAATATTTTAATTTTGATACTAATGTATCCCTCTAAATTATCTTTCGAATGCCACAGGTCTGACTTGATTTGGATTCTCCAAGACAATGTTGTGTCCAATCTCCCACAATGACCTAATTATGGACTGGTTCAATATAGGGAACTTGAACGACTTTCCACATGTCACTGTTTCATCCTTTGGCTCTGAAATTGATATCCAAGAAACTAAAGTCCGTGTACTAGCGACCACTTTTTACAGCACTCCAATCTGATGCTCAGAGAGAGAGTTATGAATATTTTCCCACGATCACCTCTTTGAGATGAAATTCATGAGCCTGAAAAAGCACTACCTTCCACAGATCATATCTCCAAAAATGTTGTGAGCCAAGATCTGAAATTGTTTGAAAATGTTCCTCAGGATTTCAGCTTTGCACTCTATGAATTTCAGCTTCTGAGACTTCGTAGAAAAACATTTATAGCGCAAATTCCACAATGACCTGTTTAGGAGCCTGAAAAAAGACCTAACTTCCACAGATCATATCTCCGAAAATATTGCGAAATAAGCTCTGAAATTTTTAGAAGATCTTCCTCAGGATTTTAGCTTCGTACCCTAAAAATTTCCACGATGACCTGTTTGGAGCAGCGAAACCCTAGAATCCAAAGCTCTGATACCAAATGTTGTGTAACCAGCTCCAAAAATAGAAGAAAAGAGATATCAAGCCTTAGAAATAAGACACTTCGAGGGGGAAACCTCCAATACATTACATAAATGAACAATTCTTGGATGATACAATTTACAAAACCTCCTTTCTATATATAGGAGTCCATGGGGCCATAATGTAATCCTAGTGGGCCACAATGTAATCCTAGCCGACCTAACAATAATAATTTAAGGGCACAATAATAACAATATGGGGGTTACAGGGGTACAATAATAAAAATAAGGGGGTTACACTAATAACAATAAGGGACTATACTAGTAATATAGGGACCTAACATTCTACCCATTTATTCACCGGTTAGAGCTGCTGCTAACTCTAATGTTCCATTTAGCTTTGAGGCTAAAATTTGGGAACATTACATCCATATACCCTAATTTCTGTGTGATTTTGGTAAAGGTACTAATGTCCAATCCTATTGTGTTCTGATAATCGCATGACTCTTTTAATCTCCTCACTGACTTTGGGTTGAATGTTGTTGTTCAGCATGTTGACAATAGGATGGATGAAAGAGTTAATGAAATCTATGTATGTGAACTCTATTGATTCCTTCCTGATTAAGGAATTCCAAAATATAACTGACTGTGGGTTACCTTTAACATCCCATTTCTTAAGTTTGATGGCAAAATTTTCAGCTTGGAAGTATAAAAACATGTGGAATAAAACATATGAGTACTTGAAGACACTTTCTTCGGGCATTTTAACAACTTGTTCATGCATAGTATCAACAATGTACTGGGAAAAATTGAAAATGGTAGCAGGAGGCTGAACAGGAGTGAAAATATACAAAAATGCTAAGATTGAAGCATCCACATGCTCATTAGTAAAATAACCCAAAATAGAAGACAAAATTGTAATGATATGTCTGGTTCTCTGAGAGAAATAGATGTTGATAAGGTGGATTGCCCTTGGTAGTCTCTACTAATGAGGGGATGAATGTTTGGAAAATTTGGAACCTCTTGGAGATGTCAAGATTCAGATATAGTTGGGTAAGGGTCTCAATAGATAGAGGGGTTTCATCTGGCCTATATTGAATCCACAGCATTTGATGAATTGACTCAGCTGTGATAGTGAACAAAATTTCTTTTCTAAGGGTTACAATGGCTCTTTGATAAGGGAAATAACAATTTTGACAGAGTCTGATGACCTCTGGACATTGGAAAGTCTTTGGGACTACAAACTTGGAAAAATTGGACTCCCAAATGAAAATCTCATTAGATTGGTCAATTGATTTGTCATGGCTCCAGCAATGGTGCTCAAGAAGGTTAAAATCAATGACAGGGTCAGTTATTTTAAAATCTCTGTCTGCCAAAGGTGTGTGTTCTACATCCACAACTGGAGGTTGTGGGGGATTAACTGATACAATGCTTTGAGAACCCATATTTTTGTTAATTTTAATCAATTGATTACTCTTTTGATTTAGAAAAATATTTTCTGGCCCTTAAAATAATGTGGAAAGATATTTACAATGTGCAGAAGGGTTTGAGATGAAACAAGGGATTTTTCCTCTTGTCTATAGTGCTTCAATTGATCAATTTTACTCTTAGTGATCATAAATTGTCTTAGGCATTGGGAATTCTGTGAAAATATGCCTAGGGTCTGCAGAAAAAGGATTGGGAAGGAACAAGGCTTTCTTTTGTTCTACAAATTCTTCTAAACTAATTCAATTAGGTAACAGGTTACTTTCTTATAGCTTTAGTAATAGGCATTGGCACTGAGGAAAACCTAGAAAGGGTGATTTTCTGGCTTGCAGAGGTGGTTCTGGATGAAGCGGAGGTTTTATGTTGCTTCACTGGTTTTTATAGAGCTTTTGATTGTTTCTACAGCAGCTGTAGCAATATGCCAATAACAGGGTTGAATTCTGTTGAAGTCTGGATTAAAACAAGGCTGGAAGCTATTCTTTTTCTCTAAAATAAGTTGGCAATGCTCTATTCATGCATAATGTAACAAAAAAGGTGAAAAGGTTTTGCAAAGGGCGGCTATATGAGTTTTTAACCAACAGATGTTAAACATTAAATGTGAAATTTTAATTCAAAATGTAGGGTGGTTTGATAATGGGTGGAAATACAGCTGAGTAGTTTTCGCATCGGTAGAAGTGGTTGGGCGGTATAATTTTTGAGGATGCAATGCAATAGTATACTTCCACGTAGCAAGGGAGTGGGGTGCGAAAAATTCTCATTTCTCAAGCCCTCAGGGTGGTTAAAGTTTGAGTAATCGAGGATGAGATAACGTTGATTGGCCATAAAATCTGATCAATTAATATTGGATGGATGGTCAAATAGCAAGGAACTATTGGGAATGAAATAGGTAGGGCCCGGGGAATAACGTCATGCGATGGGATATGTAAAAAATTTATTATGTAGCGGAGTTATAAGGTCGGACCAAGATATATCAAACGTGGGAGAATTAAAACTATATATTAAATTAATCTTAATGGGTTGGGGATGTAAATATAGAAGGGAGTTAATATAATACGGGGTACATGAATATAATGGGAGTTAATACATAAAGTTAACAAATGATTAATATAAATGGGGGATTAAAAATATACAGTGAAATGTTAATAACTGTGGGAATTTTTTTAAATACACTAAGGATAGTGTTAAAACTAATATCGGGGTGGGATTTTCATAGTGGGGCCTGATATTATAATTTTAAACTGAAAACATAGGATAAGTGTATTTTAGGGGGTATTGTGAATGAAAATGGAAGTTAATAAAGGGATTTTACTTTTCCAAATGGAAATATTGCATTTAAACTAAGGAAAAGGGATTTCTTGTAAGGAAAATGTGTGATGTAATGGGGAAAAGTAAATATGAAAGGGAAGGGGTATTTTCACAAGGAGAATGAGTTTGGAAGGGATTTAGTAAATATGAAATGATCAATTTCTGCTATCCATGCCTTGCGAAAACTACTTCTGCCTACCCATCATCTACCCTATTATCACTCAATAATTTCTCAAGGTTTAAAAAAGAATTTACCGAGGTAACCACAAACCTACTTTTGAGTTTAGGCTCTAGCCCTCCTAAACTCAGAGAGGGATCTCTCTGTATGATTTATCTTTATTTGAAATATATATTAGGCTAGTTAATAAGAACAGAGTTGGTTTTTGAATTGGCTTTGGTTGGAAATGTAGAGGAAGGCCATTGGGAAATGGAGTCAAAGAGGCTTGGGTGATCAATTTGGAAAAGTATCAAGCTTAAGTGAAACAAGGAAAGGTAGACATTACTACTGGATCCTTTAGGTTTGGATGAAATTTAATAAAAGAAGAAAGGAGACTTAATCGAAACTTGGGAGCATTTAAGAATTCCCTAATTTGGATATAAGAATAGAGGCTCAATCGAATCTAGGGAGCAATGAATAATTCCCTAATCTAGATATCAGAAGAAAACATGTATATGAATAACAGTTCAAGGCATAGTGTATGATCTCAACATATTTTTCAGTAATACCTCTGTTAGACAATTCATAATTAAGAATACAATAAAATGGAAACAAAGGAAAGAACATATATAATGATTAAAACTTTACCAGTAGATATGGCACATGAATCCTTAAACAACTGCTCTTTTATTAATGAAAATAGTCACTTGAACTTAGTGGACTGCATCACCCTCAATGGTGAGGTTCTTGGTTACAAAATCCAACCTCTATTACTTCAAATGATGAATTATTTATACAAATTCTAAACTAAAATATCTTGAAAAAATCTCAAGATTTCTTACAAATATCTACAACTGTGTTACATAAATAGAACTAAAACATAGGAAATTAAAAACTAATGAATCAACTTAGAACTATCTCTGTGAATTTCTGGTGACAAAGAAGAGGAATTCGAATTTGATAGCAACTCTTATTTGATGAGGTGGCATCCAAGTCACTAACTGTCTTTGAGCTTTTTCCTCCCGAATTTTTGAAACATAGGGTCCCGAAATCCTTTTTTATATCTCAATCCGAGATAGATATGTAAAAATTGAAATTTATTATTGTAGATAAATATGTGGTTGAGATAAACCTCTCTCAGTTTCCTAAAATTCCGCTCCAGTTGTTCACAATAGGCTCTTCAAAAAGATGTGTAAAAAAGAACTTTGCACAGTTCGAAAAATAGGTTGTGAAGATGTGAATGTATCTATCATTCTCTAATACTTGTACATAAAGTGAGATAAGTTTTTGTAGGTTGGAATTTTAGGAACATATCTCTCCTCCAATTTTTCAATATTCATTTCTAATTGGCCACAATATTCTCTGCAAAATTATGACTAAACAGGAATTTTCTGTAAAACGTGCTTTCGAATATTGTTTAAAATATCAAAAACCATAATGGTTGTTGGAAAAGTGAGAGAGTTTTTTGTATATGAGGATATTAGAAACAAAAACCTCTTTCAGATTTTGAAAATTCTTTCTCATATGTTTGATTGTTCCATTTGTCTTCTTTCACTTGTATGTAACCTTCTGCTCAGTAAAAGCATTTCCTCTTTGTTAGAACATTACTGTCTCTGTTGTTATCACTCTAATAATTCTTAAGTTGTGAGATTTTGATTTAAAGTCCAAGAAAATTAGAGGTAACCACATACCAAGTTTTAAACTCTAGGATCTAGCCTTCCTAGGGTTCAGAGAGAGCTCTCTCTTTAAGATTTAACTTTGTTTTGATTATAAGATATTAGGCTAGTTATGGTTGTGAAAATTGGTTTTAATTTGGTTTGGTTTGGTGGGAAAAATAACTTAATGAGATGGATAGTGGGAAATCTTTTTTTCCATTGGGCTAAGGAGTCAAAAGTCAAGCAGACATAACTAGGATCAAGGTCAAAAAGTCAAATGTTTTCAGGCCAAGATAGATAAGTCTTTGAAAATCTTGGAAGGCCAATTTGGTGAAGTGCTTTGATTAGGATAAAGAGAAATGAATGATTATTTAATCCAGATAAGGAAGGAGTATATAGAGGTCATTCAAAAGAGGGAGCAATTAAGGGTTCCCTACTCTGGAAATCAACAGAAAACATGGAAATGATAAACAGTAAAGATAGGGTGCTTTTTAACAAATCCTAAAATAATACTCCTGTTTTATCATTCAAATTTAGAATACATAATAGATGCATAAAAACATTAGAAGATAAAAAATGACAAGTAGAAAGTACTTCACTTCAATGTCTCATCACATGAATCCTGAAATATGATGCTAGATGATTTGATCCAGTCTACTACTCAAACTTTGAAACAAAAAGCCTTCAAGTACAACAAAAATGACTATAGAAATCTTCAGCAATTTATTCCACAATAATACTTCAAAGAGTGAAGTATTTATACAAAAATGTTTACAAAATATCCTAGAATTCTTCTAGGAATTATCTAAGGAAAAATAAAATATCTTTACAACAAAATAGCAACAACTGCTTAACAAATCAGCAAGCTGTCCTATTTATCCAAATAAAATAGAAAACTATTTGTGGATTAGGTACAGCTCGCTGCCTTGGTGTCCTCTTTGTTGGCACAGATATTTCAAATCTATTTTGAAATATTATATTCTTTATCTTATACTCTTTCACTTTCATTCTCTTTACTTTGATACTCTTTAACCCTGATACTCTTTAACTTCTGTAAAACTGCCTTACTGCTGTAATAAATTCTGTTTTGACTGTGAAAAATTCAGCCAACTATTTTATCCTTTTTTCTGCAATTTGACTTTTACAGCAAGTCAGTGAGTGATTTCCAAGCTTCATCATTAGGAATTTGTATATTTTGTAGCTTCCTAAAATTCTCCTTTGCCTTAGTATATCTAGCAAATGTTGGTTTTATGACAAATAAGTGTTTTATTTCATGCTGCAGATAAAAAAAGTCTTCAAAATTTTTGTGTAAGACCTTCCCTGTAGGAATAACTTGTCATTCAGTTTTGTCCACATGCTCTTTTTCATAATCTCTTATTTTCTTATTGTAGTCCTACTGTGGCATGAGTTTATCATTAATGACTAGAATACTAGGCAAACTTCTTTGCCTCAAATTTTCAAATTTAACCATGAATTTTGTTATGGCTATGTTCATATTTTCACATTTCTCTTCAAGTTGTTTCATCGGATTTTTCTTTGAAATGACTTTCCTTATTTCAAGGATTGTCTCTGTACTATCAGTAATTTCTATTTCTTCCAACTCTTGCTTGTTTTTACTGTTGAGAAACTTTATCAATTCTATGGCTTGCTTAGGTTTGTCACCTAGCTCATCTTTTGTTTTCTGAATCTCTTCTTGTGCGGCTTTCAGTAAATCCCTCTGCTCATATATTACCTAAATTTATGGCCAAACATCATTGATGGCTTCAATTATTTTACTCCATAACTGATTCTTCACATAAGAAATTGGCTCTTTCAAGGTCAAATCTTTTTGTATATTTTTCAACTCAGTATTTAATCTGTTAGCCCTTTGTTCATGATTTTTAGCATTGATTTGGACTATATTTTTAGTATCTTCAATATTGTCAAACACTTTCTTCAATCTATTTATTTAATTTGTTTGAAGTGACATTTCTTACATGGATTTCACTAGTTTACTAGCCTCATCAGAATTTTGAGCTGCTGTAGTGGAGGATTCTGTGGGTGAAGCTGTGGATGATGTCACTGGCACTGTAGTAGCCAGTGGTACTTTTGGTGCCAACTCTTCTTCCAGAGTTTAAGGCACAACAATAGTGACCATGGGAATTATTGTAGGAGTTTCCTCCGCTTTTGTAGTTTCTCTTTCATGGAAAAGCTTGTCCATTTGGATATCTATCTCTTTTATCTATCCTATTAATTGAAAAATCAAGTTCATCATGTCATCTTTATGATTTTTCTCTTGTACTATTTATTTGGCATGTGGATGTTCAGTTGGTGGAAGCTTAAGTTGTTTCCTTAATGCTACAATATCTTCATTCTTCTTCTTCACTAATTGTTCTGCATCTTTGACATTGGCAGGATCATATCCTACTTGAATAACCAACTCTTCTAAAGACTTAATCCTAAGATGTTTAGCATATGAGGAAGCTTTATCAACCTTCATTTTATCTCTCATGTTTATGATTGTATTCTAAAGTTTGTTAACACTCATGGCCTTTGTAGTAATAGTATAATATAACATCTCTGACCTTTGCCTGTGAAATTTAATTTGATCTAGTGCATGGATACTTTCTATTGGCACTTCAAGATCAACCTTTTTATAATCTACAACTGTCCTAGGAGTCTTAACTATTGCTTGGAGCATTGACATAATCAACTTTTTGTTTGATTAATAAAAAGCTGATAAAAGTCTATTTTGATTTTCGGGTGTTTGCTTCAAATATTGAGAATATATCTCATCATTTATTTCTTCATTCTTGGTCTTAATCTGCTTATATTTTTCCCTAATTTCAAGATATTTTTCTTCTACTGTCTATGAGGAGGATGCCTCCAAATTCTGTTGTTTCTGTATGACCTGAGTTTTTGAATTATCAGGATTTAGTTCATTTAAAATCTATGTTGTTGGCTCATTTGTATTGACTGTAGCAGCATCTTTATTTGTCACTGGAACATCTGTGTCTTCTACTTCTATGGTCACTTTTCCTTTATCAACTGAATTAACTTTGGGCTTTTTTTGTATCTAATTTTAAAACTTGTCTCAGTTGTTGTCTCAGTAGTATATGTACCTTCTTCTCTAACTCTCTTACTGTCTTTTTCTCCTTGATTTGCAGTTTGCAAGGTGTGACTAGTATCACCCTGTTTAACTGCATCTACCAAAGTGTTTTCCAGCCACTCAGTTTGATTGACATATTTTTCAATCTCTAGTTTTTTCTCATGAATATAAGGTGTTAGTTTGCACTCAACCCTCATTTTCCTTGATATTCCTTGTGTATCATAGTTCCATGAGAAACTTTCTTCAAATCTATACTCAAGTAATTTTTTTGCTGCTTCTTGTTCTACATCTCTGTGATTACAAATAAATGGCCCCACCTAATTCTTTAACTTAAATTGGGTCTTCTTCTTGGCTGCTAGGAAGTTGATAGAATCAAAATTTAATATTTTCCTAATATACTCTAAGGAAAAAATTCTCATTGGCACATACTTAGGAAGTTTATAGGGTAACAAATTGGACCCAAAAACTCTAATTTCTGTATGTTTTTTATATAAGTACCAATATCCAGTTTTAGTGTGCTCTAATAGCTGTAGAATTTTCTTCATTTCATCACTAATTCTTGGTTTTTCTATATTTTTCAACATATTTATCAATGGATGGACAAAATTATCTATAAAATCTGCATAAGTGAACTCTGAGGACTCTTTTCTTATCAAAGAAGTCCAAAAGATGACTAAACACGGATTTTCTTCAATATAAAGCTTCTGGAGGGTTATTGGAAACTTGTCTGCCTGAAAATACAAGAACATATGGAAGAGAAAGGATGTATATCTAAATACTCCTTCAGTTGGAAATTTGAAAAGCTGATCTTGGATATTGTTAGCTATATACTCAACATAATTGAAAATGACAGGAGGAGGCTATCTTGGTGTAAAAGTAGATAGGAAACCTAGGATTGATTCATCAATATTATCATCTGCAAAGTATCCTAGAATAAATGACAACATGGAAATGACATGCCTAGATCCTTCTAGAAAATTTGAAGTAGAATATGGAGAGTTGATTTGTGGAATTTCAACATGTAAAGGCATGAACACTTGAAAAATATGAAACCTTTTGGGAAAATCAAGACCAATGTACAACTTTGTAAGTGCTTCTATTGACAAAGGAACTGCTTTTGGATCAGGTTTGAGTTGTAACATCTGGTTTATGGACTCAGCAGTAATTGTAAATAGTACCTCTTTGTTTGCATTCATCACTTCTCTATGTTCAGGTGAATAATAGATCTGACACAACCTAATAACCTCTGGGCATTGATGAGTGACTAGAACAACATATTTGGGTAGGTTTGATTCCCAAATTTGGACTTCTTCCACTTGATCTAAGGACTTTTCATAGCTCCAGCAGTGGAGGTCTAACAAATTAAATTCAACAACTGGATCTACTATTTTATAGTCTACATCTGCTAAAGGTGTGTGTTCAATGTCTACAACAGGAGGTTGTAGAGGATTTAAAATGATTGCAGTCTTGGAGGACATATCTGGATTGAATTTTGACATTTTTTAGGTTTTATGGATAACTGAAACTCTATTTTTAGTATTTTTGGATTCTTCTGTAAGATTAAATGGTTTACATAAGTGATTTTTACTTAAACAGAGGTTATTGGATGAAAAATAGGAACACTTGGTTTTCTTTTGATTTAAACCCTTCTATTTTGGCTTTCCACTTTTCTTCAGACTATCATAGGTTTAGGAGATGATAAAACAAGGGTTTTATCTGTTTTTTTGGATAATTTTGGACTGAAAAATGGTTAAAATTGGGCACTGAAGGATTGAGCTTACCTGAAGAGGATTTCTGGGCAAATTTTAGGTCTTATAAGGTCTGCAAAAACTGAGAGTATTTGATTTTAAACTAAAACCAGCTTATAGTATTGGAAACAGGGCTTTATCAAAATTTTGACAGGGAATTTGCTCTTTTTTGGGATATTACAGTTTTTCTTTAGGTAAATAGGCTTTTTTAGGGCTTAATTCCTTCAAAAGATTATTTTCAAATGATAATAGGCTTGTTTTATTGGAAAATACCTATTTTGTGCATGTATTGGTCTTTCAAACAGTTTCTGAGGCGTTGGAGAGGTTTCTAGTATCTTTGAAGGTCTTTGGCAACAATCTTGAAGTTTTCTGCAATATTTGACAGAAAATACGGAGTTTTATGGATTTTCTAAGTATAATAGAATGCACAGGCCTTTGTTTCTCAGTCAGAGGATAAATATAGGAAAATAACGCAGGAAAAGGGTTTAATGGCGCAGTATAGGGGTTTATATGACATTTAGGTTAAGTGATCCTGCATTTAATGGTGGTCACGTCGAAGACAGAGGGTAGTTTTGGTTTCCGAAGGCAAAAACTAGAGGTGTTTTATCGTGTAGGCTTTGGAAGTAAGCTGTTTTGGTTGGATCGAATGCGATCCAATGAGATCCTGCCGTGTGGAGGAGAGAGATGGGTAGAAAACCACCCATTTCGCATAGTTCGAAATGGGTTATCATCGCGCATTTTAAAATGAAATATTGCCTTTTGATCGTCGGATTGGAGAGCTTTTATGTGAACAGTTAAGATTCAATGGGAAATCTGCTCGGCGGTAGGAGGTGGGGTCCAAGGTTTCTATTATGCGGCGGGGTAATTTTCATATTAAAAAATGTATTTTTTTTAATATAAAATCAAATGTCTTATTAAGGTTGGCAGGGCATATTACAGAGCGTATAGAACATTTTTAACAAGTGTTTTATGTTTATTGGGAGCGGGATTAAATATATAGGATACGTTTAAACCTATGGGGAAAAAGGGCGGTGTTTTATTTAGCATGTGGGAAAAATAAACCATAGGTTAAAATTTAAATAGTGGGATTTGGGGATATTTATTTAAAGGAATTAAAAATATACGGGAAGGGTTGTTTTATAAGGGATTTAGTACTTTAGGTTAGAAATTAATATGAAATGTATATGGAAATGAATAAAAATACATAAAATTTAAACTAAGTGAAGTGTAAATAGACAATTGAGCATAATTTGTCCCATTTTAATTTTTACACATAAACTTAGAATAAAATGTATTTTGTGGGTTTTTGAGTGTTTTTTGAATGAAAATGAAATTAATCAAGGGGGTTTTTACTTTTCTAATAAAAGATGTATTTTACTTAGGAAAAGGGTTTGTATTTCTTGGAAAAGGGTGAATATGCTGATGAAATGGGATTTCATGTAGGGAATCCAATATTTTTAACCAATCAGTTATTAAGCCTTGGGTCTGGTCCCAACAGAAGTCAGAGAAATGCTCTGAGCCTCTTTAGCTGAAGGTTTAGAATAATGGATCATTGTGGGGGAGGGGAAATTAGTAATTTTTGCCAGATGATACTTTATTACATGTCTTGCACAACTACTTTATACCTACCCATCATTATTCTAACATGTTTTACTTCATTTTCATGGGTGCATTTAAGCTTGCAACCCTAAGTCCATTTTTCTTTTAAAGCAATAAATCTATCTAATTCTAACCTTATTTCATCTGAGGGCTTGGATTAAAACTCTTGAGCTCATCATTATTCTCTAACTATATACTGATTTGTCAAGTTTAAACAGTTTGACATATCTTTATTCTCTATCTAAAACATGAAATTCAAAGCATGAAGGGTTAAGATTTAACTGTTTCACTGATCATGAATTATGGCATTTCGGACAATCTACACATAATCATTATTTTTGCAGTAAAATTAAATAGTAGTTGCATTTTGACTTGCTCACTTTCAGGTCTTATTTTATTTCTTTTTTTTGGGGGGTCTACTCTTTTCTAAGTCCTTTAATATTTCTTTTAGGACTCTTACCCTCTTTTCAATTTTTTTATTACTTTCAAATATGGAAAAACAACTTGTAGAAAGCAAGGCATGTACATGTTTACAAGACTTATCAAAGTCAATTCAAAAATTATGAACCCTATCATTATAGGACCCTAACAGTGGCTCCACATGGGGATGGTATTTCCTAGTGAAATGTCAAGAACTTTAAGACTAGTAGCCTTTGAATTTTTACTGTGATGACCCTGTAAGTGTCTTCTTATCTCTATAATTATTTCATACTTATGATATTTTACCTCTCAAAGCTTAGGGCCTTCTCTCCGGTCTTCAACTTTGCTAGGAAAACATCCAATCCAATCTAAAATCTTCAATGAATATGTACAATGGTCAAATTAAATAAAACTAACTTTTTGGTATCTCTGAGGAATAGTAGTTCTTCAGCATTCTGCCATTTACTGGTCCATCTAGCATATCTGATCCAACCATTTCTTTCAGAAATAAATCATTATTACCTCTGTAACCATAAATCACATAAGGTCATTTCCATATAAAATCAAATTTTCCATGTTTACCTTTCTCTACTCTTCTTGAATCCCATTTTAACACTTTTTATCCAATGTATAAATCATCTTCTTTACTCTTTTTGTTGGAAAAATTATTTATATTATCTTGGATAACTTGATACTTAATGTAAAACTCTTCTCTTGTTTTCTGCAAGTGAATGGTTTGATTAATCCTTCTTTGAATTCCATTTGGTTCAACTTGTAATTCTTGGATAATCTTCATTACTAGTACTCCTAAGGAATATGGGAAAATAGCATCCATTCCATAAACAAGCTGGTAAGGAGATGTACCAATGGAGTTTTTGGTTGTAAGTCTATCTTCCCATAAGGCATTGACTAAATTCTTGTTCCAATTCTTTTTGTTATCTTCTAGTAACTTTTTGATGATGTTTACAAGGCTCTTATTTGAAGATTCAGCTAGGCCATTACCTTGTGGGTAATATGCAATAGAATGGCCTAGGGTAATGTGATATTTATGGAAAAAGTCAATCATATTTTTATATTTGAATGCAGCTACATTGTCATTAATTATCTTTTGTGGACATCCAAATCTTGAAAGTATGTTTCTTTCTAAAAAGGAGATAATGACAGTGTCTGTGGCTTGCCTAGAACGTATGGCTTCAATCCACTTGGTAAAATAGTCAGTGGGTGTCAGAATCCACTTGTGTTGGGATGATGATGGGGGGTGAATTTCACCAATGAAGTCAAGACCCCATTGTTGAAATGGCATTTCAGTTGAAATAGGTTTTAAGAGCAGGGGTAACAACTTTTTCTTACCCTCAAATATTTGACACTTGTGACAGGAGGTCACATACCTTTTAACATCTGCAAACAAAGTATGCCAGTAAAAGCCAGCTCTCAGGATTTTTTCTGTAGTAGTCTTACAGTAGAGATGTCCTCCACAATCACCTGTATGAAATTCTTGTAATAATTTGTCAGCTTCTTCTTTTAACAAACAATTTAACAAAATCCCACTATGATCTTTCTAAAAAAGTACATTGTCTAATATACAAAATCTTACTGCCTTAAGCTTTAAGAATCTAAATTTTGTTCTTGATGATCCAGGAGGAGCTTGTAAGTTTAGTAATACAAATATGATATCTGCATACCATGGTGAGTCTGAAAAGGCTTCACTGATCTCTGGAGTCGCCATCTCTTCCTGATCATCTACTTGGGAAAAAAAATTTATGTCTAGGTCATGACAATTTGATTCAGCCATGAGTTTGGCTAAACCTTTACCTTTTATCAATTTAGTGGGTTTTATCTCTATGTTATATTCTAAAATTGTGTCAATCCACTTACCTCTTCTACCATCAGGACCATCCTGAGTTACAATGTATTTTACTACTGCATTTGGGACATAGGTAATGATGTGAGAATAGAGAATGTACACTCTGAAATCTTTAATGGCCTTTACCAAATCTAGGGCATGTATCTCCATGATGTTGTATTTCAAAGTGGCATCTCTAAGCGTTCTTCTAAAGAAAGCTATGGGCTGCTCATAACCCTGATCATTTTTCTGCAGTAAAACTACAACAATGGTGTATTCTGAAGCAAATGAAAAAATGATGAAATCCATTTTAAAGTCAGGACTTATAAGGACTGGGGTTTTAGTTAAGGCCTGTTTGATGGATTCAAATCATTGTTTGGCCTCAATAGTCCATTTAAGAACTGAATATTTTTTAAGCATGTTATTTAGCTCTCTAATTATTTCAGCTAAATTGGAAATGAATCTTCTTAAAAAGTTAATTTTAACTAAAAAGGCTTGTAACTCTTTTATGTTTCTTGGAGGACTAGTGTTAAGAATTACTTCTATTCTGGTAGGGTCTATTCTAATTCCTTCCTTAGATATTATGTGTCCTAGTAACTTTACTTCTTCTAATCCAAATAAGGTTTATTAGGGTTTAATGAGATGCCAAACTTTCTATATTTAATAAAGACTTGTCTAAGATGATCCAAGTGTTCATAATCAGTCTTAAAAAATACAGTTATGTCATCTAAGTAAATCACTAAGAATTCATGAATTTCCTTTGCAAAGGCTATATCCATAGCTCTTTGAAAGGTATCCCCTGCATTGATTAAACCAAAAGGCATTTTTACATACATAAAAGTGCCCCAAGGAGTAGTAAATGTTGGACATTGGGTTCAACGCTCCCCGTGTGTTTCGCGACATGGACTAACTGCCTCTCGTGGATCCTAACTCTCGCGATTGTAGCAGAGACTAATTCCTACAGGTTATGGTCTAATGGAAATCATGATTCCAACAAGTGGTATCAGAGCGACAGGTCTCGAGTTCAAAACTCACCCAGCTCACATTGGGGGGGGGGGGGAGATTGTTGGACGTTGGGTTCAACGCTCCCTGTGTGTTTTGAGACATCGACTAATCACCTCTCATGGATCCTAACTCTCACAATTGTAGCGAAGAATAATGCTTTGGGGTTTTGTTCCAACGAAAATCATGATTCCAACAGTAAAAGCTATTTTGGCTTGATCCTTTGGTTGGACTAAAATTTGGTTATATCCTGAAAATCCATCTAAAAGTGAAATCCTAGAAGAACCAACTACCCTTTGTAAATGTGATCCATCTTTGGTAAAGGATAATTATCTTTTAAGGATACTTCATTAAGATTCCTAAAATCAACGCATAATCTAATCTCTCCTATCTTTTTTCTGGTTGGAACTAAATTAGAAACCCAATCAGAATATCTAATTGGTGCAATTGTTTGAGCATCGTACATTCTTTTTACCTCTTTTTCAATCAAAGGCATCAAAACAGGGTTGATCCTTCTTAACATTTTTTTAAAAGGCTTTTGGTATTCTTTTATAGGGATTTTATGCTGTATTATGTTGGTGTCATAGGATTTTAGGTCCTCATAAATCCAAGCAAAAACATCTTGAAATTCCATGAAAAGAGCAATATATTTTTCTTTTTCTTGTTGAGGTAAGGCTTTGGAAAGGTTGTTCATCTTGGGTTTTAACTCTTTGCCTATGTTACATTCCTCAATATTAGATCTAAGTGGCTCCAGTTTGGGTTTTCTAGCAACATCATTTGAGTCAAAAAAATCTTCTAAAGGAGTTAAACCTTTTGGTAAGAAATTATCTTTGAGATTTAATATATCAGATTCATCATCAATTATCTCATCAATTTCTACTCTCTCTAAGTTATCTATATCTGATTGACTAAACTTAATGGTTCTAGAAAACTTTACTTTATTTACATATATCTTATTCAAATCAATTTCACTATCTAAATCCTGATCTAATGTTCAACCCGTGTCTATTTTACAATTCTGAAATTCACCTTCATTATTCATAAAATGGTAATTTTTTTGTCTTGTGATAAACTTTACCAATATTTGAGCTTATCTGGAGTCATTGGTCCATGTTTTAAATTTGTAGTATACTTATGATTGGGCTAAAAAAGTAAATTACAAGTACTAGCAAAAGTTGCTAAGGAGTGTGCTTGTAAATTTTGCTTTATTGGGATTGCAGAAAAATTACATTCCAACAGTTCATCTATCAAATATAGTACAGTTTATATATATTGGCCTAATCTAGGATTATAAACAGAATATTCTCCTTTTATCTATTTAATAATCAACTTTGAATCTCCCATTATTGATTTTCTTTTACCTCCTAAGTTTCTGATAATCTGGAGTCCTAAAATGAGGGCTTCATACTTTGCCATATTGTTAGTGCATTTAAAATCCAGTCTGAAAGCATGGCCTTCTGCATTATTCTTTTCAACATTTTTTATCCAAACTCCTTCCCCTACTCCTAGTTTGTTTACTGAACCATCAAAATCTAATGCCATAAATATTCATGAAAGATATTGTCATTTTTTTGTATTTTCTTTTTGTCTTTTAGTTCAGTTTTGATTTCATTATCAGTTTCAAAGTTACATAAGATGAAGGAATCTAGATCAATAGGTGTAGCATAAATTGAGTAATTTATTGATCTTGTGACACTACTTACCATATATTTCATCAATGTTTCCCTATAGAGTTTCTTTGGTAGATAAAAAACTGATATAGTAGCATATGACATGTCTAATTGTAGAGATTCCTGTAATTTTTCTCCCCATGAGCGAGATAATAACATTCCATATTTGGGTGGGATATCAGCTACTACAATTTCCATGAGTATAATTTTACCAGTATATTGAACTAATGTAACACACAAATATTTAATTAAACCTAGGGATTTTACTTTTCTTGAATCAAATGAAAATAAATCTTTGCAAGTCCTTGTGATGTCTAAGTTCAGGGTTTCCATTATTGCTTTGGGCATTAGATTATGTGAAGCTCCTGAATCTAACATTGCATTGTGTAAAATTTGGTCATGAACAATTAAACTGATGTAAAATGGAGGAACTTCTCCATCTTGATGCTTTCCATTCACATCAGGGCCAAAAATCAACTCTGGTTGATCATCATTCAAGTTTACAGAGTCTTCTCCATCATTCATGTTTAATGTTTCAGTGATTTTTTTTTAATACAAATCATGTTTTACCAATTCTGTCAAAGGAATTGGTATTTTTAACTTTCCAATTGTAGTTTGTATATTGAATGAAGGTTGTGATTTACTATTTTGAATTAACTCTTCCTTAGTAATTGTAGTTTGAGTGGTTTATCTTTTTTTTTTCTACAGTTATGTTTTCATTTTCTGTTTGAGTTGCTTGTGTTTTATTGCTCCTAGTTTTATTTTCGGGAATGGTTTGAGAAGCAATAGATGTTTTTTTAGATTTTGAATTATCAGAAGCTATTTTTGCAATGGCAGCTTTTGGATCTGCTGATTTTGGATCAACAGAGGATGTTTTCGACTCTAAGTTTGTTTCTTTAGCAGAATTAGTTGTTTTAATAACAGCATATTTTTGTGAATATTTTGTTGTTTGATCAAATTCATCTATTATATCAACAATATTGGGACTTGGTGAAATTTTGGGGCTGGAAACTTTGTGGGATGAATTAAAGTTTTACTTATTTTCCCTAGGGAGAATTTGCAGAACTTTTGTTGTTGGCGCTTCTACTATTTTCTTATTTTCAGTTTGTGCATATTTCTTATTAGAAGTTTCAGTGTTTTTCTTACTTCTAAGGTTATATTTCTTATGTACCTCGTTTATGGAAAAATCATAGCCTTGTTTGTAGTCAAATGATTCACCTAAATCTAATTTAAGTTGTTGCATTTCAAATAACTCTTGGTCTTCCTGAGTGAGAAAGATAGTGTTATATTCATTTATACCCGTTATATTTATGGTGTCTTCATCATCAACATTGTCTTGAGAACTTTCAGCATAGTTCTCTTGAAATGGGGGTCTTATTCTCTGATCAAGGGCTGATTCTTTTGATTTTCCTGAGTTCATGTTTTTCCTGAAGTTGGGATTCCTGATTTGTTGTTGCTTATCCCATTCAGGTCTTCTTTCTATATTGTCTAATCTGTCCATCATTCTCTCTAAATTCTTAGCTAACTGGTTTATTTTTCCATATGAACTAGATGTTTCTTCCTTAATGGTTACTCTCCTCTCATTCCTCAATCTAGCTTTTATAGCTAAAATATTTACTTCTACACTAACAACATCTGTTTGTATTCTTTCTAATGTTTCAGCATTTCTCTCCCTCAGCTGATAAGCCATGTTTGTGTCAAATCCATCAGGGAATTTGAGTAGGACAAAATCAGGAGTGGGTTTGATATTGGTTGGGATTGAGTTATAAACACTGTTGTATCTAGTGCAGTAGTCTTGGACTGTTTCATTGGGAGCTCTTCTCATGGCATCAAATCCAGATAATATTTTGAGTGGATTTTTATTCTTTTCCCATTTATTAAAAAATACTATATGAAATACTGCTAAATCAATTATACTACCAGGATTATGACTTTTAAACCATTTCTTAACTTCCCCTGTTAATGTTTGTGCAAAGAGTCTCATTTTTACATCAAAATCATCTATTTCATGAAGCTCAAAGTAATCTATCATTTTATTAATGTGCTATTGGGCAGTGTACTGAGTAGTAGCATAAAATTGGGGTATCTTACTTTGGTAATCCTAAGACATGTCATGTAACTATCCTGGAAGAACTAGGGGAGCATACCTAGCAGCCATAGCTTGAATTTTAGCTTGGATAGGAGGTAGATTGGAAGTGCTTGGGGTTGAACTGGAAGTACTAGCTGATGCAGTTAATGAAGTGACTGTTGAAACTGGAATATAATATGGTTTTATGCAGGTAAATCCTCTCTGCGGACAGAGACAATCCCTCTAGCCCTAGAGTGGGTCTAGAAAAAAAGAGACATGCTAGAGTGTTGATTCCTAACTATTGAATGAAAGAGGACACGGTAGATCGACCTATGTGGAGTCCAACATTGTCATCGTTTCTATAGTGGTGGTGGCCTCTTGCTCCCATATTGGAAAATCGCGATCCTTTCACAATCATGCTCAGATACTTGCACAAAGAGCAAAAACAAGAACAGCATACAACATAATACTTTCACTCATAATTACTAGCCAGTAAAAGAGGGCTAAGCATATTGCATCAAACATTTAACATAATACAAAATGGGAACCAAACAATAGTCATGTGTATGTATTGATAGAAGGAAGAGTTACAACCAATGCTTTGACGTCGCAGTCTCCTCCAGCGGGGTTAAGTCGGAGCACATCTCAGATGCTCGTCAGGGAATTCGAGTGGGATAAAGGCACGGAATCAAGCTCTCTCAAAAGACATGGACTCAAGCTCTCTCAACATAATTCCTTCTTATCCTATCTCTCAAGTATTTCTCCAAGTTCAGCTCTTCAGCTAGTTTATGCAAAGAGAGATGGCTTATTTTCATAGAGGAAAAGGAGGAGGTTAGGATCCCTACAAAGGTGGGAGGGAGGCATATCCTTTAGGGAGTTCCCATAAAAGGTGGAAACCATAAAATAAAGGAGGGAGCCCATGGTTTTTCAGTTCAACCACTCCCAATGACTCATCCTCGAGGTGGTTGGAGTGGAATCTCTGCCTCTATTTTTAAAAAACATTCCATAAAAAGCCTGGCACAGGTGGAAAACTGGGACGGAGCACCAGCTGGCGCAGGGCACAGTGTTAATCTTCCTCTTCGGCGGAAGGGCATAAATGAATACACACGCCAAGGCAAAAACAAGGGTTTTTGAGTCTCTGCTCAGGAAATTTTCAACTTAAGTAATATTACTCTCATGTGAAGGGATACAATGATGGTATTTGCAAGGCATGAAACTACTTATTGATCACAAAAATGACCCTCCAATGGGCGAGATGGGCATTGCAAGGACAGTGACAAAATTTTGTGTAACATATGCCCCCTAAAGCATGAGGTCCAAGGGAGAGGGAGGGGCGAAATGATTTATGAGAATGCGTTCGAACCAAACACCACTGTCGAAAAACCTGTAATCACGAATACAACTGATATCTCTAATACATGAACCTGTGGTGTGGGCGCAACCATCCATAATAGAATATATAAGAACTGAGATCCAAGTTATGGACATAGCCATCCAACAGTAAGGATCAACAAATAGACTTAGGTATGGTCACATCCATCCAATCAAAAGAGTCATGCAATAATTCATGATAATCAACCAAAATCCACAGCCTAGATTTTATCAGACAAAAACCAGGGTCTTGCGCTCCATCTCGACCCGAAAAAGTACAAATTCAAGCATGCAAATATATGAGCTAAACTTGAACATGCAATAAAACTACCTGATTACTAGCCAATGATGAAAGTTGTTAACATGCACAAGAGAAACCACCAATAATGACAATGTCTCTCAAGGTACAACCGATACAATCCATGGAATGTGAACAGTGATCTGGCATCGAACACCCATAGAATCACTCGATCGAAGGCCAATGATGTGGACGTTGCATCAAATGAGAAGAACCTACCATTGAGGCATGTAGGCTCCAAGGTACCAGAAGAGGGTCTCTAGATCAAATTCTTGGATAATGAGTTGAAGTCGACAGGAAGTGACCTGATCGAAGGTGGGCCATAGTGTTTCCCACATCATTGATATGAGACAGAGGGATATGATGATGAAACAGGACCAACATAGAATCAGAGGGAGGTTGAAAACTGTAGAGGCAAACTTCTCTTGAACATATCAGCAACATGACACTAGATTTAGTAGTATTTGACATCAAAGGATCTGAGGTCATGATGACGTGGGAAAAAGCAGATGAGAGGTCAAAAGAGATTACCCAAACCCATGGAGGAAAAAATGACGAAATGAGATGTCCCCAACCTGACACGAATGCAGACAAGTGCCATGTTCAAGAGCGACATACTGCCAACATAACTAAAACTTGCTTCCATTATCCCCCACCATTTCTGGTGAGTACCCCAATTATTTTTTAAAAACAAGCTTCAAGGGGATAGCATATGCTTATGCTGTAATTTTGTCATTCAAACAAATCCAACCTAGTACATTTTACGAGCCCTCGGAAGGAGGAACTCGAGTAACGTCATGGCGACGAAATCTAATGTCATCAAGGTTTAACGAGCTTGACAAAGGGAGAACTCGGCATCTTTTCTTGTTTAGAGAGTTTGAAAAGAAGGCAGAAAAGAAAACTCCATCATGCTCCTTTTCGTAAATAGTCTCTCAGATTCAAAAAGGTAGAAAAAAATATCTAAAAGAACCTCTTAGTCATGATAGGCTAAGGTATTCCTTTTTCGTAAATAATCTATCCCAGCCCAAAAAAGGGGTAAATGTATACTGGGTAGATATCGCTTCGCAGCCATTTAACGAGTTCGAAACGACAAGCATCTCGGAAATCTTTTCAATTTTATAGAGTCACAAAAAAGCTGAAAGATGACTCTAGTAGTGAATTTTTCATTTTTTTACCGAGTCCGAAAAAGTATAAAATTTAACTCGTTACTCCATCACTATGTCCTGAAAACCTGTCGTTGCACAAGAGACACATGTAAAACCCATTTCTTGAAGATAATAGAATACAATTATCGAAAAACATGTCTTAAAACCTAATTAAGGTTGTAAAAAGTTATAAAATTTCAAAATATGGTAAAAGTAAGTACTTTTCACTTTTTACCTCTTGTGGATCAAAAGCTACCCATTTTACAGTGTGATTTTGTGGCGACGATAACGGATAATCCAGCAGACCAATCTCAAATCCGTTAGTTCCAAGTAAGAGTCGAGATCTTTCCCTTCCTTTAAGTCATTTCTTACTACCTACAACTTCCAATTTTGAATTCTGGGGGAGGAAATGTGAAAATTAGGGCACGACGGTTAGTACGGGTTTTGGGCATGGAGTCGCTCCAATCGCCCAATTTTCTACACTAGGATGTGCCCATTGGTGCGACTTTTTGGGAAACAGTCGCGCCAACATCGCAAACCATTTTTTTGCAAAATTCAAGTCAAATACTCCAATCATTCACAAGTTCAAGCTTCAAAAATGGCTAATACTATTCATACGAATGTGTTTACAGGTAGAAAGTGGAAAAATGGTGATCGAATGGAAAGAACGTGAACATAGTGAAGAGGAAGAGCTTGCCATGGGGAATGAGAGATGCATGGAAGCTCTCAGAGACTATGGAATGAATAAGTTCTTATTGACACCGTGTCTCCATGCTCAACTGGAGCTGCTACAATATTTGATCAGCATATAGGATGAGGATCAGGAAAAATTCATCCCTTGAGATCAAGAACTTGAGATTGATGTTTCTGACGTCTACATTATCACAAGATTGTTGCAGAGGGGAGAAACACCGATCCTAACCGGTACCCAGCCTTGCATGGAGAGTATTTCCATGGTAATGGACAGGGTATGTCAAGGGACACAGAAGGGAACAGGAAGTGGGAAAGTTGATATCCAAACTATCCCAGACTTAGCACTAAAAGTAGTGCTACATACCATAACACGAGCTGCAGGATCGCAAGCACCGCACGAAGAAAAAAAAACACACTTGATTCTTGCTGTAGACTGCTTGACACCAGCCATATACAACTGGGCAGAGGCCGTTACAACAAACATGAAATGCTAGCTAACAAAATGGAATAAGGGAAAATTGAATCAATTTGGTTATGGGTCTATCTTGGTATCGTTATTCCTAGAACGACTACCAATTTTTTAGCGTCAGGAGGTCATAGTCCCAACACCACGAGCGAGAGAACCACAGATGGCCCAATGGGCGGCTCTGATGCCAAGGGAAAGGGGTGATCAACAGATGTCCTAGAGACCAGAGTTCTTTGATTGGCTCTGCCGATAGTTGACCATCGTGGAGGACTGGCCCTACTATGGTACAAATTATACTGGTGATCTGAACCTCCCACCCCCAGAGGGAGAGGATTGGGATGAAGATTTGGGTAAGACTCATTTTTAATTTTCATGAGTGTTATGATTTTTTTTAACTATGTATTTTCTAACATTAAATCCATGTATTTTCAGATTTCGGCCCATAGAGACCCGCGGGCATGTCTCCAATAGCGAGGCGAATTCCTCATGATTTCGACCCTCATGGCAAGGGAGGCAAGGATGAGGAGCTTGTGCGCAACCTAGAGGGGATCACACGTAGAGTCCCAGATTATGCATCATTAGACGATGTTCCTCGTGCCTACTAGAGACATACAGTCGAGGTGCCAAGCCGTATTCATCGCTTTCTTAGGTGGGTCGTATGGGCAGTGATATGATACCATGAGCATCACGCCGATTAGACACCTAGGCTTTATATCTAAATATTTTGAGAGACATGGTGTCTCAGGATGTAACAGAAACACACATATTTTTTGAATGTATGGTGCACACTGATGTAAAAATGAGATATATACATATATACATCTATTTTCCTATATGGATCTTTTTCACATGATGATGATTTTACAAATTACGCAAATGTCTATTTAATACAATGTTAGCCACTGTATCAGTTAACGCATTCATTTTTCTGGGAATATGTTGATATGTGATAATGTAATATTCCCAAATTTTCACATCATATTTGGAATATTAGAGTCCTTGATTTTCTTAAAGAATTAAGTAAATAAAAGGGTGGAGGGACCCACAATCCTCAATAAGAATAAATATCCACTTTATGTGTGTGAATGTGGATTAATTTAGCCTAGATCTGTAAAAAGCGGTAGTTGAGAAAGTACTAATGTGAATGAGGTTGGACATCATGTCTCATTTAATAAGAAAGATCATGGAGGGTTGATTCAGTCAACTAAGATCTTGAAGATGTCAAACAAAGGATCATTGAGCATTAATGATCAAGTGATGGAGAATCATGTGCAAATGAAGCACATAAGATGGAGGAAGTGTACATTGCACCTAGACTGTTTGGTTGATTTGGTCAAACAGTGCACTCCCAGTTGGAGGATCTTGTCCACGTGTGACTGTGTAGTTGAGATTAGAACGAATGCTTGGGTTGGATCAAACATTATAAAGAAGATGAAGGAAAAGGTCAAAGGCATCTTCGATTATTTGATGTATGATCTTTTAGATCTGGAATTGTCAAGTGAAATTCCACTGCATCCTTGGGCTGTTTAACAGAGATTGCAGGTGCTATTTAGCACAGGGTGTTCCCGGGCGGAAATCTCACCTCTCTCTTTGAGTGATATCTAATGAATAGGATTGTACTTCATTATAAATTAGGCTTTAACTGCCAATTCCTTTTTCTACTTTCTACGGAACACTCATATTCAGAAATCTGCAGATTTCTGAAGATTAGTTGGAAAGGTGGAAGTTGTCTTCAGTACTTCAGCTGGAGAACAAGGTGAGGGATTATTCCCATCACTTGGGCTTATAGATCAACACTCCTAGAGCCACATTGCAGATATGGCATCAGGCCAAAATTTATTAACCTCCTAACAACAGTATTCTCCTCAAGAATAACATTGTCCATGTTGCAGATCTGAAAGGAGGAAGGAAGTTGCTAGTACTTCAGCTAGCAATCTAGTGGAGGATCATTCCTCCACATTTCCATCAGTCTTACCATCAGCCTAGAGTTTATTGTTGTATATTTCAGTAGGTAGAAGACCTCTCTCTCCCTCACAACGCATTTTTTGGAGGCAGTTGTGTTGCAGCAGCTGCAATCATCATTGTAGGATTAAGAAACTTGATCTAGAGCCTCTAGCTCATAGAATAGATCTGATCTGGGCATACATTTCATCCATCTATTATTCATATCTAGCTTCAGATCTATATCTCCTAGCAGATCAAGGATCAAACCCCGGGGAGATGAGTTTTCCAAAGTTGCAGATCTGGAAAATCCTTTCTCGGTTATCTTGGTAATCCATCACATTGGCCATATCTTGAATCTTGGCATCATCAGAGCTCCATTTTTTAGTAGATCTACATTCCTCTTTTCAACCTACAACCACATGTTTATGTTCTGCTGAAGAGACAGCGCAGTATTTGCCGCAGAGCCTCAACCGTTACACTGTACCTGCCTTATACATGTTTTCAGGGTGATCCTAGCTCATCTACTTGGCTAGATCTACCTATGTCTTGTACTGTTGTAATTGAATCAGCTCCAATATAATAAAATGGCTCAGTTTTTTCTTCATATTCTGATTTTTACTTAGATTTATTTTTTATCTTTCTGTAAGTTCTTATATTGTGTGAAGTATTATTGCATTCTCCCTTTTCGGATATTACAGTTATATCAAAGCATGTTCTTTGGCTCAGCTTGTGGACACTTCATCTTGTGAATTGAAAGAAGAACAAGTAGATGACATCTATCATGGGGGATGAAAAATCTGTCACTCCTTTCTTTAGATCCATGCAAGATCTCTACAAGGACGTCAATCAAATGAAGGAGAAAGGACAGAGGGAAGATCCAAGAAGAAGATGTGATGAGGGAAGTACTTCCTATTAGCAGCAAAGAAGACCGGAGAATCCTAGATCTCCTCTTAGATCCACTATGCCCACTTTATTTGAAGAAGGTGATAGGTATAGAAGTGGAGAAAGGAATGAACCTGAGACTCATGAGACTCTCAGTCTATATATTGAAGAGTACAAAGCACAGTCTAGAGCTTTCAAGGAGAATCTAACTATCCAACAATTCTTCCAGATTAAAGAAGAAAGAGGATCCTATAGAAAAAATAGGAGAAAGAGACATAATAGATTCTATTTGCTTACATTTGATGGATCTTCCTCAAGCAATGTCAAGGCTTGGAGGAGGGAGTTGGATTCATTTTTCTAGCTGCACCTTGTGGCTAAAGAAGAGGCTATTCAAATTGCAGAACTTCATCTCTTGGATGAAGCAGAAGATTGGTGGTTTGGGCACATAGATCATACAAAGGTGACCAAGTATTCATATTTCTTTCACAAGTTGAGGAAGAAGTTTGATGAGAGGAAGATAGATATGAGCCACAAAGAGACATCTCCCAAGGAAACCAAGGAGAATTTCAATCTTATCACTCTGGACAAGAGGTCACTACTTTCACCACCTGCTGCAGAAGTGCTTGTATCTGGGGAAGAGACACTTGCATATTTGCAAGGTTGTCTTGAGCTCTTGACATACGGAGTCCCATGCACGGATCAGGAGATGCATGAGGAGGAGGAGGACGATACCAGCACTGGTATACTGAGAGGAAAGGAATCACCATTCTTACGAGCTGTTGGAGGCACCATTGTTCTAGTTGGAGGGAATATTTTTTTCTGTCAAGAGGTTCCCACATATCATTTGATCCAAGGTATGCATAAAATTTCAGCACATATTGTTTCAAGATCAATGCATAACCAAGGGTTAGAACAAAATGCTGATTTGAAGCAAAGACATTTCACAGTGCAGAGGACCCTTGTTCTAATCAAGGAAGAGACTGAAAAATATCCCTGGTCATCATTGTTGAGCTACATTCAACCCTTTGAGTTGAGATGTATATTTTTAGAAAATGGGATTAACATTATCCTATGTACAATAACTGATTGTGAGAACAATGTTGTAACTTTCTTTGAGATAGTGCATGTATCACCCTGCAGATCTACAGCGCTGTCACTTAGTAGTTGTGACAAATAAAGGGCTTCATCATTCTTGGAGCATTCTGGAGGTAGCTTCACTTATGAAGCAATGGAAGAAAATATGAAAAATGGTAGACATCTTGAAATGAGAAACCTTTTCTCCCTTCTAGATGACCCTTTCTCAATGAGCCTCGCATTGCTCAAAGAGAAACTTCCACTTCCAGCAAATCCAAAACTTCTTTGGTTTTGGAGGGCCTTTGATGGAGAGAGAATCTCATTAAGAGATCTCATTAGAGATGCATTTCAACATTTCATGAAATGAAAATTTCTTCAACAGTTTGGGAAGGATGGCATTCTATAAAGGGAGGATGCCATGATTTTGCAGTACCTCATTCATCATCCACATGGGAGTGAATGGGTAAGGATTATAAGCAAGGGGTTGCAAGACCACTTGCAAATTTGTATGGGCCAACATGTTTGGCTACGTTGGTTGCCATTGGGATATTTCTGTCACTCTCCTAAGGCACCTATTTTTCTGATCCATGCCTTAAAAAATATATATGAAATGAAGGAGGAGGCATGGCTGCACTGGCTGCTCCTGGGTGAGTATGGATACCACCCAATAGCTCATTATTTTTGGACTCATGCCTTGTTTTTTGATAAATTGTAGCAAAGGATGGCATGTTCATTTTGGTTTCACTTGAGAGAGTTTGGCCACCACATGACATCTCTTATGTCTATGTGTTTTGTATTGTGTATAATTTGGCATAATGATCTCATGATGTGCATTGATGATGTCTCTTTGTATTGGGCTGATGTGACATCTCATATGTCCATTATTATGATTTTGCTTCATGATGCACATGAGGAGGAGAGAAGGCAGCAAGATCTCTTGTTGCTTTGGTTGCTTATGGGGGAGTTTGGCTTGACCATCTTACATGGAGGAGATGGAGGGTGGCAGAAAAGGGCCTTACTACGGTGGTTATTTTTAGGAGAATATGGTTTGACATCTTTGTCTACCCATATTACTTATTCCCTTATTCTTTTGCATAACTTTGAAATGATGAATTTTGGATCCAACAAGGCTAAGTATGAGAGCATATCAATGCTCAATCTAGTTCATGAAACATGAGATGAACGAGTGTATCGTATGATGAAGTTTGTATTTTGTGGAAAGAGCTACTTTATTTTATCTCTCATGTATTTTTGATGATGTTGGACATCATATGGTTGTCACTCGGTACTTCATGATGGAAGGAGGACATCTAACCAAACAGTTGGAGGTCATTCTTTATGCTTTTAAAAGACAACTTTGGAACCAAACATGCATAAACTATTGCAGAAAATGGAGGAATCCTTCCTTATGTGGATTCCATTTGGATGGAAATAGATGGCTTTGCATATACTTTTGGAGTTGCTTGAAGACAAGCAACATTTTGCTGGGGGGGATTGTAATATTCCCAAATTTTCACATCATATTTGGAATATTAGAGTCCTTGATTTTCTTAATGAATTAAATAAAGAAAAGGGTGGAGGGACCCACAATCCTCAATAAGAATAAATATCCACTTTATGTGTGTGAATGTGGATTAATTTAGCCTAGATATACAAAAATAGGTAGTTGAGAAACTACTAAAGTGAATGAGGTTGGAGATCATGTCTCATTTAATAAGAAAGATCATGCAGGGTTGATTTAATCAACTAAGATCTTGAAGATTTCAAACAAAGGATCATTGAGCATTAATGATCACGTGATGGAGGATCATGTTCAAATGAAGCACACATGATGGAGGAGGTGTACATTGCACCTAGAATGTTGAGTTGATTTGGTCAAACAACACACTCCCACTTAGAGGATCTTGTCCACATGTGACTGTGCAGTTGAGATTAGGGCCAAGGCTTAGGTTGGATCAAACATTATAAAGATGATGAAGGAAAAGGTGAAAGGCATCTTCGATTATTTGATGTATGATATTTTAGATATGGAATTGTCAAGTGGCATTCCACTGCATTCTTGGGTTGTTTAGCAAATATTGCAGGTGTTGTTTAGCACAGAATGTTCCCAGGCAGGAATCCCACCTCTCTCTTTGAGCGATCTCTAAGGAAGAGGATTTTACTTCATTATACATCAGGCTTTAAGTGCCAATTCCTTTTTCTACTTTTTGCAGAACAATCATATTCAGAAATCTGTAGATTTCTGAAGATCAGTTGGGAAGGTGGAAGTTGTCTTCAGTACTTCAGCTGGAGAACAAGCTGAGGGATTATTCCCATCAATTGGGCTTATATATTAGCACTCCCAGAGCCACATTGCAGCTCTAGCATCAGGCCAAAAGTTATTAACCTCCTAGCAGTAGTATTCTCCTCAATAATAACACTGTCCGTATTACAGATTTGAAAGGAGGAAGGAAGTTGCTAGTACTTCAGCTAGAAATCTAGTGGAGGATCATTCCTCCACATTGCCATCAGTCTTACCATCAGCCTGGATTTTATTGTAGTATATTTCAGCACGCAGAATGCCTCTCTTTACCTCACAGCGCATTTTTTGGAGTTAGTTGTGTTGCAGCAGCAACAATCATCATTGGAGGATTGAGAAGCTAGATCTAGAGCCTATAGCTCATAGATCTGAGGAAGGGATCAACCCTTCAAGCATAGATATGATTTGAGCATGCATTTCAGCCATCTATTCTTCAGATCTAGCTTCAAATCTGTATCTCCCAGCAGATCAATGATCAAACCCTGGTGAGGTGATTTTTCCAAAGTTGCAGATCTGGAAAATCCTTTCTGGTTCATCTTGGGAATCCATCACATTGGCCAGATCTTGAATCTTTACATCATGAGAGCTCCATTTTTGAGTAGATATGCATTCCTATTTTCAGCTTGCAACCACATTTTTATGTTCTGTTGAAGAGACAGCGCATTATTTGCTGCAGAGCCTCAACAATTATGATGTACCTACTTTATACATGTTTTCAGGGTGATCCTAGCTCATCTGCTTGGCTAGATCTACCTATGTCTTGTACTGTTGCAATTGAATCATCTCCAATATAACAAAATGGCTCAAATCTTTCTGCATATTCTGATTTGTACTTAGATTTATTGTTTATCTTGCTATAATTTCTTATATTGTGTGAAGTATTACTGCATTCTACCTTTTGGAATATTATAGATAAAATCAAAATGTCTTTCCAACAAACGAATACATAAATACAATCTCAAAATGTATGGGTTTTTGACTGAATAATGACCACTGAGTTACAGAGCAACAAGCTATGAATCTAGATTTACAAGAAATGTGTGTATGCCGAGATTGATTGCCTCAATTAATAGTTCAAGGAAAACACTATATTCAGCAACATTGTTTGTAGTTAGTCCTAGAAAAATACCTTGCAGTTCTATCAACTCACCAACAGGATCATAGATTACCCAGATTGTTGAAGACAAATTCCTAGTACTGCAGGAAGCACCATCCGCGAAACCAACATAACAGGTAATAGACATCTGCACAAATAAGAAAGACCCAAATAAGTAGGAAAACGCTTGCAAAGCACACCAAATTAAAATATGTACAAAAATGAAAAAACACCTATGTACACAAATCATGCATGAATGACTCACACATAATACTTCTTGAGATACAACCCATTTCTGGGGTGTTCTAAAGGATAACCTTCGTAATCAATGAGCTCATAGGCCTCATTCTGCAATACACATTTAACAATGTAAGGCCCATGCCACATGGGTTGAAATTTACCTGCCCCCAGCTTATCATGAGCTCGGTTGTACAGGAGGACGAGATATCCTTCAACGAAAGAACGAGGGGAAAGTGATTAGTCAAAATGAGCTTTGACCCGATTTTTTTGTGCTTCAATAACTAGAGCAGCGAAGCGGCGAGTTTCATCCAACCTTTCTAGAGAAAGGAGACACTCTTCTTCTGGTGAAGTGTTCGGAAGTAATTCAACAGCCAATTTGATTGAAGGTATTTCACATTCAATCAGAAGAGTAGCTTCCAGACCATAAACCAACTAAAAATGGGTGAATCCGGTTGCACTCTTAACTGAGGTTCAGTATACCCAAAGAGCTAAAAATAACATGAGATGGCAATTGGATTTATGGATCTCAATTGTATGCTAAAGCATGGTAACAAGAACTTTTTTCACGTCCTCAACCTGCCCATTGGCCTGAGGATAGTACAATGTTGAGCTGTCGTGATGCAGACCCAACTTGGAATTCAACTCAGCCACCATGTAATGCCGAAAATGGGAACCATGATCGGTAATGATGGCTTGAGGAACACCAAACCTAGCAATGATGTGATTGAATATGAATTGAGCAGCTATCTTACCGGCAGCGGCAAGTGTAGCCATTTCTTCGGCCCATTTGGTGAAGTAGTCCATGGCTATGATAATATAAGCATGCCCCCTAGCCGAGTGAGAGTTACACGTCATAAAATCGATGCCCCACTTCGCAAAGGGACCAACAGTAATGACAAGATGAGGAGGTACAGGCGGCGCACACATCTTGCATTGATAAATTTGGCAATCATGACATTTACGAATCACGAAAATGTAGTCTTTGAAAATAGAAGGCCAGAAATAACCAGCACGAAGAATATTTTGTGCAGTGGCATAACCAGACATGTGACCGCCACAGGCGCCACTGTGACAATCATTGAGGAATTTCTCAGCTTCCTCGAGGGTCAAACATTTAACAAAGAATGTTAATCTTATTGTAACTAGAAAAACCATCCATTAAGGAAAAATTCTCACCCCCAGCACAGTCATCAGTGATTTGATCGATAAAGGGAGTAGGATAATTATCCTTGGGATAGGCTCGATTAATATCGCGATAATCAACATAGAGATGAATATTTCCCTGCTTCTTATCTACAGGAACAATATTAGAGACCCATTCTGTCAGAGGAATCAGATAAACAAAACCAGCTCTAAGAAGTTTTCCAACTCCACCTTTAATGGCGACAACTTTTCTAGGGTGCACCGGACGAAGATGTTGGCGAACAGGTTTCAAACCACGGTAAGTAGGTATTTCATGCACCACTATACTAGGATCAATGCTAGACATTTCTTCATAGGACCATGCAAAGACATCACAAAACTCATGAAAAGGGCTAGTATATACTTGTACTTCATCGGAAGAACAAGTGACCCTGATATGGATGTTCTCGACAATTCCCGGTTTAATAGAAATGTCAATAGGCATTGTTTGTGTAATATTACTCAAGTTACCTTTTGTAAAGATGCTGTTATCACAAAATCTAACCTGACAGGCTACTCATCAAGTGGAATTTGTGTAACTCTTTCAGACCAATCTTTTGGCTGAGGTTTAGCCTCCTCAACCTAAGAGGGCTCTCTCAAAGGTTTATGATTTTTTATTAATGAATAGATGGCTAACTCTAAGGTAAAAAGATAAAATGGTATAACTGGTTGTATCACAGATTAGAAATCATTCATTGGGCCATGGATTCAAGATAATCTTCAACAAAACATCACAATCTATTAAGCATGGAAGTCAAGGCATTTGGAGTCTAGGTTAAATGAATAAAACAGTAACACAGTGAAAAACACAGTCTATTGCATATGAAGGAAGTTAGAGCATTTTGAAATGAATTCTAAGTATCACATATAAATACTACTGCAAATAGATAATTAAGGAATGCCATAGAACAATGATAAACATAAACTCCTTATGAATCTTGTGTTGTCAAAAAAGATCTCTGTATTAAGTTGAAAAAGACACAGTGACATACAATAACACAATCTATTGCTAAAAAATGCACAACCTGGTGGAATTTGACCTCATGCTCTATATAGAACATTTACAATATAGGATTCTTTCATCCTCCACTAGAGAATTCGAATTCTCATGCTTTGACACCTTTCCTAATCTAGAAACATGCTATTAATTACAAAATGACAACTATACTGCCTTTGAAAAGTCCTAGTTCTAATAGGACTGAAACTCCTAAATATGCTTCTAACAACTTTATCTAGTCTTTAATTCATCCTTTTCCAGTTGCAATCCCATGAGTTTGAATTTTGATGTTGTCTTCAACCTTGATGTGATCCTGTTGATGATGACAAAATTGTCCTAAAAATTAGGAAACATGTTTCCTACCTTTCAGCCCTTAACTTTCATTGACAGTTTCGAGTACTTTGATCATTTGATGGATCAGTTTCACATGTGTCATATTTGCTAAATATTCCCGTAAATCCTTTAATCTTCTAGTTGTGTAGAAACCATCTCCGAAATGATGTAAAAGGGTAGAAAATAAGCTTGCGCTACGAAAGTAGCTTGTTTTTGTAGCACATTTTGTATCTCGATGTAAAACCTTTCCTTTTAATCATATTTTCACCTGTTTTCTTCATTAGAACCTCCATCTATTATATCCATGCTTCCACCATAAGATTTAAAGCAAAAACTCATCAAAATTTCATCCAAAATTTATATTTAAATCTGCAAAAGACTTCTTCAGCAGTTTCGTAGCGCGCTGCGAAACTCCTGTGCAAGCTGATTTTCAAAAAAAGCCTTCAAAATTTGTAAGTTAGGGATACTTAAACTTCATAAGGGCTGATATTATCTCACAAAAAACATAGTAACTTAACTTCGAAAAGATGACCTTCATCAAATTTTGTCTTCACCTTAATAAAATATTGACTTATAAATTGATCATTTTTCTCCACTGTTCCATTACTCTGTTTCACTATTCCTTTGACTTTTCTTGAGATCTTGTTAGCTGAATGTCCAAGTCTTCAACTTGTCTTCTTAAAATCCTATTGCTAGCACTCAAATGAGTATTCATAAGTCTCACAAATTTTGCTTCTTTTATGGCTGGTATAGTCCAAGTGAAAAATTGTTTCTCACTGCTAGGTATTTCTAGTCTAGAAACCTTTTCACCCTCCCAAAAGGCTTTAATTCTCCTGAAAATTGTCTTTTCAATGGCATGCTTTCTAGCTCATTTCTTTAACCTATGAATTTCATGATTTTCTGATTTTAATTTTTCCTCGATCTCTTCGTAACTGATTTTTATTGTTTGTGTTGAGAATATCCTGTTTTTTGGCATTTTCTGATATAGGTGAAGAAATATCTACTAATTCTTCACAAACAGTGGATGCTTCATTTGTTTTCTCCACCTCAGCATTAAGCTCTTGTATCCTCTTTAAATGTCTAGTTGCAGGCTTCCTAGCCTTGAAGGCAAATGCTGCATCTCCATCTTTGAACTCCATCTTCTTAGATGACTTCATCATTTTCTGTTTACCTTGATCAATTCTTATGAATTCAGATTGTACTAAAGGAGTTTCTTCTATGTCTATTGCTTGAAAAATATCATCTAAGTTCCCTTCTAAACTTTGACTATCACTTGTTTCTGAAAGCACTGTTTTCCCTATTGCTTTTGCAACTTGACTCCTAGTCAGTCTCTGTAGAATTTGTTTACCACCTGTCTCTTTCTGTATAGTTTCTTCAATTTCTTGCAACCTTTGTTTTGTAGGTGGAGGAGTTTCTGCAATGACAACTGGTGTCTTTTCTATCTGCTCTTTTACCTGTTTCCTAGGATTAAATTTCACAAACCTTTTTGTCCTTGCAACTACAAGTTTGCTGGATTCTGTTGGTAGAGATTCTTTTGCCTTAGGATTTTTGACTGGAGTTTGAGCTTCTATTCCAAATCCACATAAAAATAGAAAAGATGACCAATCTCTATTAATCTTTTGGAGTTCATTCAAGACCATCAGTTTGATTAAACCATGGTGAAACAAAGATGTTTCACATCCTTCAGATTTCATTTGAACCTTATCTATCGTCTTAGCAATGCTTCTATACAGAAAAAATGGCAAGTCCAAAGATATCATACCTGTAAAGTGTAATTTTTATAGCATCATTTCTCACCTTCATATGATTCATGATTGCTTTGATGGTTTTGGGCACCCATTCCTACAGACTTGGACAAATTCCCTTAAAAACAGTGTAAAAATCCCCATACGCGACTATGCCCGTACTTTTCCGCATGCATACGCGAGTCCAGCTGAAATTTTCCGCGTATGCCATTAAAATTATGAAAAAATATATAAAAATTCCCTATTTTCGGGCTGGGTTGATGGTTACTCAGGTAGTTCAACCACCCCAGCACGTGGCCAACTGTTTCCAACTGTTGAAACTACTTGGAGGGAGTATAAAAACCCATCATGTGTATGGCCTAAGGGAGAGAAAGAATTATTAATATTATACTCTGTTGGTATTCCCTATCCAAGTCTGATTCCCCGTGCCTCCTGCACTTTCCCAGTTCATTATAGGAAACCCTTGTTTCCTTGAGATGCTCATCTCTCTATATGTCATCTCGTATGCACCAATTTGGAAGGAGTCTTAGCGAGGCAAGGGCGGGACGGATCCGTACGACGGTCCGCTCGAAGATCGTGGAAGGATTCAGGTGATCTCTCCACTCGTTACTTTTGTACATGCTATTTATAATACAGAAGTACCATACTATTCCCGAAATATACGTGTTAGTGTATGCTTATATGTATGAGAATATGTTGTTATTTAAGCATTCATTATGATTTATCTAATGTTTTATATGAATCTCACTAACATTTAGAGTAGATATATACTGTACAACCAGTTCTTCGTGCTTGTTTCTTCTTGTCTTTCAGGTTAAGAAGGAAGGACGGTTGCTGGGGGTTTGAACCCTGCGGGATCTTCTTCAATCGTAGGACCTACGGGTAACTTCCTCGATCTACTCTATTTAGTTTTTCTGAACATGCATGGTTGTGTGAGTCCTTCTTAAGTAACATGCCCCTGCTCTGTGGAGGTTGTAACCCAATGAACCTCTAGGGTGATATTCCCCGAAACAGTAATAGAAGTTTGAAATGGTAGGAATAAAATTTATGATATATGTCCTCACATGTGAAATACCTCTGGATATTGAAGAGTAAATTAGCATAGCTATATTTAATGCAGCTTCTGGGAACTGCATTATTTAAATCCATCTCTGTAAATTCTGGCTTTAAAATCATCTTGCATGCCTCCATGTCAAATATGAAACCCTTAAACTATGTTTCCTGTCCTCTAGGTATCTCAGTTACTAGGGCTATAGTCTCAGGAGTTACTGACAAATTCAAGATTCCAATCTTTGTATTTGAACCACTGAAATGCAAAGCAAATTCTTTTGTTACCTGACTGTGTCCTCCCTGTAGCTTTTCACAAAAAATCAAACATCTTGCCTTTCTGAAAGCCTCTAACATTGTTTTGTCTTTAGCTAGAACTCCTGTGCTTTTAGGTTCTGACCTCAAGAAATGCCCCGACCTGAGATTATTTTTCTCCTCTATCATTCTTGCCTTTAGAAATTTCTGTCTGCTTCCTTCAGAATTTAACGATCAGCCTCACTTGATAGGAATATCAGCCTTACTAGATGAAAATAAATCAGCCTCGCTTGATGGTAGATAAAAATAGCTTTGGTGTAAGATGACCATAAGCTTAAAACTTGAAACAGATATGTTTCACTGTTTGTTATGAAAATTAGAGTGAGTAATGCATATCAGCCTTTCAAACTTGAAACTTCTTTTCATAAATGAAACCTCTACGATTGCAATGATGAGTATGAATGGTTACACATTTTGGAAATGACCCCTAACTGACTCACAATGATGTCATTGTATGAAAACCTAACAAATTCTGACAGTTTTTATGCTTTGACATGACCTTCCTACGAATCCGCACTTTCGTAGTGCACCTAGTACAATTTTGGTGATATGCGCTACAGAAGTAGAAGCGCTTTCGTAGCACAAAACTGACACTTTGAACTGACCGCGCTACGAAATTGCGGTTTCGTGGCTAATTGTAGAGGATTTTTTTAAAGGTTAAAAACATGACTTATAAATGAATGATGGGACTTTTTAACCATGAAATGAGACTTAAAGACATTATTTGGAATTGAAAACTAACTTTTTAAGACTTCTAAACCTATCACTTACCCTTTTTTTTTTTAAATGAAATGACTCAAGACCTATTTGACACCATGACTAGAAAAAGGTAAACTTTCAAAGTTTAGAAATTTTTTTTATGGTGATAACAGACGTCATGTGTCAAAACATGCAATTGAAGCGGAGGAGAAGGAACCTAAGATGAAAAATGCTCGAGACAATTAGACATGGCCCCAAGGCCAGGCATAAATGAGGAACAATGATGACCATCATCCCACAGCAGATCCTCAAGAGACATGGTTTCCACAATGGCCTCATCAGAAGGAAACACTTATTTCAAAGGATGAGGCGAATCTGAATCACCAAGCCAGGGGGATTGAGAATAAATGTCAAGAGACATACTCAAAGGAGCACAATCAGAGGATGAAGGTTCTGAAGCAGCAATGAGTTTACAATAATCAATCTCAATAGAACTCAAAGGCATCGAATCTCCAAAGGAATCAATCTGTTCAGGGGAGGAATAATCCATGGGTCATCAGACCGGGAGATCATATGAATCTGAAAAGTATTTGGTGGAGGAAGAGGAAAAATACCTATGAGGGAAAGATATTTAAAAAGACCTAGCCCTACACTCTCGTAGGGAGTAGGAATCTGATCCACATACGAAACATTGTTCTCGGAAGAAGAGGTGAAGAAAGACAATTGATCAACAGTAATAATCATTCCTTCATGTGGAAATTTCAAAACATGAAAGAGAGTGGACGGAGCACATAACATGGCGTGAGTCCAACTGCGACCGAGGAGAAGATTGTAATTGAGTTTAGCGTAAACGACTTCGACCTTGACAATGAATGTCTTCTCTTTCAAAGTAATTGGTAAACTACCGAGTGTTGGGTGCAGGAATTGCACTTAAGCAAACTACTCAACATTTAATTGTCAACCCGAGGGATTCGTAAACTTAGAGACGAAGCACAAGAAATGTTAGAGATGGTATGAATTTTCCTGATAGAAATTCCTACTTTAAAGAAAATCTTGCAAAATCGAAAGAGTAAAATATAACTGGATCATCAAAGTAATCTAGTGCTGGAACAAGAAAGAATGCATTTGCAAAGGAATCAAAATAAAAGGAAATCACTCCAACTGATCAATTTTTAATTACTGAGTATGTGTTATGTTTTTCTTTAGCAGAGACACTTTAGCAATCTCATCAGATGGGCTCCTTCGACCCTGCTCATGTAAATATATCCTTTCCACAAGAATCGATCTTGCACTATTGCAGTCTTCTTGCACTAGTGCAGGAACAATGATTTATGCAAAAGGTGTAAAGTAATGTCCGTACTAAAAATTATTTTCTTCGTGCAAGGGCCCTGAACTTTATCAAGCCCATAGCACTCAGATTTGGTACAAAGAAACTGGTTCTTGTACCAGATCAGAGTTTCTTACACTTTAACTTTTAATTCTTGAAATCGATGCTTAATTACTGTAAGTGTTATAAAACCAGATTGCATATCAAAAAGATAAATGTTTGTAGAAATAAAGAAAAAATCTGTTATAAAGTGTTTAATGAAAGCAAGAAAATTGCTAAAAGTAAATTAGAAAGGCTAGCTGAAGTGAATAGCACACCAACATGCACTGGTGTAGGTGACTTCTCCTGCTCGAACCAGGTGGAGAAAACAAACCAACGTGCAGAAAGTAAACAGCACACCAACATGCACTGGTGCAGGAACGAACTAGGTGAAGGAAATAAACCAAATCTTGCAGAAAGTGAATAGCACACCAACGTGCACTCGGGCAGGTAACTCCTCCTGATCAAACCAAGCAAGGAAAATAAATCAACCGTGCAGAAAGTAAATTTAACTACTTCACACAGCAGATCTGCTTTCACTCAAACATAAATTCAAAAGTTGTAAATTAAATCACACTTAGAAGTTTAAAACATAAATTACAAGAACATAAAAGAGAGTGGGGTAAGCGTTCTGGGTTGGCTGGGCCCTAGCCAAACAACACGCTTCCCTCTTATGTAAAAACGCTACTCAGCACTTAGTTAATTAATCAACTGTTCAAACATCAAGGAATAAAATCCATGAAGCATAAGGCATAGCTCTTCTTATTAAGTCCTCAAAGCAAATACATGCGTGATTACATATCCAACCCAGATTTGGGTGACACCAGCAAAACAAAGGTACAACAAAGGTGTTGTAGCGTCACTCCTCCACCGTCCATCCTCTTCTCTCCTCTACGCGCATCATCACCTTTTATAATCCTTCGTAATGGTTAAAACAAACTATTCCTTTGCAAGGAATATGGGGATTGAATCCCAACAATTTCTAATTGCATTGTATAATCAGTACAACCGTTCCCCTATTAAAATAATTAAATATTAATATGAATTTCCCAATTCGGGGTTTTTTCTATAATTCTGGAAAATTTGTTAATTTAACAAACTGCCTTAAATCCCCCCTTCATATCTCCTCAACCATTGCGTATTTTGGAAAATGGCTCGCAATTTACTCAACTTCCTATACTATGGGAAAAAGCCCATGTCGCAGAATTTCTTCGTTCATCTTTTTCTGCACGAAAACCGAGGCAAAATTTTGCTGTCTGGAACTTGTTGACTGTGTTTTCAGAATTCTGGAAATAACAGTCTCTTTTTTATAAAAGTGCTTCAAAGACTTGTTCCTAACTTTTGGAATACTTTGAATCTCAGGAAACGGTTTCGGTTATGGGTAATTGGTTATCTTTGTGAAAAACCCATTTGCTCAGATTTCCATAATTCACCTCCATTTGCATAAAACCCGAGGTCAAACTTGGCCATTTAGAAATTATGCAGATTTTTAGCAGACAGAGATTTGTAATGCTGGTGCAGGAATGTGTTCTCGTACTAGTGCAGGAACGTGTGGTGCAGGAACTTCGCCTCTATCAGAATAGGCATATAACCAACTTTGTAAACCTGCAAATACACAAACAATTATTAAATATGCCTTTAATGTTTAAATCTCATTAAAACAAAGGCATAGCAAATAATTACTTATTTGTTGAAGTTTGCAACAAGAATCCTGAAACATCATCCTTGATCATAGTTGGAAAATAATCACCTAAACTAGGTGGGGCCCACACAGGCTATTTTTAGGTGTATGTCTATTTTTATACATGGTGAGCATATTCTATAAGTTGCAAGAGGCTATTTGTGGATGGTTGGTCAAATGTGAAAATAGATGAAATTCTATTTTTAGAATATTGGGTGAAGTCTATTTATAGATCGTCAAACTAAAAATAGATGCATGTCGATTATTATTAGCTCTTAATAATAATCAGACACTAAACATCAACTTATTCTCTTGGAGCACTTTATTTTAGTGAACAGATTTGTAAAATCAGTGGGCTAAAGGAATTATTCAATTCCTAAGATTTTACTAGAGTTCATGCATGGAGGACTCAGTTAGAACTCAAGTGGCAGAGTTATGACACAGTTGGAAGAGCAGTTATGGAGTTGTATTCAGTTTAACTCAGTTAGAATCAATTGAGCTAGTTGTATCTAGTCTAATTGAATGATACACTAGTGAAAGTGGAGTGAATTAATTACTTAATTAATTCACAAATAATAACTCATTAATCAACTGAAGAATACATCAGTTAACTACAGTGCATGGCAGTTTCAGTGGAGACCAGTGGAGAGATAGGTGAAAGAGCAAGTGTGACTATCAGTTGTGACTATAGTGTTGCATTTTTTGCACCACACATTCATTGGAGATGCCAATTATGATTGTGTAAGAAAGGCTGGAGCAATTCAAGTTCATTTAGATCCATTTTTCAGCATGGATTGCGCAGCAAAGGTAGGCTAGTAGGTGGCAAAGATTGGTGCATAGATTTGCAAGATCGGGCCTGATTAGTGTGTAACGATTGTATTGTACTGAGAGCTTGATATGATCAGCTTTGTATGAGTATTGTTACATGATCTCTATGAAATATTTTATATACAGATAGTTGGGGTTTTTAGCTTTAGGCTTTCCTGTTAAACAATTGTGTTAATGTGTATGAATTTTTATTGTTTCATGTGTGCATTGAAATCTTGATTTAATTTCTGCAAATGATCAATGGTGGAATAGATTATGTATTTTGCATGAAGTTAAAATAGTGTGAGATCAGGAGAATATTGGACATATTCATTCTTAGTGCATATAATTTCTATATGGTTTCAAAGCATTGTTGATTGAAGATTGCAATTGTGAAGTGAGTTTGTGCTGGTGGACAATTCAAATTTACTGCAGGAGTTTCTTGGTGCGACAGTTGAGTATACATTGAAATGTATTTCAATGGGTTGCGGCTGGAGTATGCACTCGAGGGAAACTCTAACTACATAGCCTGGAAGGACAGGATGGAGGCAGTGCTTGAAGATAATGGCTTGAAGGAATTCATCGAGAGAGATGTTCCTAAGCCCACTTCGGTGGATGCTGCAGTACTTGACGCATGGCAAAAGAAAGTAGCAAGGATGAGGAGGCTTCTGTTGGAAGGTGTGAGAGACCATATTGTCTCAAGGATTCATGGGAAATCCATTCCATATGCTATGTGGAAGGCTTTGACAGATTTTTTCCAAAGCAGAAGCGACCAGAGGAAGTTGGCGCTTAGAGACAAGCTTAGAAAAATAAAAATGAAGAAGAATCTTTATAGATTTGAAGTATATGGGATTTATACGGAGCTTCCTATTGTTGGGAAGTGTGAGAAAGCCATGAAATTGAAGCTTGAGAGGGAGATGGATTTGCATGCAGGTAAGAGTGAACCTTGGGATGTGGAGTAGCCACAAGATGAGGATCATGGAGTGGGAGAAACCACTCATGCAGAGAAATTTCATGCCAGATGGGCAAAGGGAGTGCATACAACTATACCACCAAGTAAGAGGTGGGGCGACATGCATGGATAATTGATGCAGGAGCATTAGCTCGAAGAATTAACTTGTATTTTATTAAAACTTAGGGGTTTTTAAGAGCTAGATTTTTATAAATGACTTGAGTGGGTTTTATGTATTTTTAATTAAACATTGTAAATAATTCTTAAATGTTTGAGAATATGAGAGGATTGGTTAGTTGAGGATATAAAGGGATGAGAGATTTTTCTAAATATTAATTTAGAAATTAGTTTCATTAATTATGGGTGAGAGAGGATCCTTAGGGGTTGAAGAGAGATTTTAGGATTTTGTTGAGAATTTGAAGGGATTGACAATTAAATTAGATCATTTTAAAATTGTATAAATTATCAAGTCTCAAAGGCATTGAGATCAGAGTGAGAGTGAGAGTGAGAGTGTGAGTAGAGATCAGGGGTTTTTACTTGGAAGCCCTCGGGCAATTGTAAAGGGCCAACGATTGGAAATCAGGCCAAGGAAGGAGTTTATTATGTAAGTGTTGTGTGTGTATTAATGCAGAAATTTATTTTCTGAAGATTAAGTCTCATTTCTAAGTTATGGGTTGTGTAATTAAGTTTGGTTGGTGATTGATTGACTGTGTGAGATGGTGCATTAATTTTAATTGTGAAACTGGGTAAATCGATCACAATTTGGATCGATTCTATACAAGAAGAAATTGGGTGTAAATTGACTTCTGTAATCACTGGTTGAAATAGGCGCAATTCTTTTTTAACTTTGGAATTATATATGTTATGGAAATCACTGCATAAAGGGTTATTGAAGTTCGATTTGAAGAAATCGATACTGATTCTGGTTTTTACAAGAATTGATGATGTCTGAGGGATGCAGTGTGCTAAATCTTTGAACTTTGAATATGTATTGAATTATATGTTTGCTGGAATCAATTCCTTGGCATCGATTGAGAAACTTTGGTTGATTAAAATGATGTTGATGAATTTAATACAATGAAGTGATTTATGTTCCATTGCAAATTGAAGTCGATTTCAGCATAGAGGAAGGTGTGTCTGAAGTCGATTTCAGTAGATAAAGGTGTGTTTAGAAGGAAACAATCCATTTGTTTTGCTGGAATCAAGTTTCTGTTTATGTACAGCATTGATAAATCAATGTAGAGAGGCGACTTTAAAATTTGATGCAGAATACCCCGCGTGAGAAAGGAACGTTAAAATTCTGGGTTGAATCAACTGAGAAGTCTGTGTAATTCAGCTTCAAAGCAATCAAATTCCAGTTTTAAAACAGCAGTTGAAGATCTGAGCCAGCGCTGGAAATTTAATGCGTTGAAACTTCAGGTATGAGCAGCATTGTTTTCTAAATTAAAACGTTGGAGAAGGTATGAATCTGCGTTGAACTCTATTAATTGAGTTAAATTGAGATCAATTAAATTGATCCACAGATGCTGGTTTTAACAACCGAAAATATGCACCCTTTGATTATGATTTTCATACTTTTAGCTCTGTGGGAAAGGTTAGATGAGACCTGGTCTTTTTTTTGAAAGGCGTAAACAGTGTCACAGCTTCAGATTGCTGGTATAAACCGTGCAAAGAGACTCTGTCTATTTGACGCAATCCATACAGTTGTTTAAATCGATATCTGAAAGTCGATTTCACATCTTCAAGGTGGAGAAAGTTAAGTTTTGAATAAGCGTGATTCTACTTAAGGGAGATCTGGTCGCTGGCGCCATTTGAAATCAGGTTTGTAAAAAGAAAAGAACTGTATGGTCGTTGATAAAAAATTATCTATAATAGATCGAGACTTGCGTTGAATAAGGTGAAGGTTGAACATTTAATATGGATTTCAAATTATAGTTTTGTAACATACATGACTTGAAAAGAAATCCTTGTGGTGGCAATCAAATAACCTTGGACATAAGATGTGAATTGAATGCTAGCATGGCTCAATATTATGATAAGCCTTGAGGCTTGATTGTAAAGTCTGAGTTTTAGAAATGAGACCACTGGGTGTTAATTAATGATTGGATTGGTGATTTATTGAAGGAGGAAGTAAAATGGTTTTATAACCATTGTTTTATTTTGTAACAAAGAGGCTTCCGCAAAAGAGTATGAAATTTCCCAATGAATGGAATTACTTGGTATGGATTGGGAATTTCATTTTTTATATGCATGGTGCTATAAAGATTCTGGGTATTGCAGGGTTGGCCTGCATCATTTTGGTATCAGAGCTGGAAGGCTCTGTTGAAATTGAAGATGTTTTTTTTTTTCTGAATGAGTGTAGGAAGGTTCTGTTGAGAACTGAAGTGTGTTTATGTGATGAATACTGAAAGGAAGATCAGATTCTAAATCTGATATGCAAACTACACAATTACAGTGAATAGGATTGCAGAAATGAATGGAGGACAAGATCATGCAGGATCTTGAAGGTGAGATAATTTTCTGATTTGAATTTTGTGATTGGGGTTTATGGTTGCAGACAAGATGATGGCAGTGAACCTGACATTTAGCTAAAGGCTAGATAGGGAGGACAATTGCAGTGTCCTGAAGAGAAAGTGAGCTGAAGAGATAGCCTAGAGAGAGAGCAGAGGAGAGTACTCAAGAGGTTCCAGAGGCAGTGAACCAGTACTTACCAAAAGACCAGATCCAATGAAGCGGATTGGTGAGGTAAGGGGCAGCAAGAGAGCTTGATGTTGCAGAGGCTAGTGCAACTCATGGTGAGTGAGGAACTCGTGGAGAAGATGATCATGGAGGATCAGAGAAGAGGTTCAGAGAAATTCCATAGAGGTAAGATGACTGATGAAGTCAGAGAAAGAGAAATTGTAGTAATGAAGGTACAATTGCAGGTACTGCAGGAATGATTGCAAGAGCAGGAAAATCAGAATGGAGGATGGATCTTTCCACTGAAGGGAAAGAGAATGATTTGGCAACCATTGCAGATGAGGTTGAGGCAAAGGGAGATTGCCTTATTGAAATAGGAACTTAGAGTTCTTGAGCCAGAGATGGAATTTGAAGATTCCACATGTAGATCTGTTCAAAAAGAAGTGCTGGAGGAAGCAGTTGAGACTGAAAAGTCTTGTGGTTTTAAAACTAATAAGTTGTGTATGTTTGCAGGTACAGTACAGGGAGATGAGAAAGCTTTAAAGTTTTTTAAAGAGCAGGAGAGAGAATTGAATCTGAAGTCTGTTTAGATCAATGTTGAGATAGCAAGATCTCAGGAGGAAATGAAGACAAAGGAGTCTAATCAGAATATTGGTGCAGAGAGAGAAGGACCAGCTGATGATTGGTCAAGAGCTGGTGAAGGTATGGAAAATTGTGTGAAGTTTCCAAGTTCTACTCCTAATGAAATTGTTGAATTGTATAGGAAATTAGATCTTCAGAGAAGAGAATTGGAGAGGCAGAGGACTTATGTACAGGATAATTTGCTGAGGAAGCAAGGTAGGAAAGTTTTCATGAATGACAGTTATGAATTAGATGATGGAAAGAAGGAGAGACTAGCTGACAGTCTCATGGTGAATGCAAATCAGAATACTGATGTGTTGACAAAGGAGTTGGAAGAAAACTCAGAGCAGCATACTGAAGTGTTGCCAGAGAAAGCTGAGGAGAAAGCCAGTGAAGATTTTCTGAGTCCTGAAGAAGACTTGGAGCTACAGAGAGAAAACTTGGTGACTGAATCAACAAGTGAGACCATTGGGTCTTGTGATTTTGAAGATGACAATTTTATTGTGTTTACAGGGGATGTAGAAGACAGTCCATCATTTGGAATTGTCTTGGAAGAAGGGAAACTATTGCAGAAAGAAGATGAGACAGTCATCTCTTATATGCAAAGGCTTGTTACCATGGGTGACAAGAAAAATCTGGCTTGCCTGTATAGCCAAGAGAAGACTGTGGGGCAGAATTTTGGAACTGCTACAGTGATAGAGGATGAGGCTACAGTGTTGGAAGAACTTGATTTGATTGCCAGAATCAATCAAGATGATGATGAACAATTACTGAATATTGTCGAAGGAGAAGACGAAGGTTATGCTGGAACTAATTTGCAGCATGTCGATGAAATGCTTGGGAAGAGATGGCTGAAATGTTTGCTGGAGACATTTGAACCAGAGAAAGAAGTTGCAGGTGATGAGCAAAAGAATGTTGCAGAGGGACAGGAAGTTTGGGAGACAGCAACATCTATGGTGGCAGCTGAAGCAACATGTGGGGTGATATTTGCAGGAGTAAAACCAATGTTATCAACAATTGGGGAGATGACAGCTGAGACAACATTAGCCGCAGCAACAGGAAGTGAAAGCAGCAGCAGTAGGTTGGACATAGAGATTGAAAGCATCAGAATACTAATGATCAAGGTGTCTTAGAGGCAGCAGACAACAATAAGAAAGCAGAAGAGTTTAAGCAAGGGAAATACAAAAGTAGAGTATGAAAGCATAGCTGGAGGCAGGATGCAGAATAAAATATGGAAACCTGGAGAAAAGCAGCAAGCGATAGCAGATGATGACTTGCAGAACAAAGTATGGGATCCGGGAAGACAAGGACAAAAACTTAAAACACATGATTAGGAGATCATGATCATTTTCAACCTTGGGAGTCTGATGCAGGAGCATTAGCTCGAAGAATTACCTTGTATTTTATTAAAACTTGGGGGTTTTTAAGAGCTATATTTTTATAAATGACTTGAGTGGGTTTTATGTATTTTTAATTAAACATTGTAAATAATTCTTAAATGTTTGAGAATATGAGAGGATTGGTTAGTTGAGGATATAAAGGGATGATAGATTTTTCTAAATAATAATTTAGAAATTAGTTTCATTAATTATGGGTGAGAGAGGATCCTTAGGGGTTGAAGAGAGATTTTAGGATTTTGTTGAGAAGTTGAAGGGATTGAGCATTAAATTATATCATTTTAAAATTGTATAAATTATCAAGTCTCAAAGGCATGGAGATCAGAGTGAGAGTGAGAGTGAGAGTGTGAGTAGAGAGCAGGGGTTTCTACTTGGAAGCCTTCGGGCAATTGTAAAGGGCCAACGATTGGAAATCAGGCCAAGGAAGGAGTTTATTATGTAAGTGTTGTGTGTGTATTAATGCAGAAATTTATTTTCTGAAGATTAAGTCTCATTTCTAAGTTATGGGTTGTGTAATTAAGTTTGGTTGGTGATTGATTGACTGTGTGAGATGGCGCATTAATTTTAATTGTGAAACTGGGTAAATTGATCACAATTTGGATCGATTCTATACAAGAAGAAATTGGGTGTAAATTGACTTCTGTAATCACTGGTTGAAAGAGGCACAATTCTTTTTTAACTCTGGAATTATATATGTTATGGAAATCGCTGCATAAAGGGTTATTGAAGTTCGATTTGAAGAAATCGATATTGATTCTGGTTTTTACAAGAATTGATGATGTCTGAGGGACGCAGTGTGCTAAATCTCTGAACTTTGAAGATGTATTGAATTATATGTTTGCTAGAATCAATTCCTTTAGTGGCATCGATTGAGAGACTCTGGTTGATTAAAATGCTGTTGATGAATTTAATACAATGAAGTGATTTCTGTTCCATTGCAAATTGAAGTCAATTTCAGCATAGAGGAAGATGTGTTTGAAGTCGATTTCAGCAGAGAAAGGTGTGTTTAGAAGGAAACAATCCATTTGTTTTGCTGGAATCAAGTTTCTGTTTATGTACAACATTGATAAATCCATGTAGAGAAGCGAATTTAAACTTTGATGCAGAAAACCCCGCGTGAGAAAGAGCGTTAAAATTCTGGGTTGAATCAGCTGAGAAGTCTGTGTAATTTAGCTTCAAAGCAATCAAATTCCTGTTTTAAAACAGCAGTTGAAGATCTGAGCCAGCGCTGGAAATTTAATGCGTTGAAACTTCAGGTATGAGCAGCATTGTTTTCTAAATTAAAACGTTGGAGAAGGTATGAATCTGCGTTGAACTCTGTTAATTGAGATAAATTGAGATCGATTAAATTGATCCACAGCTGCTGGTTTTAACAACCGAAAATATGCAGCCTTTGATTATGATTTTCATACTTTTAGCTCTGTGGGAAAGGTTAGATGAGACCTGGTTTTTTTTTTAAAGGCGTAAGCAATGTCACAGCTTCAGATTGCTGGTATAAACTGTGCAAAGAGACTCTGTCTATTTGACGCAATCCATACAGTTGTTTAAATCGATATCTGAAAGTCGATTTCACATCTTCAAGGTGGAGAAAATTAAGTTTTTAATAAGCGTGATTCTACTTAAGGGAGATCTGGTCGCTGGCGCCATTTGAAATCAGGTTTGTAAAAAGAAAAGAACTGTATGGTCGTTGATAAAACATTATCTATAATAGATCGAGACTTGCGTTGAATAAGGTGAAGGTTGAACATTTAATATGGATTTCAAATTATAGTTTTGTAACATACATGACTTGAAAAGAAATCCTTGTGGTGGCAATCAAATAACCTTGGACATAAGATGTGAATTGAATGCTAGCATGGCTCAATATTATGATAAGCCTTGAGGCTTGATTGTAAAGTCTGAGTTTTAGAAATGAGACCACTGGGTGTTAATTAATGATTGGATTGGTGATTTCTTAAAGGAGGAAGTAAAATGGTTTTATAACCATTGTTTTATTTTGTAACAAAGAGGCTTCCGCAAAAGAGTATGAAATTTCCCAATGAATGGAATTACTTGGTATGGATTGGGAATTGAATGGAATTGGTGTTATAAATATTCTGGGTATTTCAGGGTTGGCCTGCATCAATAATCCAAGAAGAAATTTCTGGGCAGGATTCATTGAGATGGTGTGGATCTCATGAATTGAACCTGGCTACGAGGTGCCCATAGAGAAGTAGTAACATGATCAGTTGGATTGATGCAGTGAGATCAAAGTGACAGTGTCAGATACTGGAGCACAGTTCAGAGTTGACAGCAAGTGCAGAGTGCATGGGTGCAAAGTTCAACATTGCAGTGGTTCCTGAAAACATGTGTAGTTGGTACCAGCAAAATTTGAAGACATTGATGATAGATGCATTAGACTGATTGAGTTGTTTGGAGCCTTTCAGTTTCGAAAGTGTTGTAGCAAGAGTTGCAAGGAAAATGCATGGAGTTGCATGTTGCATGCAAAGACAGTCCTTTCTTGTTGAGAGTGAGTGTTGAAGTTTGCAACAAGAAATAGTGAAGGAGGCATCCTGAAACATCATCCTTGATCATAGTTGGAAAATAATCACCTAAACAACGTGGGGCCCACACAGGCTATTTTTAGGTGTATGTCTATTTTTAGACATGGTGAGCATATTCTATAAGTTGCAGGAGGCTATTTGTTGATGGTTGGTCAAAATTGAAAATAGATGAAATTCTATTTTTAGAATATTGGGTGAAGTCTATTTATAGATCGTAGATCTAAAAATAGATGCATGTCGATTATTATTAGCTCTTAATAATAATCAGACACTAAACAACAACTTATTCTCTTGGAGCACTTTATTTTAGTGAGCAGATTTGTAAAATCAGTGGGCTAAAGGAATTATGCAATTCCTAAGGGTTTACTAGAGTTCATGCATGGAGGAATCAATTAGAATTCAAGTGGCATAGTTATGACACAGTTGGAAGAGTAATTATGGAGTTGTATTCAATTTAACTCAGTTAGACTCAGTTGAGCTAGTTGTATCTAGTCTAACTGAATGATACACTAGTGAGAGTGGAGTGAATTAATTAGTTATTAATTCACAAATAATAACTCATTAATCAATTGAAGAACACATCAGTTAACTACAGTGCATGGCATTTTCAGTGGAGACCAGTGGAGAGATAGGTGAAAGAGCAACTGTGACTATCATTTGTGACTATAGTGTTGCATTGTTTGCACCACACATTCATTGGAGATGCCAATGAGGATTGTGTGAGCAAGGCTGGATAAATTTGAGTTCATTTAGAGCCATTCTTTAGCAGGGATTGCGCTGTAGAGGCAGGATAGCAGGTGGAAAATATTGGTGCATGGATTTTCAAGATCAGGCCTAATTAGTGTGTAGCGATTGTATTGTAATAAGAGCTTGATATGATCATATTTGTATGAGGATTGTTACATGATATCTATGAAATATATTGTATACAGTTAGTTGTGGTTTTCAGCTTCAGGCTTTCCCGTTAAACAACTGTGTTAATGTGTGTGAATTTTTATTGTTTCATGTGTGCATTGCAATCTTGATTTAATTTCCGCAAATGATCAATGGTGGAATAGATTCTGTATTTTTCATGAAGTTAAAATAGTGTGAGATCAGGAGAATCTTGGACATATAACACATAAGTTATATAATTTCTACATTATTATCTTTGAGAATGCACAAAACTATGACAATGACTTATTCAAGCTAAACAAAAGCATGAGTGATTTCAAGTAAAAGATGATATAAAACAAGGAAAAACAGAGACCCAAAATCCCCCCATGCTGACCTTCTTGCATGTCCTCATGCAAGGAAATTAATTTTCAAGTTGTTGCTCCCTTGCAAAAAGCAACATTAAAAACATTTATGGGCATTCGTAATGATATTTCCTGCAATCGTATGTGATCACATTTCCTATGCTAGATAAAGCTTGTTTCAAGAACAAAGTGTTTGCTGGACTCTTTGATTAATTATACTAATTCCAAGAAAATTTATCAAACACAAAAAAAAACAAATTGCAAGGATGGTGTATCTTTGAGAAAAATAGACAACTTTTAAAATTTTCAAAAATAATATCTCGAAGGCATCTGTGATCAAAAGTTTCACGTTAACATCCTCATTATAAGCATGAGTGACATGAATTAAACGATATGATGTTATAGGTAGACATAGTAATACCTTCCCATAATGAATATTTTATCATCATCCATGTATAGTTAAAGCTTCTCTTGTCTGGGCACAGTGAATTACCAGCACTAAGGGTCCTCACGCCCATAAATAATCATTTCAAAAAGATAGAACTCCAAGGCATAACAACGGAAGGATTTTAAATCCATTCTCGAAGAGATTGGTAGTGAGTTCACGGAAAGCAAAATCAACCAAGTAAATTATAGTGTAGAGCCAACTTTAATACCACAAGCATGGCCTTGCTGCCAGCAGGCGTCCATAGCCTCGACAAGGATACCTTTTAACCTTACGAAATGATTTTATCCCACCTATTAGATATAGATTTAGAGTTATTTATGAACATTTACTTTTTCTCTTTTTATAAGTTAATTGAAGGACGTTGTCCTGGCTTGGTAACCAGTTAACGACAACACCATTCACGAGAACTGACAAGAATGAATGAGCCGGCTCGCGATGAGACCTCTCATCTTCCAGTTTTCCAACTAAAAGCCATTACCCTCGCTTGGTGACCAGTGCAATAATTTCATCTTTCTTAGGACCCATGATCATAGTAGGTCAGCTCGCAATGAGACATCCTATCCTTCAATTAATTTTTTTATGTTAAAAAAAAAAACTCCATTTGTGATCAACCCCAGATGGATTACTTAATAGGTGGGGATGAAAATCTACTCCTTAAAGGTGTTGGATGGCGTGAAAAGTTTATTCCTTACTATTTGGTCATGCTACCCTAAGAACTTATAAAAAAAACATCTTAGATAATGACCAAAAAGATTCCTTGAGTTATCGTGCTAGGGTTCTTTATGAAAGCTTATTAGATTTTTGTAGGTGTGGTCCACCATAGGAGGCTTTTCACTAGTCCCTTCGAAGAGGAATTTGAAAATATTTTTTGGATGATAGCTTGTTAGAATAAGAGAAAAGTATTACATGTAACTTATAACAATACATATCAATCAAAGTCACTTTAAAAATATGAAGCGTTAAGTGTAAAGAACTTTTGACAAGTTTTACCATGAGAATGCGTAATAAAAAAAATAAAATCCAAAAGCTGTGCTTTTATGAAATCACAAGTTCAAGAGTGTTGTTATTCATCTTTATTCATTACCCTACCCTATTTTTAAAAAGAGAAATATCAGCGTTAAGTGTAGGCATACTTCCAATGAAGCCATGTGCGGATCAGGTGAAAATATATATTCATGCTCAAATTTATCATACAAACTTGAAAGTGTACATGAGCATGAAAAACCAACCAATGTACGTGATAGGACAACAAGATTTTTAAAAGAAAAGAATACTCCCTCACTTGAGTCATTGTTCAGAACCAATGTTCGATATGATCATGGTATTCTTGGTCCATTTCTTGATTTGGCCCATGCTGCTCATCCTCTTCTTCCATGTCATGTTGATTATTCTCTGTAGGGTGAGTAGTCTCTTGATTACATTCTGGATCTACTGATAGACATCTCAAGAACTCCTAGATCTCAGGTTCCAATGGATATTCTCCATTTATTATATTGCATGATTCATTTATCTCCTTAGATGACTGGTCGGGGAAATCAAAAGAGACTTCTAAATCCTCTTGTGGTGGTGGAGAAATGGACAAGGTCTTGAATATTGTCAAAAAGTTCTCTTCCTAAGAGGTAGAGGTCCAGATCCTAGCAACTACTAGGGCTTGTGAGAGGTCCTTCATATTTATCATCTTTAAGTCCATCTGGTTTAATGATAGTCCCTGTCTCCACACACATATTAGTAACAGGGGTTCTTACAACACCTCAAAAATGATATAACGTTAAACATTAGGATCTGAAGATAATTGATTTTAAAAGTTATTGGCTGAAATAAAGCTCACCACACTTGCATAAAAAACAAAAACATAAAGGAAAACTTACCCTTATTGCATCAACAAAAAAATTCTTATCAAATCAAATCGCCTCCCCGACAACAGCGCCAAAATGTTGGGTGCAGGAATTGCACTTAAGAAAAATACTCAACATTTAATTGTCAACCTGGGGGATTCGTAAATTTAGAGACGAAGCACAAGAAATGATAGAGATGGCATGAATTTTCCCGATAGAAATTCCTACTTTAAAGAAAATCTTGCAAAATCGAAAGAGTAAAAGATAACTGGATCATCAAAGTAATCTAGTGCTGGAACAAGAAAGAATGCATTTGCAAAGGAATCAAAATAAAATGCAATCACTCCAACTGATCAATTTTTAATTACTGAGTATGTGTTATGTTTTTCTTTACCAGAGACACTTTAGCAGTCTCATCAGATGGGCCCCTTCGAACCTGCTCATGTAAAGATATCCTTTCCACAAGAATCAATCTTTCACTAGTGCGGTCTTCTTGCACTAGTGCAGGAACAACGATTTATGAGAACGGTGTAAAGTAATGTCTGTACTAAAAATGCTTTTCTTCGTGCAAGGGCCTTGAACTTTCTCAAGCCCACAACACTTAGACCTAGTACCAAGAAACTGGTTCTTGTATCAGATCAGAGTTTCTTACACTTTAACTTTTAATTCTTGAAATCGATGCTTAATTACTGCAAGTGTTATAAAACCAGATTGCATATCAAAAAGATAAATGTCTGTAGAAACAAAGAAACAATCTGTTATAAAGTTTTTAATGAAAGCAAGAAAATTGCTAAAATTAAATTATAAAGGCTTGCTGAAGTGAATAGCACACCAACGTGCACTGGTGTAGGTGACTTCTCCTGCTCAAACCATGCAGAGAAAACAAACCAACGTGTATAAAGTAAATAGCACACCAACATGTACTGGTGCAGGAATGAACCAGGCGGAGGAAATAAACAAAATCTTGCAAAAAGTGAATAGCACACCAACGTGCACTGGGGAAGGCAACTCCGCCTGCTCAAACCAGGCAAGGAAAATAAATCAACCGTGCAGAAACTAAATTTAACTACTTCATGTAGCAGATCTTCTTTCACTGAAACATAAATTCAAATGCTATAAAGTAAATCACACTTAGCAGTTTAAAACATAAATTACAAAAAAAGAAAAGGGAGTGGGGTAAGCGTGCTAGGTTAGCTGGGCCTTAGCCAACCAACACGCTTCCCTCTTATGTAAAAACACTACTCAGCACTTAGTTAATTAATCAACTATTCAAACATAAAGGAATAAAATCCATGAAGCATAAGGCAGAGCTCTTCTTATTAAGTCCTCGAAGCAAATACATGCGTGATTAAATATCGAGCCCATATTTGGGCGACACCAGCAAAACAAAGGTGCAGCAACGCTGCTGTAGTGTCACTCCTCCACCATCCGTCCTCTTCTCTCCTCTACGTGAATCATCCCCTTTTATAATCCTTCGTAATGGTTAAAACAAACAATTCCTTTGCAAGGAATATGGGAATTGAATCCCAACAATTTCTAATTGCATTGTATAATCAGTATAACTGTTCCCCTATTAAAAGAATTAAAGATTAATACGAATTTTCCAATTCTGTGTTTTTTCTATAATTTTGGAAAATTTGTTAATTTTAACAAAATGCCTTAATTCCCCCCTTTTTATCTCCTCAACCATTGCATATTTTGCAAAACGACCCGCAATTTATTCAATTTCCTATACTGGGAAAAAAACCCATGTTGTGGAATTTCTTCGTTCATCTCTGTCTGCACGTAAACCGAGGCGAAATTTGGCTATCTGGAACTTGCTGACTGTGTCTTCAGAATTCTGGAAATAATAGTCTCTTTTTTATGAAAGTGCTTCAAAAACCTGTTCGTAACTTTTGGAATTCTTTGAATCTCAGGAAACGGTTTCGGTTATGGGTAATTGGTTATCTTTGTGAAAAACCCATTTTCTCGAATTTCCATAATTCACCTCCATTTGCATAAAAACCTAGATCAGACTTGGCCATTTAGAAATTATGTGGATTTTCAGCAGACTTAGTGATTTTCAATGCTGGTGCAGGAATGTGTTCTTGTACTAGTGCAGGAACGTGTGGTGCAGGAACTTCGCTTCTATAAAAATAGGCATATAACCAACTTTGTAAACCTGCAAACACACAAACTATTATTAAATATGACTTTAATGTTTAAATCTCATTAAAACAAAGGAATAGAAAATAATGACTTATTATCTTCGAGAATGCACAAAACTATGACAATGACTTATTCAAGCCAAACAAAGGCATGAGTGATTTCGAGTAAAAGATGATATAAAACAAGGCAAAATAGAGGCCCAATAGTGAGAACACCTAAAGGTTTTGATTCTCTTCAATCAAATGCTTCTAGGGCATTTGGTGATGAATTCAGGGCTGGAAAACCAATAAATTTTTGCTTAATCCCTTAGTTGTGTCCTAGAGAAGAACTTACCAACACATTTATGGTTTTTTTTTTTTTTTGAAGATTTTCATTAAAACTTATTTACCCTTCATTTCATGTCCAACTTAATATGTGAGTAATCTTAGAATGTGAGCAGCAAGTATTAATATAATATAATAGTAGACTTTAATATGAGAGCAGCAGGTATTAAGCAGATGATATAAATTAGATCAACACATAAACATCATGCACAGAGACACCAGATATAAGTGGAAACCCATAAAGGGAGAAAACCACCTCTTATTATTGTTGTGATGCAAAGGCAAGCTCCAACTCCCTCTCACCACTGTTTTTCTGCAGGCACCAACCTACAAGAGGCTCCAACCTCAATTCTGCAAGCTACAACTTGCAAGGAAGCTCCAACTCCCTTCAATTTTCTGCAGGCACCAACCTCAGTTAGCTACAACTGACAGCAAGCTTCAACTTGATAGGGAAGCTCCAACTTCTTCAATTTATCACAAGAAGTGTTTGCTGATTTACCTCAGATATCAGCTCTATTCTGTAGCATTTCTTTCTGCTCCTCTCTTCCTTCTCTTCTCTGCCTCAATATTCTATATTTTTCATTCTCTACTCTTACTCTCTCTTCCTTTGTGCATATCAAATTGTATATATAGAGTTCCTCACATGACTGTTTGTATTCCACAAGGAATTTTGAGTGAACAACCATGACTCTTTGACTTCTGTCTTCTCATTCCTTAGTCCAACTTATTAAAAATATAACAATATGTACAAATTACAGTGGGAGTTTTTCTTTTCCTTAGGATACTTGCCTTTGTATCACAAACAATATAAACAAAAATATTTACATTTTCAGCTACACATTTCAATTCCACTCAGCTCCTTTTCTGGACTTTGGCTTTACTGGATTTGTCTTTTCTGCTGTTGTTGAGTGACTGTTCTGTATATTTTGGTTCACCTCTGTGTCTATTCATCTGTTCACTGTACTTTTGTGCACTTGCTACATATATAACTGCATTTTAATATAACAGCTGATTTTAAATCTGGGCAAACTCTCAAGGTTCTAATATATTGGGCTGGCACTTTAATCAACTATGGAGGCTTCTTATACTCACGATTATAAGACCCATAAAATACATAATATGCTCTTGTAATAAACCCAATCAATTTTTTAATACAATTTCGAAGCAATATTACAGCTCATTATATTAAATATCAGCGTAGTATATATATCAGCATATGTATATGTTTCCCACTTAAATATATCACTTGATAACGCTCACATCCACAGTCCCGTTTAGCTCTCACTATACCCCGTTCTCCTCTACGTGGTCTTCCTCAAATTCCTTTCGATTTCACACACACAGTCATACGTATGCATTTTCTAATTTATCCTCTTCCATATTATGACTATGGAAACCCTTAAATATGTTCAGTCGCCGTCTTATAATAAAGTTGCCGCCCTTATATTAATAACCGGCGTTTTTAATAAATTACTATAAGCCTCGGACCCACCATACAATCGACGGAATCAATCAAATACACACGCCCATACCTTAAGTTAACCTTCGTGCATCTTCCCAGTATGATCACCGTCCGATGGCTTCCCTCCAGATCAATGGCTTGTATCGATATCGCACGGGGTCCTCAGTCGAGAGTTAATGCACGATGGCGCATAGTGAGAGTGGTTTTGCCAACATGTTCTGGGACACGCGTCGTCCGTCCTGTGGAATCGCTCCCAACTCCTCAAATACCGTCCACTGTGTAAAGGTGGTGCAATGAAACCATAAACCGCCGTCACTACTCATCTGGTCATGGTTCTGCCCTTTTGGCTTGGGGTTCCGCCTAACTTTGCATTCCGCTACCGTGTTCTGTCTTCCGAGTTCCGCTTAGTACATGGTTCCACTCCTTTTTGGCTCAGGGTTCCGTCTCGCTTATATATATGAATTCCGCTCTTCACCTTCAATGAAATTTGCTTCTGTCCATACACATCAATTGCCTCGATTCTTCTGGGCTACCACCATATGACTCGGGTCAAGGTTCTGTCTGTTTATATTCTAACCCTTTGGTTCATCGATGTTTCAGCACGACTCCTTCGCATACCATAACGCGCTGCTTCATCAGGTTATACATTCCCCATTTCTTACTGTATCGTGGCAACCTGATATATTATACAGATTCACGAATCTACCCCTTCCACAGAGCTTACGATGTTTACAAACCATGAGTAAAAAATTCACATTTCCACAATAAATTCAAGCAATCTGCATAGGCATAATTGTCCACAGAGACTCAAATATCCTTCCTACTGAATTCAATCAATAATATTCATATAATTCACAGAGAATTTAGAAGCAATCCCTCATCATTATATACAAATGTAACCACTTACAAGAACATTCACTTATTCTATTCGATGGCCTTTTTCTCCTACCGTCTTCCTCGGACTCTCGCTACTTGCTTTTCTTCCTAGTTACCGTTTCGTATGCTCCTCCTTTGCCAACTCCTTTGCCATCAACAGCCACAGTATTTCCAACAAGCTTCCTTTGGCACGACGGCAATACTCTTCTCCGTTTACCTTATAGAAGCCCTCTTTTTTTGTTTTTCTCTTTGACAATGAACGGCAAAGGGTTGCTCATTTCTAGTTTCTGTTTTCCTCGTATTTCCTCTTTCGAGATCTTTCGACTTTGTACCCCGCTGCTCCAAACTTTTGCTGCTCCAAAATTTGGATTAGATCTAAAATACCGACCCTTTAGTCTTTTTCATTGATTCTTTTATGCTGGATGTATTCTTTCCATAATCCTTTTGATCCTGAGGACCTGCTTCATGCTTCTCTTGTTGGCTGATCTCCCCCTGGAATGATATTTTCATTTATGTTCTCCCCCTAAAACTGTGTTTTTTCTTCATATCAGAGAGTAGCATCTACAGATACTACCCCTAGTCTATTTCTCAAATATTCAAATGATTCTCCAGCAAGAAGTTTGGTAAATATATCTGTTTTCTGTTCTTTTTTTGGTACATAATCCAGTTTTACTATCTTCTGAGCCTCTTTTTCTCGGATAAAATGATACTTGATTGGGATATGTTTAGTTTTAGAGTGAAGCACAGGATTTTTAGATATACTTATAGCACTTGTATTATCACATTTTATTGAGATAGGTTCATCAGTGCTCACCTTCATGTCTTGGAGGGTTTGCTTCATCCACATGACTTGTGTACAACATGTTGTTGTTGCTATATATTCTGCTTTTGTTGTAGATAGAGAGATAGATGTTTTTTTCTTGCTTAACCATGCCACCAGACTTTCTCCTAAATAGAATGCACCTCCACTTGTACTTTTCCTGTCATCCACACAGCTGGCCCAATCTGCATCTGTGTATGCTGTCAAAGTGAAGTTTTTTCCTTTAGGATACCAAAGCCCATATTGTGATGTTCCTTGTAGATATCTGAATATTATTTTTACTGCAAGAAGGTGATTTTGTTTAGGTGTTGCTTGATATCTAGCCACTAGTCCTACTGCTAGCATGATGTCTGGTCTTGATGCTGTCAGATACAACAAGCTTCCTATCATGGATCTCAGAGAGCTTTTTATCTATACTCGAGATACATTATCGCACACAAATTTGGTATCCCCGTGACTGCGTGAGTTGACATGTGTTTGCAATCCTTATTTTGATTTTTTTCTTGTTACTTTCTTTAAGTATTTTCTGTGAGATGAATGTACCTGTGTTCTTTTGCTGAATTTGAAGTCCTAAGTAGAAACTGAGCTCTCCAATCATAGACATCTCAAACTCTGTTTTCATCTCATCAGCAAACCCTTTTGCTAGTTCTTCTCTGTTGCTTCCCAACACAATGTCATCAACATATATTACAACAATCAGAAGTTCATTTTCATGGGCTTTTATGTATATATTGTTGTCTACTCCACCTCTCTTAAAGCCTTGTTTTTTAAAATATTTATCCAGACTTGAGTACCAAGCACAGGGAGCCTATTTCAGTCCATATAGAGCCTTCTTCAGTCTGCACACATAGTATTCTTTGTCTGTTAAAGAAAAACCTTCTGGTTGTTCCATGTAGACTTCTTCTTCTAGATCTCCATTCAGAAATGTAGATTTCACATCCATTTGATATACTTTGAAGTTTTGGTAGCAAGCAAAGGCCAGAAACATTCTGATGGCTTCCATTCTGGCTACAGGGGCAAATGTTTCATCGTAATCAAGTCCTTCGATTTGTGAATATCCTTTGCAGACCAGTTTGGCTTTATTCCTGATTACTTGTCCTTGCTCATTCATTTTATTTTTGAATACCCATTTTGAGCCTATGACATTTTTCTCAGTGGGTCTAGGAACTAATTCCCAGGTGTTGGGCCGTTAATATGCCATTATTATTATCACTTTTGAACACTTATTCCACCCATTTCTACTATTCTTCATCATGTCATTTATTATAATTTATTATATAAATCCATTTTATGATGATTTATGCTTCTATGAATGAATATTATTTATTCTCCTTTATTTCTAATAAATTGATGATTATGCATGATTTTATCAATGATAGTTTTAATAAATCAGTTGTAACATTATTCACCATTTTTAGCCTCCAAGATAATTTCCAGATTGAAGATTTGATCATTAAAAGTGCCAACTCAGAAATTCGCTGGAATAAGAAGTGACGGTTTTTCAGTTGAGATTTCGAGCAAATGAAGCAGAATCTGGAAAATTCGGAACATGGGTTTTGTCCAGAACGGACCCAATTAAATTTATTAAAGAACGGTTTGCCCAAATTCGGCTTTTACTGAGAGAAACACAGGGTTCTTTGAGCACGATTTTCTGAGATTCGTTGTTGCGGCCGTCCTCCAAATCTCAGCTGCAAAGCCAAATTCGTCTTGCTCTTGTTGAAAGCTGGATGGAAATATATCTTCTTGTTTATCAATTGGTTGGAAAAAATCCAATTTTGTAATAGAAATCATGTTATACTTATCTTTATTGTAATTTCTCTCTGATCTCTCTCTATTTAAATGAAAACGGAGATCAGAGATGGGGAGGATGGGGGATGGATTTTGGAGATGATTTCAGATGGAAAAATGATGAAGAATGATGGTGGATTATTCATGATAGGATAGGGATTGTTGCATGATGTAATTCTCAAGCCTTTGCTGTTGTAATGATTCCACAATTTGCTGATTAATACATGATTTGGGAGTTGCTGTTCATTCTTTTCATTCTGAAGTAACCCAGCAGCGTCCGCTGGCGGCTAAGGGCCCAGCCTCTGGTGGAGTACGCTGCTGCTGCTGTGTGATGGTTTGATTTATTTCCTATTCTCTTGAATTGCATTATTTTACAGTTTCATGTTTTTATAGTGTGCTGTTAGAATATTTTATGGAATTATTTTATTGCACAAGTTGAGATTGAATCGTGTGGCTGTTCTTTTCCATCATAACAGAGATTATTATCCTTTTCAAATTATATTGTTATGCTGTTCATTTCAAATGTAAAGCTTCGTTGTTCATTTCAGATTGTTGGTTATTCGATTCCACTAATTAGAGTTTGTTGTTCAGATTTATTAAATATGATTCGTTGTTTAATTCCTTTAATTATAAGTTTGCTGTCCATTTACTTCACTGTTTAGTTTGGTTGATTAATTGCAAGAGTTTGCTTTTAAGGAGTTTTCTTAGTTTACTTTCAATGGCAGCTTTAGTTTAATTTCTATTTCCTTTTAATTGCTTTAAAGCAGGACTCTCAACTGTAGAGAACATTGGTTATTGCTTCCTCGTTCCTAGATTGATTGTCTTGTTCCGGTTTGATTTCAATTGCATCAATATCTAGATGAATGAGTTATTGCTACTGTATCCTCGATTGATGGTTGTTTGAGTGAATGATTTAGTTTAGAACATTTCAATTTCTTGCTGTTCCAATTAGATTTTGTTTCCAACTTTCATTTACTTTTGGATTTTAAGCACTATACTGCAAAACATTACTCTTGAGTAAATAGCCGCCTCAGACTGAGTACACTCTTGAAATAAAAAGTCGTCCCTGGGTTGACAATTAATGTGAAGGTAATTAGGAGTTAAAAAGACACCTTTTTATCGCTCCACACCAGGTATTGTTTTTTCTCAATTTGGTCCAATTCTTCATTCATAGCATTTACCCAAGACTTGTCCTTGCTGGCTTCTTCAAATTTATTTGGCTCTATTTGTGACAACATGGCTATGTATACCTCTTCAGTTTGTTCTGTTAGCTGCCTTCTTGTTTGGACCCCTACTCTCTTGTCTCCAATGATATGATCTTCAGGATGGTTCTTCTGAGTATATCTTGAGGGAGCTTTAGAACTCAGCTCTGTATATTCTGTTGTCTTGCTTGTTTCCTCATCATCTTGGTTTTCTTCTTCATGGTTGTCCGATGGACTGCAACAGTCTGTATCTCTTGTATTGTTTGGAAGTTCTTCATCAAATATCACATCAATGCTTTCTACTATTTTTCGAAGAGTCTTGTTGTAGCACCTGTACCCTTTACTTTTGGATGCATATCCTAGAAATATCCCTTCATCTGCTCTTGCATCAAATTTTCCAAGATTTTGATCATTATTCTTTAAGTAACACTTGCTTCCAAAGACTCTAAAATGTTTGATTGAAGCTGGTTTCCCATGCCAAAGTTCATAGGGAGTCTTGTCACTGCTTGGCCTTAAGTGAGCTTTATTAAGGATATGCACCGCTGTGTGTACCGCTTCTTCCCAGAAGGTTTGTGGAATATTATTCTCATGCATCATGGCTGTGGCAATTTGTTGAATAGATCTATTTTGTCTCTCTGCTACTCCATTCTGCTGAGGTGTCCCTGCAATAGTAAATTGTTGTTTTATGCCATATTCATTGCACAGATCTGCAAAGTCATAATCTGTGAATTCACCTCCTCTATCCGATCTGATGCATTTTAGCTTGCATCCTGTCTGATTTTCTGCTAAAGCTTTGAATATTTTGAATTTTTCCAGAGCTTCTGATTTATTCTTGAGAAATGTAACCCATGTCATTCTAGATAAATCATCTATTATCAGCATGAAGTAGGATTCTCCACTTGGTGTTTTAGTTCTTGCAGGTCCGCACAGGTCCATGTGCACAAGTTGTAGTGGTATTCTTGTTGATAACTCATCTTTGGCCTTAAAGGATGTGCGAGTCTGTTTGCCTAATTGACATGATTTGCATATGGTATTGGAAGGCCTCTTTATTTCTGGCATGTCTCTGACAACTTTCTTCTTACTTAGATGATGTGATCGAAGCTGAGATGTCACAATATTTTATGCCATAACCATGACTCCTCAAGTTTGCTAAGATGGCATGTTTTATCTTTCTCTTTCACGATGTAAACATTGCTTTATGTTCGAGCACCTTTGAGCAAAGTCTTACCTGTGGTGCTTGATTTGACTTCACAGTCTTGTGCTCTAAAAAGAACTTCGCAACCTTTATCACACATTTGACTGACACTCAACAAATTTTATTTTAGCCCATCTACAAATAGTACATCTTGGGCCTTACCTCTGCCATTATCTAAGCTGACTGAGCCCTTTCCCTTGATTTTTCCTGATTTATCATTGCCAAAAGTAACATTACCAGTTTTATTTTCATCAAAAGTTATAAACTTGCTTCTGTTTCCATTCATGTTTTTAGAGCAGCCACTGTCCAAATACCACTGGCTTTTCAGGTCTTGAGCAGTTAGAGCCAAGTCACATTTATTCACCTTCTTTATCCACTTGAGGCACCCTTTTTTTTGGTATCTTTTGTGAGGTGATGAACTACATCTTCTTAGAGGACATTTGGAAGGTATATGTCCAACTTGATTGCATACACAACATTTGATCATAATTTTTGTAGAATTATGAGTATGAACAGAATTTCTTTGATTCATAAACCTCCTTGAGGTGTTAAACATCAATCTTTGTCCATACTTTCTACACTCAATGATTTTATGGCCAAATTCCTTATAATAACAATAGTAACCATAGAAACTATTTGCATACATGAATTAAGGTTGTCTCTTCCATTTGTTTGCTTGAGGTAGTGTCTTCAATGTTTGCATCGTTTTCTAGTTTGAATTACTCCTCCTTGCATGACAATATGCAGCAATGTGTTCCAGCTTGTGGCAAGAATGACAGGTGGCATTCTTCATAGGAGGGAAGAATTTCCTTTGATGGTTTCCAAATTTTACATACTTAGGGGTCTTAGTATTTATTACATTCTTTGCTACTAGTGGTTTCTTCTAATCTCTGTCTTCCTTATTACAGGTTTCTTTTGTAGGAATTGTTTGAGCTACTTCATCATTCTTCTTTTCTTTTACAAAAATAATCTCTCTATCAACCTTTTCTTTGCCTTTACTTGATTCTCCTTCATAGCCTATTCCAGTTTTTATCATAGGAGATCTTTGAGCACAAAGAATTTCGTTCAACTTACTAGAGCTTGTTGTTGGAGAAGAGTTTATAACCATTTTCCTTTGAGAATTTTCTAATTTCTTCCTGAGACATACTACTTCTTCTTCCAACTTTTCTTGTTCCTGGGTTTTTTCTTTGATTTGCTTAAGTAACATGTCCTCTATCTTCTTGGCTTCTTCAAGCTCTATCTTTAGCTGCGTTAGGACTTTTGAATTATGTTCCTCTCGTACATACTTGAGGAGAATGTCCTTTTGTTTTCTGCATTTCAGCTTGAGTCTATCAATATCTTCTAGAGCACTTCTTAGTTCCCCCTCAAGGTCGACTCCACCTTCTTCTTCTTCATCTTATAGCAGGAGACCTTAAAGTTCTTCTATAGCCATCAATAAAAATTCAGAGGTTCCATCTTCACTTGAGAGTTCATCTGGATCTTCAGATGTACTGTTGTCTTGTTGAGCATAGAAGGATTTTCTGCTGAACTTATTTCCTTTCTTCCAATTCTTTGATGTATTTCTCTCTGAATCTTGAGCCTGATTCCTTACTTTCTTGTGAGGACACTTAGAAGCATAGTGTCCAACTCTTCCACAGTTAGAGCATTTGAAAGGAAGTTTACCTTTGTATTTACCTGAGCCTCTATCCAATTTCTTGACAAAATTTGCCTCTTCTTCATCCGAGCAAGAGCATATATCTTCCTCTTGTTCTTTCTTCTTTTCTATTTTAAAAGCTACCTCTCTCGTACTTGGCTTCTTCTGTGGGAGCCTCATCTCGTATGCTGTTAAATTTCCAAGTAACTGGTTCATGGTCAAGGTCTCCCAATCAGTTGTTTCTTCTATTGCAGACACCTTGGGATTAAACCTGGATGGAAGAGATCTTAGAATATTTTGCACAATTATACTTTCTGGCATGGTTTCTCCAAGAGCTTTCATATTTTTAACAATTTCTGCAACTTTTAGGAAGAAACTATCAATGTCTTCATCATCATTCATTTTTAAGTTCTCAAACTGGGCTCTATAGACTTGAAGTTTGGCAATTTTTACTTTCTTGTCTCCTTCATGGATGTTCTCCAGAGTATCCCACATCTCTTTGGCAGTGTCTTTGTGCATTACTTTGATAAACTCTACTTCACACAATCCATTAAAGATAGCATTCATGGCTTTTGCGTTAGCTACAAAATCTTGTTTGGATTCTTTCTCTGAGTCAGTTGACTTTGGGGCATATCCTAATTCCACAGCACCCCAAACTTCTATTCCTAGAGACATTATGTATGTCCTCATCCTGATTTTCTAGAAGGCATAATTTACACCTATAAAGAAAGGGGCTTTATTGGTTGAGCATCCTTCTTTGCTAGCCATTCTAAGAACCTAGAATCTCCTTTCAGTGGTTAAACTGGTACAAAGGAACCTGCTCTGATACCAATTGTTGAACCCTTATTTAAACTGAGAGGGGGGGTGAATCAGTTTAACACATTTATGGTTTTTTTTTGTTTGAAGATTTTCATTAAAACTTATTTACCCTTCATTTCATGTCCAACTTAATATGTGAGTAATCTTAGAATGTGAGAAGCAAGTATTAATATAATATAATAATAAACTTTAATATGAGAGTAGTAGGTATTAAGCAGATGATATAAATTAGATCAACACATAAACATCATGCACAGAGACACCAGATATAAGTGGAAACCCATAAAGGGAGAAAACCACATCTTATTATTGTTGTGATGCAAAGGCAAGCTCCAACTCCCTCTCACCACTGTTTTTCTGCAGGCACCAACCTACAGGAGGCTCCAACCTCAATTCTGCACGCTACAACTTGCAAGGAAGCTCCAACTCCCTTCAATTTTCTGTAGGCACCAACCTCAGTCAGCTACAACTGATAGCTATCAAGCTTCAACTTGATAGGGAAGCTCCAACTTCCTCAATTTATCACAAGAAGTGATTGATGATTTACCTCAGATATCAGCTCTGTTCTGTAGCATTTCTTTCTGCTCCTCTCTTCCTTCTCTTCTCTGCCTCAATCTTCTATATTTTTCATTCTCTACTCTTACTCTCTCTTCATTTGTGCATATCAAATTGTATATATAGAGTTCCTCACATGATTGTTTGTATTCCATAAGGAATTTTGAGTGAACAGCCATGACTCTTTGACTTCTGTCTTCTCATTCCTTAGTCCAACTTATTAAAAGTATAACAATATGTACAAATTACAGTGGGAGTTTTTCTTTTCCTTAGGATACTTGCCTTTGCATCTCAAACAATATAAACAAAAATGTTTACATTTTCAGTTACACATTTCAATTCTACTCAGCTCCTTTTCTGGACTTTGGCTTTACTGGATTTGTCTTTTCTGCTACTGTTGAGTGACTGTTCTGTATATTTTTGTTCACCTCTGTGTCTATTCATCTTTTCACTGTACTTTTGTGCACCTGCTGCATATATAACTGCTTTTTAATATAACAGCTAATTTTAAATCTGGGCAAACTCTCAAGGTTCTAATCTCTTGCGCTGGCACTTTAATCAACTGTGGAGGCTTCTTATACTCACGATTATAAGACCCATAAAATACATAATATGCTCTTGTAATAAACCCAATTGATGTTTTAATACAATTTTGAAGCAATATTACAGCTCACTATATTAAATATCAGCGTAGTATATATATCAGCATATGTATATGTTTCCCACTTAAATATATCACTTGATAACGCTCACATCCACAGTCCCGTTTAGCTCTCACTATACCTCGTTCTCCTCTACGTGGTCTTCCTCAACTTCCTTTTGATTTCACACACATAGTCATACGTATGCATTTTATAATTTATCCTCTTCCATATTATGACTATGGAAACCCTTAAATATGTTCAGTCACCATCTTATAATAAGGTTGCCGCCCTTATATTAATAACTGACGTTTTTAATAAATTACTATAGGCCTCAACCCCACCATACAATCGACGAAATCAATCAAATACACACGCCTGTACCTTAAGTTAACCTTCGTGCATCTTCCCATTATGATCACCGTCCGATGGCTTCCCTCCAGATCGACGACTTGTATCGATATCGCACGGGGTCCTTAGTCGAGAGTTAATGCGCGATGGCACGCAGTGAGAGTGGTTTTTCCAACATGTTCTGGGACACGCGTCGTCTGTCCTGTGGAATCACTCCCAACTCCTCAAATACCGCCCACTTTGTAAAGGTGGTGCGATGAAACCATAAACCGCCGTCACTGTTCATCTGGTCATGGTTCCACCCTTTTGGCTCAGGGTTTTGCCTAACTTCGCGTTCCGCTACCGAGTTCAATCTTCTGAGTTCCGCTTAGTACAGGGTTCCGCTCCCTTTTGGCTCAGGGTTCCGTCTTGCTTATATATATGAATTCTGCTCTTCGCCTTCAATGAAACTCGCTTCTGTCCATACACAGCAATTGCCTCAATTCTTCTGGGCTACCACCATATGACTTGGGTCAAGGTTCTGTCAATTTATATTCTAACCCTTTGGTTCATCGATGTTTCAACGCGACTCCTTCGCATACCATAACGCGTTGCTTCATCAGGTTATACATTCCCCATTGGTTATTGTATCATGGCAACCCGATATCTTATATAGATTCACGAATCTACCCCTTCCATAGAGCTTACGATGTTTACAAACCATGAGTAACAAATTCACGTTTCCACAATAAATTAAAGCAGTCTACATAGGCATAATTGTCCACAGAGACTCAAATATCCTTCCTACTAAATTCAATCAAGAATATACATATAATTCACAGAGAATTTAGAAGCAATCCCTCATCATTATATACAAATGTAACCACTTACAAGAACATTCACTTATTCTATTCGATGGCCTTTTTCTCCTACTCTGTCTCTGGACTCTGCTACTTTTCTTTTCTCTTTTCCTAGTTACTGTTTCAGATGCTCCTCCTTTTCCAATTCCTTTGCCATCAATGACAACATTTCCAACATAGCTTTCCAACACGAAGATGACATGACATAGGTTGATGCACCTTCATCTGCAACTACTCGATGGATGTCGAGACCATTAATAAAAACTTGAATAATGAGCGCAATTTGATGCAGAAGTCGTGGAACGAAATTATCTAGATCGAAAGCAATAAGGCTAGTATCGGTAGGATCAATCCCACCAATTTCAGATAACAAAGCTCTTCGCTGTGACAGAAAACTCTGAAGTACTTCTAATGCGGACATCACGGATGGCACCTGGGCCAAATCCTCAAGAATATTGTAATGGCGAGTGGCATGGGCGTTGGGATTATAAGAAGACTTGCGAACTACACCTTTGGAAGGTGGTCACACAATGGATTTAGCATTGGGCCTTTCAATTTCAAGAGGGCCAGTAACAAGCGGAGGAGGAGGACCATTAGCAATCTCCTTCCCCATTGCCTGATGAGATCCAATATAATCTTTCAACTGAGTAGCAATATAAACAGCTGCAAAACGGTTCATCATGAACACCTGAGAGCCAAATGGGGCAGAGGACTGAGGTTGCTCTACCATCTAAGTCTGCTGAGATGGGAAAGGTTCTTTAAGAACATTTAGAGTTCCTTGGGTGGATTTGAGCAAGAGGCTCACTTCGTACCATCTAGGATAGTCCTTGGTGAAGTGCTCATCGTCACAAATCAAACAAGCGTACTTTGGTTTGCGTTGAGAACCATCGCCAGCACGAGGTTTTTGAGAATCCTTTTTCAGGGTATCAGCTTTGGCCTTACCTTTACCCTTATTTTTACCTTTAGAAAAATTATCTGTAGGATGGGCCTGAATGGCATTAACTTCTGCGAGTTTACCAGAATTCGAAGTAGACTGAGAAGCAACATTATTGGAAGAAGCGGACTTTGGCTTCCCAGTGTTTGAAGATGAAGACTTCTGAGAAGTCTGAGACACAGAACCAATAATACCATCGACAGATGGAGTTAGTGGTGGTTTAGAAGTTCCAGGTTAGGGAGCATCAAGAAATATATCATATAGTGTGCCAGACTGAGAGTACACAAGATCAAGGTACTGGAAATAAGTAATGGATTGTTCCTTAGTTACACATGCCCCCATAGCTATGTCTTTGGAAATATAATTGAAAAAGGAGGTGGTGAACCAATGAGTTAGAAGTTGATCAGGAATTTCAAATTTGATCATGCGACAACGACGTTGCCACTCATGAATATGATCTAAGATATCAGTAGCTCAATCATGTTTCAATGACATGAAGAGGTGCGCCTGAGTCTCATAGTGGACTGGTAACTGGAAATGCGTAAGGAATGCCATGGCTAAAGAATTGAAATCTTGGAAGACACCATGAGAGAGCTCAATGTACCACTTTGCAGCGGCACCAATAAGAGTTCGCTGGAAAAGACGGAGTGTAATAGAATTGTCAACCCAAGAGTTAGAGGAACACCACAAATAGTAAGTCATAACATGCGCTTGGGGGTCTTCACCAGACTTGCCCTCAAATTTAGGACAATCACCAGGAATCTTGGTTGAAACCAGAGGCCAATACGGGTTATGAAGAATGGGATCGTTTGTCAACTTTGACACATCAAAAAATTCCAACGTAGCAAGAAATGCCAATTGAGTGTTGAAAGTCATTGGAGGTCTTTGATAAGGACCCGCATGGACATTCCATCCAGTCCGAGTGGGATTCTATCCCCATACATTATGTCCTAGAGGATTCGGATCATAGGGATTAGAATCAGGATAATTCAGTTGATAATGGGGTTGAGGACCAGGATACTGAGTCGGAGTAGACCACTGAGGTCCTTGCTGAGTAACATATGGAGTCTACTGTGGAATGTAAGCATGGATTTGAGGTTGCTGATACAAAGGTTGATTTTCATGGTAAGGAACCTGGGGCACACTATATACCGGTTGATATGAACCTTGAGGGTAGTAAGCGCCTTGTGGTTGAGTAGGCAAACCCGGCTGAGCAGGTTGAGTGGACTGCTGAGCAGGTAAACCCGGCTAACTATATACAGGTAGAACGGGCTGCTGAAATGATGGAACCAACTGAGGAGAAGGTTGAATCGGTTGTTGAGTGGGTAGAACCGAGTACTGAGGGCCACTGGGTTGGCCTTATGGGAAAGGTTGGCCTGATGGTTGTCATGGATCAGGTTTTCCATGATAACTAGGTTGACCTGGAGAAGGACCGTAGGGTTGTACTGGTTGCACAAAATTTTGGCCATACTAAACATGTAACTGTGGTTGATGTGCAACATGTTGTCCCTGTGGTGGGTATATTTTCCCCCCAGGAGCATAAGATATTTCTGGTTGATTCAGAGGTTGACCAAAAATACTAGAGGGTTGTTCATGTTGGACCAAAAGTTGACCTTGTGAAGGTTGGCCTTGTGGACCATATGGTTGTCCTTCTGGACCAGAGGCAGGGCCCTGCTGAGCTAAAGGTTGTCTCACAAAGGATTGTCCTTGCAAGCCAGAGGGTTGCACAGGCAAGGTAGGTTCAATATGAGAAACGAGCTGATAAGTATCAACAGGAGGCAAATAGACCAGATTACCATACTCATCATAATGGTGTGGATATACATATACGGGATTACCAAAAACTTCATAGTGATGAAATCAAGGATTACCAAGAGATTGAAGGGGTTGAGAACCCATAGAACTCTGCTGCTGAACAACCAACAGATATTGTTCAAAAGTAAGACCTCTAGAAATCATAGGAGTAGTGGAAACTGCACTAGAAGTAGGTGGGGCCTCCGCGTCACTAGATTGTGATCTACTAGGACCGGGATTAATAGGCCACATTGGATTGAGGAAAATAGACCTGCAAGTGTGAAAATTTCTCCGCGACTGATGGTTAACAACCGCTGTGGATGAAGCCACACAGACCGTTGGTTGGATTGGAACAGATGTAATAGTAACGGACGAACTAGGTGTTGAAGGTGATAGTCCTAATGAAGGGAGGACCAAAATCTTAGGATGAGTTACTGTAATGGATTGCGCTATGGAGGCAACACCAGATATAATCTGACTCAAGGACCTATATCCAAGCGGAAGTGACACCGACGGTGAAGATGAGTGAGTAGAAACATGAGGGATATCTTCCAAAAAAAGTTGATATTCGCCTATAGAAATAGGCATTCCTTCACTACCAAAAGGACTAGATGAATCCATGTCTGACTCTGCCGTAAGGTTTTCAAAAATACTATGGGGACTAGGAGGCACAACAACAGCAAAAAATGGCGAGCCCGACATAAGAGGAGGAAAATCTCCTTCTGCCCCAAAACCAGACTAAGCACCAAAAGGAGGCCAATTGAATTCAACTAGCTCTTCAGGAGGAGATCGAATAGCAAGAGGCAGGAAAAATAGGAGAATAGGCCAGCAGACCTAGTGGATTGAGGGGTTTCAAAACAAACTTCCAGGAAAGAGCTACCACTAGGAGGTAGTGAGGACGAAGAAACTGGTAGTTCCGCCACCGTGACTGTATATCAAAATAGAAAGGAAAAAAGAGAACCAATCGAAGACTCCAAGATCAAAACCAGAGAAAAACAACAGACCAAGTAATAAAAATTTTAATGGGCATGTAATCGTAGGTGATTAATTTTATGACACTGAAACTAGATTTTGTTGTTTCATTTTTAAAGAGTCGAGAAATAGGTTAAAGATGGCTCTAGTCACTTTCAATTTTAAACGAGCAGGAAAGGACAAGTACTCAGTGATCTCTTCTCTTTTTTAAAGAGTCATGAAAAGATGAAAATGACTACTCCGAAATGCTAAGAAAGAGGGTATACTAGGTTTTCATGAACTACCCACTACTACATTTGGCGGAAACTCCGACACTTGGTTCCGACGCTTTTGACCAAATGTCGGAAATTTCCCCAAATTTTTTCCATCCCGCCTGAAACCGTCACTATACCGATGCTTGTAGAAAAGTGTCACAATACCGACACTTAGAAAAGTGTCGCCATTGCGAAGTTTGGAGGAAGACGTCGCAATTACGACGTTTGGAGGCACCCGTCGTAATAGTGACGCTTTTTCCGCCGTCGGTATAACGACACTTATATGTTCGCTACATAAAAATACGAAACTTATATGTGCGCTACATAAAAATGATTTTATTGTTTCGTATCCGTCGCAATAGCTACATTAACGTCTGATATCACGCGTGCATTCGCCCTCCACTCTTGCAGAACAACATTCGCCCTCAGCATTCACCTCCCCCCCCCGTGCACGCACCCCCCCCCGCATTCGCCCTCGCTCGTCGCCCCCCGGCTCTTGCAAAATGGTGTTCTACCGCAAAGCCATTCCACCTATAGTAGGGTTGACTCTATTTGGGGTTTTTTTGGTCAATTCCATTGGATTGTGTTAGGCCGTAGGGTTCTCTCTAGATGTCAAGAATCAAGATTCAATACCCTCTATTATCTTCATCACCCAATACAAGATTTAAATTTTTCCCAAAGAAACGCTTATTAATTTGGCAGCCATTATTTCTCCCTGCTTTAAAAACCCTACATTTAAATGAAAACAAGCATTGAATTTCAACTACAAAAATCTATTAGTGTTCAAATGTACATGTGTGCTACATTAACGTCTAATATCATGCGCGCATTCGCCCTCCGCTCTTGCAGAACAGCATTCGCCCTCAGCATTCGCCCTCATCTCTTGCAGAATATCATTCGCCCTCAGAATTCGCCCTGAGCTCTTGTAGAACAGCATTCGCCCTCAGCATTCGCCCTGAGCTCTTGCAGAACAGCATTCGCCCTCAGCTCTTGCAGAACATCATTCTCCCTGCATTTTCCCTTAGCTCTTGCAGAAAAACATTGGCCCTCAGCTCTTGCAGAACAGCATTCGCCCTCAGCTCTTGAAAAATGGTAATTTCTTACTACAGGCCCTTCCTCCTATAGTAGGTTTGACTCTATTTGGGTTTTTTTGGTCAATTCCATTGGATTGTGTTAGGCTGTAGGGTTCTCTCTAGATGTCAAGAATCAAGATTCAATAGCCTCTATTATCTTCATCACCCAATACAAGATTTAAATTTTTCCCAAAGAAACGCTTATTAATTTGGCAGCCATTATTTCTCCCTGCTTTAAAAACCCTCCATTTAAATGAAAACAAGCATTGCATTTCAACTACAAAAATCTATTAGTGTTCAAATGTACATGTGTGCATCACTTGTGTAGGGTATTCCTTTTCCACTTTCACATTATCCAAGAATATGTGCAGTATAGTTCATATTTTTTGTGATTTAGATTATCTTGAAAAAGGAAAGGTAAATTATTTCCCATGGAAAAAAAAGGTTTTCCCTTTTTACTACTGGAAATGGTACAACAAAGTTCCATTTCTACCCGAAACTCCTATGAAACAGGAACCAAATAAAGGCCATGTCCTCAATGGACATCATTTGGCTTTGAAAATGGCCATTGCACCGTGTTGTTTCTTATATTACATCATGATAATTTATTAGGTCATTTCTTGTTTCTTGAGATGAAAAACAACCAAAGAAATTGTGAAGATCCTTTCAAGAAATAAATGACCATTTCTCAATCATATCTCAACTATTTTTTATTTTATTCAGTGGTTGCTTACTTTGAGAGAAATTTGACACTTTTATAAGGAATATAATATAAAAACACAAAAATGGGAAGGAATTGATGAGGTAGATGACCTTTAGTTGTTGTCAATTAAGAATTGATAATACATGATGCATGTTCTGTACTACAAACTAGATTCCTTCCTGGAGTTAGGACACAAAGTATTGAATCAAAGTTGTAGTTTCTAACTTCTGGTATTGGTTCATCAATCTTGAAATTCAGACATTGCATGTCTTCATTGCTTCATGTTTGAATAATTTGCATCATATCGTACAATAGGAAATTAGGAATTATGATTATTATTACTTTATGGATATGTTAAGTTACTTTTAAGTTTGCGTGGTTTAGTGTGAAATTATTCTAGTGTGCCCCTAGGCCCAGGTGAAGGAATGCCAAGGACTGAGAACCCTAGTTTTTAAATGGTATTGTTTCTTATACCCAAAAACCTCTCAACATCACTTCTTATTAGTTCTTAACAATAGTGTTGTAAACAATTTGAGAATTGATATAGCAACATCTCGCACTTCTCAAGATAAAGTCCTAAAGCTAAAGTGTGATACCATGTGTAATTCAATAGCCCCATTGTCACCTTACCAACCTCTTTTCACTTCGGGCTAGCTCTCCTCCAACTCAAGGGGGGTTCTCCCTAGTAGATGTTAGGGATCTAATGGCCCAACCAAACCAAGTCAAGAGCCCCCTAACTCTCTATGTTTATTACTATCAATCAAAATATTGAACAATAGGGTCAGACATGCATCCTGAAGATAAAATTGCCAGGGTATTTTTGGGTAATTTCAAAGGGAAAGTCCCCAAACACATATAACCAAGGAATTATAACGTGATTTCAAACATTAAATATCAACAAAAAATTTTAAAGGATATTGAAAGGAGAAAGGTGATGGAAGATAGAAAGTTCCTTACTTAAATGCTCTAAGGATTTTTCAATAGTTTCTCCAAAAGCTTCACTTCAAGGCCCTTCAAGATCATCTCCAACAATGCTATATCATCAGCTTCAACAATGTTGCTCCAAAAATATCCTCAAGGTCTTCACAACAAGTTTACTAGAATTTGCTCCAACAATATATTCAATAAGGTCTTCATTGTCAACTCGTCTCTTGTTTGGGTGCCTTAATGTGGAATGACATGTTTCCAAGACTGAATTCAATGCAAGGCATATTTGAAACTCTAACTCTGTCTTCCGGTGTCTTATTAGAAATTATTTCAGTTTTCATTTTGTGTTTTCAAGTTAGATATTGTTTTCAAGTTTTTACATTTATAATTTTATTGCAATGTAGCAGACTGATCAGAGAAGTGCAGGAACAACCCCGAGACGGGATGATCATGGAAAGAGGCCAGCGGAAGAACATGTAAAGTGCCAGCATTGCTCTATCTTTAGGTATTTTAGTTATTTACACAATTGAAATAATATTAATTTTGTTCAAATATGCAGACACCTAGCCATGGTACGCCTGATGATTCCCTCTTTGAGGAAGAGCTTTCTTCATCCCTATCTCCAGTGTTCTTGTTGCGAAAAAAGGCACGAGATGCAAGGTCGGAATTTAATACTTTGATAGATGCGCCTCAAACACCTGAAACAAAAGAGAGGATAAAACATCTTATGAGCCAACTAGAAAGATATCAGGTAATAATAAAAAGTCAAAAGGATATTTTTTTTGTTCTACTTGAGATGAATTGTGATAGTTTGATTTTTAATTTTTACATTGACTAAACTAACAAAAATTTCTTTTATATGTAGCGTTTTCTAGCACTTTCTGAACCCGGTGTTGGTGGTAGTGGGACACAAGGGCAAGAGATTGCCCAACAAACCTCTCGTACACCTTCTACTCCTTTAGGTGCCAGCCAAGAAACACACCCTGCCCCAACAGACACCCAGCCAACCGCTGAACGTGTTGGAAATGATGAGCCTGATATGGCCAAAACTACATTATTGCGTTTCCTGGAGCTACACGTGTCAGCTCCACAGGGACCATTAATGGCACGTTGTTGGTGAACGATGAAGGTGTCCCTATAAAGCATGTACAACTCCCAGGTAAATTTTAATATTTTAACTATTTCATGTACTTTATCTAAAACATATTTATCATGATTTTTATTTTTAAATTAATGATAATATCTTTCTTTTTTTTCTGTGTAGGAAACAATGAGTTCTACATGTTTATGGAGAGCCATGCATTGGTAATTTTTGGCCCAACCATACGCACAGGGTGGAATTACCAGAATTCCAACCTGAAAAAAGAACTTCTAGATTATCTAGAAGCCCTTTTTGGGGTCGGCAGATTTGACAGAACAGTGGTGGCTCTGGTAGCCGTCAAATATTTGAAATATACCAGGGACACCTATAGGACGCAATTGCAATTTAACCCTAGATATGAACATCCTCTCGCAGTTCCAGAGAGTGAGTGGAGAGCACTCATCCATGACGGAAAAGAGAAAAGGGGAAAGAAAGAAGGAAAAAATGCCAACTGGACCCACAAGGTAAATTACAACTTTAATTCAATAGCTTTAATTTTCTCTATGTCTAAAATAAAAGTGTGCTACGTCATATCTGACTTCAATATTTTGATGCTAGGTTGCCTGACACCTCAAAGGCAACCAAAGCTAGGATTGAAAAAAAGGGCCATCACAAGTTAGGCCAGGGCGGCTACTTGAAATTAGCCACAAGAATTGTAATTAAGTAGCTAAACATCTTATAATTAATTGTGTCGCCTTCCAACGTTTTTGTAATCCTATCAAATATGATTAAAAATACACAATCATATGTAATGTAGGGTGATGACTTCGGAATAGAAACTATAGAGGAAGATAAAAATATCGCTTTCCATTTCGGCTATCAAGCCGTAGTTGAACGTCGCATAAGCTTGGGGCAGGTCCCAAGATCCAGAATGCCTGATAAGGTAAAACATTAACCTTTCAATATGTTTGTTTTCATCCATAAATTTAATTTCTAACAACTTTGTTTAAATCAAGGGAGCAACACTACCAACGATGCAAATAACCCAGTTTTAGAGCCAAATGTAGATGATCCTCACGTGCAACCTGATCATTGTAGTAGGGACCAGGCCGACAATGCTACTATCAGTGAGGGCCGTGATGGTAATTAATTTCCACTTATAATTTTTTCTAATTATACCTTGATGGTTGTCCTTATAACTTTTTTTTTTTAAATGACAGAGAATGTTTCCCTTGAGGATCTTACCACCAGAGAGGAAGACAGGGCAACAGTCCCAACGACGACAACTGGTGCACCAGGTAAATAATCTCATTGCAGTTTTTTTTATTAATATTACCGAACTAGTTCAATGATATTTAAAAACTGACAATTAAAATTTAATATTATCTGTTTTTGTAGGCGATGCCCCGTCACTGGATGAGACCAGACATCGTGACTACGCAACTAGGTCAACAGCGACAACTGGTGCACCAGGTAAATAATCTCATTGCAATTTTTTTTATTAATATTACCGAACTAGTTCAATGATATTTAAAAACTGACAATTAAAATTTAATATTATCTGTTTTTGTAGGCGATGCCCCGTCACTGGATGAGACTAGACATCGTGACTACGCAACTAGGCCAGCGGCGACAACTGGTGCACCAGGTAAATAATCTCATTGCAATTTTTTTTATTAATATTACCGAACTAGTTCAATGATATTTTTAAAAATTATAACTACTTAATATTATTTGTTTTTTTGTATGGCGTTCCGTCACCGGATGAGACCAAACACGTGATTGTTTTTAACAATGCGATGGTCAAAGGCGAAATGTGACAGTAGCATGATGGATATTGATGATGTAATTAGGAGCTTTAGAAATAGGAAGAAGAAAAAGAAAATTTGATAATGTAAAATATTGTATATATTGTATTATTATAAGACAAATGTTACCATACTTGGAGCGTTTTTTGCGTTATATAAAAAACTCATTTATCATACTATTTTTATGTCAAGCATTAATTTCAATGTTTCCTTGCGTACTTTTCGTTGAATTGTTTTTTATTAGTTATTGAATATTTTTTTTTTATGCTCATGAAAGTAAAAAATGAAATATAGATTGGGTATTGGGGAATTGAGAGTGATGTGAGGGGGGGAGGGGCCATAAGAGCTTCCACCTTCATGTGGTTGGCCCTGTTTAGTAGAGAATAATTTATTGGAGCGATTTAATCTTGGAGCAAACCTCCCTCGATCCAGCGTAGCAACAAAAAAGTCATTGTTGACTTAGTTGCTACTCTTTCAGATCGTGGGAGGCTTGTTCCAAGTTCATGCGACTCCAATAAACTGTTCTTGAAATGAAGAGGAGCTTATTCAGGTATGTTTTGACATTTTCAACATATGTTCTAACATTATCATAAGAATGCATCTTAGAGTAAAAAATACTACATCAATTACTTGTATTTATTGTATACATAATGATGGATTTTGATTGACTTGGCAGTGCAGGTACAAATCCTCTTGCATCATGAGCAATGCAACTTGTCAACCAGGGTCATGTCCAGGATATTTTTGCTTGTGCGCTTGACCAGGTTCGTAATGTCACATTTTGTAAGTTCCTTTACAGTTCATAATTCAATATTAAGCTTGTTCATGATTATTATATAGGTTTTTTGTATGTGTTTTTTCATCTATTTTATTGTAAGAAACTCTGCATGTTTCCTGTTGTTCACTATGATTTCTCCCATTACCACTCCCAGGATGAATTCGAATTTATTGTTACATAGGTTACTTTATTGTTACTATGATTTCTCCATTTACGATTTCATAGGTTACATCATGTAAATTTGTTCTTGCACATTTTGGAATATTGAAAAATTCCAGAATAATGAATGGAGAATAAATCTCCCTTCTTTTAACACAGAGAAAATAAAAATTTCTTTGACAGGAGACAAATTTTCAATACTTTGAAAACAAACTTCTATTCCCTTCAATAACTCAAAAAAAAACTAATACACTTCTTCCTCACTGAGAGGGATTACAAAATTATGACTGCTACAAAACGCAGTGCATAAAACCAACTCACTGTTTGTTCAAAACAAACATACTCTATCTCTAAAACACTCTGCTGTGTTTTTCACTTTCGCACTGCTGTGCATACACACTTAAAAAGTTACACTCAGTCTTTCACTTTTTACACACTACTGTGTAATAAAAAATTTACGTACTGTCTATAAAAAAAACTACCAAGATTTTTTGTCCTTTTTATTTTTATATGCCGTAACATATAAAACATATTATAATAAACCCTCTTTTAAAAAAATAAAAATTAAAACTAAATTCTATGGCCCACCTTTCATTTCACATATGATATATATATATATATAACATATGTTTAAAACATATGTATATATTAAAGCATACATAAAATTAAATTATCAAAACATTAAAGAACCCTTTCCGTCGGACTTCAAAAGTCTGAATAGATTGAATTTCAAACCAAATTTGTGTTCCAAAATGGGATGCTGACGTCTGCCTAATTTGTAACGCGAATTATCAATCCAATGTGCCTTATAAAAAATTCGGGTCCGGTTTTCAGGTTTTCAGATTCCCTTCAATTTCATGCGATCCAATATTAATGCTCCACGTGTCCTCCTTTTGAATTTACAAAACTGGGGGGTAAATTTCTGTTTTTTAAATTTCTGGTTGGTGAATTGCGTTAATGCTGGTTGTTTTGTTTAAATACAATCCTGTACAAAAATATGGCTGCGGCCGTCTACAAAAAAAACTTGCAGGAATTTTAAATGCTGAATTAAATTTCTGGATTACGTGGAAGTTCAAAGAGTGACATAATCCCTTCCCCGCAACTAATTTATAAGATAGTGGAAAGTATGGTGAGAGGAAAATGGTGGGATTTACAATCAACCATATTCACTTTGAAAACAATGGGGAATTAAGAGACCATTATACCTAACAAGTCCTTATAAATATTGAAGCCAAGGCACAAATACATGACAACAACCTTTATACGAGAATTATTTTATTTGAGTAAGGGAATAGTAGTTGTAACTTAAGGTTGCAACAGTGGTTCCATAAAATAATTACTTGTATCCGACTGCAGTAACTATGGATTAAAGTTGCAACAACTGTGGCTTGAGGTTGCAGAAGTTGTGACTTGGGGATGCAACATTTGCGACTTAGAATAAAACACATTATATATATATATATATATATATATTAAGAGATTATTATACCTGAAAAATACTTGTCAATATTGAAGTTGAGGCATCGATACACGGTAACAATATTTATACGGGAATTATTTTATTTGAATAAGGGAAAAATAGCTGTAACTTAAGGTTGTAACAACGGTTCCATAGAACATTTGCTTGTATCTATTTGCAGTAACTATGCGTTAAAGTTGCGCCAACTATGGCTTGAGGTTGTAGGAGTTGTGGCTTGGGGATATGATATCCGCGACTTAGAATAAAAAATATTATATATGAAAGAAAGTATATATATTAAGAGATCATTATACGTAACAAGTCCTTGTAAATATTGAAGTTTACGCATAGAGACACGACAACAACCTTTATACGAGAATTATTTTATTTGAGTAATGGAACAACAACAGTAACTTAAGGTTGCAACAATGGTTACATAAAACTATTGCTTGTATCTAGTTGTAGTAATTGGGTGTTAAAGTTATAGTAGCTATGCCTATGACTTAGAATAAAAAAAATTATATATAAAATAATATATATATATAGAGAGAGAGAGAGAGAGAGAGAGAGAGAGAGAGAGATTAGAAAATATATTACAACAATATTTATTTAACTAGTATGTTAAAAAAATAAAATTTACCCGGTCGCAGGTGTGGGGGCATCTGGAAAGGTATGGATACCAATCCATTTAGAATATACATGGCATCAACACCCAAATCCGTGATTATTTTTTGAATATGGAAGATGAAAAAAAAGAGATACATGCCTAAACAAATTAAGAAATGCTACTATTTTGATCACTCACACATTTACATATGCTATTGTCTACGCACCTTTTATTGGTGGACGATGTTATCCTATTTCTTGCAGGATATAGTAGATAGGACTAGTATGTGAAGACTCATTAGAGCTCTAAAATCATTTTGGGTTTCATTTGGAATATAAGTAAACCTACTCAAGTCTACCATCACTTTCAATGATTTGGAAGATATGTTAGAAAAAAAATCAACCAAGTGCACCCATTTCAAATACTTGGGATTTATGTTAAGATTTAATGACTATAGGTATGGAGATTGGTTCTTTCCATATCAAAAAGTGGGAAAAATAATCACAATATGGTTATCCTTGGGTGGCACATTAACCTTAGTAGTGTCCATACCAAGATATTGGCATTCCCTAGCTTATATTCTTGTTGGTATCTTGGGAAATATTAGAAAAAATGCTTTCATTTTATCTAGAAGGAAAGGAAAAGCAAAGGAGGCATCCCTATAGTAAAATGGAAATGGATTTCCAAGCCAAAAATCACATGATTCATTGGATACTAAAGAATATTCATCATTTTTGGAAAGCATTATTTTCCAAGAGTCTTTGGAGAATCATAAAACATTTAGGCTTGTGGCAGGATGTAATAAAATCAAAGTAAATAGGAAAAAATTCATATAAAGATAAATTTTACAAAAGTTCCAACAGTTCTTCCCACCATTTATCTTCTGGTATTCTGGTCCGTTGAAGTTTTCTCAATGTTTCATCAGCCTCAGTATATCTGAAAAAGGTAGGCTGAATTGGAAACAAATGCTTTACTTCATGCTCAAGATAAAATAATTTTTCCAATCTGTCATGAAGATTTTTTCCTGTTGGCAATGCTGCTTCTGATGTACTGGTTGAAGAATTGGCCTAATTGTCAGCATACTTGTCCAATTTTTCAACATAGCTTTCAAGGTCCATTAGTTTATCCTCTGAAACTATAGGACTGAGCAATCCTTTTTTCAACAAAATATCAAATCTTTCTCTGAAGGCAATGATTTCTTCTTGCATATCCGAGCACCTTCATTCTAGATTTTGCATAAGGGTTCTCTTAGTAAAAACTCTTTTTATTTCCAAAATTGTTTCGGTCCTGTCCTGAATACCAAGTTCTGCAAGTTGGTGTCTGGTTTGAGTGTTTAGAAACTGTATGAGTTGATTGGCTTTGTCAGGCCTATTTCCCAATTCTTCTCTTGTACTTTCAACTTCTTCTATAGCCAATTTGACTAAATCATTTTGTTCATACATAATATGAATTGAAGACCAGACATCCTTGATTGATTTGATAATGTTGTCCCAAAGAATTTCATTTATTTCCTTTATAGGTTTCTCCAATGTGAGATCCTTTTCCAATGCTTTAACCAATTTTTCTAATATTTTGACCTCTCTTGTTTTATCAGCAACACTCATTTTTGAGAGATCATATCTTTGTTCTGTTACTTGAATTTTCAATTCATTCATTGACTTTATTAATTCTTCAGAACTCAAATTGGAAGTATTTACCTGTGATAGCTTTGTTGGTTGACCTGTTGTGGATGTACCTGTACCTGTAATTGCCTCTGTTGTTGATGCTAGAATAGTAGACTGCTTGTTCTTTAATGCTCATTCAAGCTCTTTTTCTGTTTCATTTAGTTGCTCATTCAGTTTCAAAAGCAAGTCCATCATTTCTTCTTCAGAATTTTTCTTTATCATCTCTTCAGTTTGTGGATGTCTTGAAGCTGGCAATTTCAACTGCTTTCTCAAAGCTGCAATATCATCATCTTTTTTCTTGATTAGGGCCTCTATACCTTTGACATCTTCAGGATTGTGACCCAATCCAATGATTATTTCCTCCAATGTCTTTATCCTGTTGTCTTTGGCTTGAGAAGAGGATTTTTCAAGCTACAATTGTGCATTAGTGTTCTCCAAAGAATCCTGCAAACTTCTGAGTTGCCATTGCTTTATCGGTCAGAGTAGAATAGATCATTTCACCAGTCTGCTTATGTAACTCAATCTGATCTAAAGGATGAATATCCTTTGCTAAGACTTCAAAAATTTTTCTAATATAATCTGCAGCTATTTGAGGCTGCTGCACTTTTGGTTTCAAGTGACTCATTATCATTTTGCCTTGCTGAATGTCATAAGCTGACATCAATCTTTCTTGATTCTTAGGAGCCATCTTCAAATACTGATTGTAAACCTGGAGTCTTAGTGGATCATTCCTGGCTTTTATATTGATAAAGGTTTTCTTTATATCTCCTGCATCTTTAACTGGTGGTTTGAAAGAAGATATTTCAACACTCTGTTGCTTTTGCAGCTCTTTTCTATGTAAATTAGTGGATGCCCCACTGACTACACCTGTTTTTTGACTATCCAAATCTTCTCTCTGGCTATCATAAATTTCCTGAAAAAAATCTACTTCTGAAAGAGGATTTAATTTTTGTCTTTTAGCATGAGGCTATTCTGAAGATCCACCAATAGGGTTAGCAACTTCAGCATCTCTCTTCTTGCCTTTTTCTATATTGATAGGAGTTTGTAAAATTGAAATTTCTGGCTCATTAATCTGAATAGGAGGAATTTGTACTTGACCCTATTCTTTAGAAGTCTCAGGTTGCTCTGTCATTGTGAATTTTTCAAATACTTGTATGTCAGGCTCCTTTTCTTTTCCTTTAGATTGTACTGTGGCCAATGCACTGATCTCCTGTAAATTTTGCTAAGAAGTCCCTGTAGAAGAAGGACCAATACCTGGTATCTGCACCTACCCAAAAGAGTCTAGGTCAAGTATTTTCCCAAGGTCTTTCATTACATTTTCAACATTGACCTGCTCACTATCCTGTTCTACCAATGTTCCTTCCATCCATTCATCCATATTGGCATATTGTTCAATTTCTGGAATTTTGTGATGAATGTATGGTCATAGTTTATTTTTCATTCTTCTATCACAGATAAAGCTATTTGGGTCATAAGGCACCCAGTAAAAACTTTTTTTTAATCTGAGATATTCTTCTAAGATTCTTTCTGCTTCCTTTCCAGCATCTCTAGAGTTACAAACAAAGGGACCTAATTGACTTTTGATCCTGAGTTGAGCCTTTTTCTTTGCATTGCAGAAATGAACTATATCTGAGTTAATCATCTGCCTGAAATAATCTAGTGCAAAGAGTCTCATGGGGACATATTTGGGCAACTTGAATGGGCACAATTCACATCCATATATTCTGATCTAAGTGTGATTTTGATACAAGTACCAGTCACCTACCCTATATTGTTTTGAGAGCTGTAGAATTTTCTTGATTTCATTATCGACTCTAGGAGGGGAAACTCCTGTTAACAAAGTGGTTGCAGGGTGTACAAATAGGTCAATAAACTCATTATAGGAGTAAGGAGAATCAGAGGAATTATGGGTGATGGTAGACCAAAATATCACAGACCTAGGATTTCCTTTGGCATCAAGTTTCTGAACATGGAAAGGAAAACTTTCTGATTGGTAATAAATCATGAGATGATATATAACAGAAGAATATTTGAACACTTTTTCATTCTCAAATCTCATGAACTGATCATGGATTTTATCAGCAATGTAAGATGCAAAATCATACTTGACAGCAGGGGACTGTCCAGGGGTAAATATAGACAACAATACTAGGGTTAATTGATCAACATATTCACTAGTATTGAAACCCATGATAAAGGATATCATATTTAGAATAAGCCTGCCCACATCAGTGAAAAAAGTATAACCATAGGGGGGAGGGCCTTTGGGCTGATGCTCTGGTAACATGAAGGTTTGACAAATGGGATTTAACTCTTCATGGGACAAATTGGCAGACTTTTCAAGTAATTATCCCATGGACAGGGGAGTGAGGGCTTGACCAGGTTGAAATTGCAACATTTCATTTATCGACTGAGTAGTGATTGGGAAAAGGATGTTCTGACTCAGGGAAAAAACTGCTCTTTGATTGGGGTAATAGTTTGCATGGCAGTAATGAATTAACTCAGGAAAAATATGGACTGAGGGGAGAAGATACATGGGGAGATTGGATTCCCATAATCCAATAATATCAGAACCGTTTATAAAGTTATCTCTGCAGCGGCAAAAGGTTCAAAGAGGATTATCACTAAGAACGAGGTCTTTAATTTGAAAATCTCTATCTGCTAGGGGCAGATAGTCTAAATCTATGTGAGGGGCATTCAAAGGTACGATGTTCAGAGCCACTGGAACCTCCATTTCTGGTTCTTGTGGATTCAGAAATGAATTTCGGGTTTTTGTGAAGAACAAACATAATTACAAGTTTTGGGAATGCAATTTACAATTCTGGGGATTGAAAAAGACCAAATTGAACTCTGTTTCTATCTTTCGTGCGGAATTTAAAACAAAAGCTAGGATTTCACAGAGTTTTAACGAGAATTGGGGTAAATACCTGTTTTTTGGGAGATGAACAGTGATTAAATAGGTACAAGCTATGGCGTACGAAATCTGGATTACTGGTATGCAATTGTCTTCAGCAAAATACAGTTGATGGGGCTTGATAGTTTGTTTTTGAAATTCTCTGCATGAGACTTTGGTCGTTTACAGAATAATGAAAATGACGCGGGAAAAATTGTTTTATTCACAAATTCCAAAGGGTTACAGGGTTTTATTTATTTATTTAATGGATGACGTCAGCAGGTACGGAGGATGAGTCACGGGAGGCAAGCAGTAAGCGGTTTCCATCGCACCGCTTTTGGGGAAAAGTGGTTTTGGGCGGAGGGCGAGCGATTCCATAGAATGATTGACGCATGGCATGGCACTGTTTGAAAACCGCCGGGCCATCGCGCGTTATTGTTCGGATGCGGATGGCTAGTGATATCATTAATAACCATTGATCTCAGATGGGTTGATCGAACGGCGATGGGGACGTGGAAGTGACGGGGATTTAATATGGAGGGCCCGACACAATTAAACGTTAATTAATCTCATCGGGGGGAATCTGATTGGCGGAGTTAATTAATCGTGAGGATTAATCAATTTGTTTATAAAAATGCAGGAAAGTGATCGGGAAATGATTTAACCAAGGTTAGCGGTTAAGGGAGGTATTGGGGATTTTACAAAGGGTTTATAGTTTTAACCTTGGGAAAGGGAGTCGGGGAATTAAAATACACAGGGGAAGAATTATTTTTGTATTAAAACACGTAATAAAACATGTTTTAATTATTTTTTCAATATACTTTTATTATATGATAATTAAATCAGATTAATCTAATTACCATAGGGGGTGGAATTTAATATTACGATATATTTAGCCAAAGGGGGCATAAAAAGGGTTTTTTATTTAAACATGTGGGAATAAATAACTTTGGCTAAAATTTATTTATGGGTTTTTGGGGATATGATATAAAAAGGAGTTATATATAATAGAAGAAGGTTATTTTTGTAAGGATTTAATACATAAAATCCATGTTAATATGACAAGGGGACAATGTAAACTCAAAATACATTAATATAACTAAGAAAGTGAAGATTTAAAAGCAAATTGCATTATAATCACTTCATCACTTAGACTTGGAATAAAATGTGATTTTAAGGGTTTTTTATGAAATAATGCATAATTTTCCTAAGTAAAATGGGATTTTACTTAGAAAACGTTGTTTAGAAATGAGTGACTGTTATGAAGAATGACTTCAAGTACTTAGGCTTTTCCAATTATTGGGCCAAGGGTCCGGTCCCTCCAAAAGTCAAGGAAATGCCTTGAGCCCCTCTAATTTTCAAATACCTTAGTACTTAGGGGAAATTAGTGAAATCTTTAGGGGAAGATGAGAAGGGAAGTTAATAACTTTTACTTTGCTTTGCTTTGAATTTCTTCCAGTATAGTGTCTGCCTTTGCACTTTGTGATGAAAGTAAATATTAACACATTTAGAGTCACTGTCCATCACATGCAATTCTGCAACATCATCTACCTACCCTACCTACTTTACTCTACCATTTTTGTTTCTTTATTAGGGTGCACTTAGACTGGCAAACCCTTATCACACTTTCTTTTCTTTTACATGTAGAAATATATCTAAGTCTAACCTTATTACATCCAAGGGCTCAGATTAAGCTATTGAGCTCCTTTTATTTACTCTACCTATCTACTTATCTGCCAAGATTGAACAGTTTGGTCAGATTTTATTCTCTATCTCTAAAACATGAAATTGAAAGATGAAATAGCCAAGCTTAAACTGTTTGACTATTCATAAATTGTGGCATAGGATACAAGTTACACACAATTTTATTCATTACATAAGAGCAAAAAGTAGTGGCATTTAGACTTGCACACTTTCCTTGGCCTTTCTTTCGGTGGTGTTCATTTTCTTTTACTTTTTTGGCCATTTTTATTCTTTTTACCCTTTGATTTTTCTTTTAGGGTATACCCTCTTTACATTTTTTATTTTTTTTTTATTTTTTGATAATATGGAAAACCTTTGCAACAAGAAAAGGTATGAACATATTACATAGCCCATCAAGTCAATCATGAAATATGACACCTATTGGTATAGGAGTCTAACACTGGCTCCACTTGGGGATGGATTTTCCTGGTGAAAAGTCAAGAACAGCAGGTCAGTTGTCCTCATCCATTGACCTTGGTGAACTTGTAAAGGTCTTCTGTCTTGTGCAAACTGAAATCTGATCTGAAACTAAAACAACACACAAAAGTTTTCAAACCAACTTAATGAAAAACTAGCTGAAAATTGAAAACTAAAAAAAAAATGCTCAAAATTCTAAGCTTATTGGCACTCATCTACCTACTCAATCTACTAAAAATCTTATTGAATCAGGTAATACAAAAATGCTAATGAAGCCAATCAAGTAGCTGTAACAATAAATGGATAACTTGATTGCTTGTGATCAAAATTGAAAGTATATTATGATCATGTGCCTTTATAATAAATGATATGATGTGTAAAGGCCACTTTTGATGTATTTGATCCTTATAGAGAAAACATGTTTGCAGATTTGGGCTAAAAATATTCTCCATATAATCTAATATAGGATCAATAAAAGTAGATGTATGTTATTTACTTCTAGGCCTTCAATGACTGGTTGCTCAGCTGTATTCTGAATATTAAACCTTGAAACTATTTCTTTTGTCTTGTGTTTGAAAGAATAATCATCCTCAATATGCAAGTCAAAAGATAGTACAATTTCCTCTTGCTTAGGAGAAGGAGTATTTTCAAAGAATTCTTTAGGATTTCGGAAATTGTATGACTGAATTTGAGAATGCAAAAGTTTAATTTCATTTTCATAATTTTCAGAAAATATCTCAAGAACACATATTTTCAGTTTGGGAGAGTATTTTCTTGATTTCAAAAGAAGAAATAAAGCTCTTAAAAAATCCTCATCAAGTTGAAGTTCTAATATCTCATCCCTCAAAATAGCTAGTGATTGTTTTGTGAAATTATCATAATTATCATCATACTGATCATGTAAGTCTAAAAAATCTTCTAAGAACCTTCATTTTCTTAGGAATAGGTCATTTTGTAATAGCTTGCATCTTTTGAGGCTCCAACCTCACTCCTTCCTTTAAAACAATATGAACCAAATACTCGAATTCTTATTTCCCAAAAGCACATTTGGATATTTTTACATAAAAATGATTGTTCTCAATAATTTATATAACTTTTCCACATGTTTAGTGTGGTATTCCCACGATTTATTATAAATATGTGTATTATCAAAGAAAACCAACACAAATTTTATAAGATGGGATCAAACAAAATTGTTCTTAAGTCGAGCCTGCCGGACTTCAAACGACGATAAACCATAATTCAAACCAAATTCGCGTTCCAAAATAGCCTGCTGACGTCGGCCAATTTTGTGACGCGAAAACCAAATGAATTCCGCCCTAATCTTTTTTGGGTCCGAAGTTGGGCTGGCGTACGAAGGGAGAGTTGTGACGCGAATTTCTTATCAAATTCGCCCCAATATTTTTCGGGTCCAGATTTTCACTACGCGAGCGGCCCAAACAAAGATCTGCTCCAATCAATTTCTGCCACGTGTCCTCAATCAGAACTTGCCCTGCTCCCAGCTACGGGTGCATTCGATGGCGTTTAAGGCGATGGGACATGGATGTGGCAATTTCAAATCAATTTCATTAAGTTTTAACGCTGTTCAATTAAGTTCCAAGGTTTTCACATCTAATCGCATTAAGTTTTAACACTGTTCAAGATCAGAACTCCACTCCTGTTAGCGATTCCGCATGCTCCAATATGATCCAGCCTTCGGCTCTCATTAATGATCAGAGATTAATTATGATGGGCGTCCTTCGATTGCATTGCAGTCAGGTCGATAAAATGGCATTTCGCTATGGTTTTTCAGAAGAGCCGGTTGCTGGGTTACACTACCTGCTCACTGTGACGAGAAGGAGAAGTGGCCAGCTGAACTGCTGCGTAGACCTTGCTACATATCTGCATTTCTCTCAGTCTGGTCCTTGTCTGTCTTCCTCTGTTTCTTGGAATTCTGCTTCTCCGTCTCCTCTTGTGCCCACTACTAGTGAGACTGCACACATGCCTCGCGTGCGTCAAAGGATGCGTTGCTGCAGGGGGAGCACTGGAGGTCAACTCCTGCGCGCTCCCTCCAGCCCCTCAATCGAGTTGTCTTCCGGCCAGTCCAGTGATTATTACGCAGGTTGCTATCCAAATACTAGGAGTGGGCGGGGTCGGGTTGTAGGATCTGGCCACCGTATGGATTCCCCTACTCCTCATTTCCTCATCGCTAGTTCACCTTCTCCCACGATGCGCACTGCACAATTTTCCTTTAATTTCTCTCTCAACGGCCCATGAATTATAGCTTCAGTCACTGTGGTTTTCTGCGAGGAGGCCCAAACGGAGGAAGAATTCACCCTTCCGGCGGGTCTGAGCTCGGAAAAAGCTGGCCAACATTTGGGCCTTCAGGAGGGGAGCCGTGGCATGAATGTGGAGGTAGCATCTAGCGATCCTGGACCTTCCGAAGGATGGTGCCGAATTGTCGAGGAGCCGGAGGAGTAGTTTGGTTAATTTGTTTTTCTTGCTTCGCGGCCCACTTAATTGGGCTGCTTTTAGATTATTTTACTGTGCTCAACGTTTGTAATATTTTTGAATTCTGTAAATTAAACGTTCAAGACTAGTTTCCCCGTATGAGGGCAGTCTTCTTAATTTTTTTATTTTTTGATGACAAATTTGCCATGATTCTGGGCAATGATTTTGACTTCGGTGTAATTTGATTCCCACTGTTAATAGATTAACTTTACTTAGAAAAAAAATGTTGCCCTGTTTCTATTTTAAACTTGTTTTTTTAAATACAGAGCCATGTTTATATGGTCTACGTATTATACTCTTTCTCTGTATATCTAGTACAGGAACCTTTTTGCTATGAACAGGGTGGATGCTGTAGCGGGCTACTAATGGAAACAAGTGAGCCTGAACCTTACATCTCGGATGCAATAGATGGTTACCAATTTTGGAATCAAGCGAGCCTGATCTTACAAGCGAGCCTGGGTTTCTGCAGATGGTTATCACACTCCTCACATGATTAGCGTTTTTCTCTGTTCAATGATTTTGGGTACTTTAATTTGTATTTGGAACAATGGACGTCGGTACTCTATCTATTGCTTTACTATTCTACATACTGCTATTTCACTTTCTTATAGATGCCTCGGGCATATTTGGATGCTTTCTCAGATTGTCGATAATCTCCATGTGGACCGTTACTGGGTTTTATATCATGTCCTTGTATGTGACATGGGGTATTTTTCTATCATTGTCTGGGGTGGGACTTCCACTTTTCTGGATGGATATTTGGGTTCCAATCTTCAGATGTGAAAATGTAATGACTTCATGGACTGTTTTACTTCACATAATATATTCAAAACAACGTTTTTTCTCTTGTGAAAAAAAAATGATTAATGTTTATCACTCTGCCTTCAAAACTAGCGATGTTGGTCTATGTTGCTGGTTTATTGATATGGTATGATGGTCTTTTTATATTTTGGACATATCACACTCCTCATATGATTAGCGTTTTTCTCTGTTCAAGGATTTTGGGTACTTTAATTTGTATTTGGAACAATGGACGTCGGTACTCTATCTGTTGCTTTACTATTCTACATACTGCTATTTCACTTTCTTATAGATGCCTCGGGCATATTTGGATGCTTTCTCAGATTGTCGATAATCTCCATGTGGACCGTTACTGGGTTTTATATCATGTCCCCGTATGTGACATGGGGTATTTTTCTATCATTGTCTGGGGTGGGACTTCCACTTTTCTGGATGGATATTTGGGTTCCAATCTTCAGATGTGAAAATGTAATGACTTCATGGACTGTTTTACTTCATATAATATATTCAAAACAACGTTTTTTCTCTTGTGAAAAAAAAATTGATTAATGTTTATCACTCTGCCTTCAAAACTAGCGATGTTGGTCTATGTTGTTGGTTTATTGATATGGTCTGATGGTCTTTTTATATTTTGGACATATCACACTCCTCACATGATTAGCGTTTTTCTCTGTTCAAGGATTTTGGGTACTTTAATTTGTATTTGCCCAATGGGACACTCTGTGACTATCTCATGGTTTTCATTTATTTCATATATTTCTATTTCACTTTCCATAAACATGCCCCTACATTTCCTGGATGCTTTCATATTGTCGATAATATTGATGAGGACCGCCATCGAAGTTTTACTGACATCAAGTCCCTGTATGTGACATGGGGTATTTTTCTATCACCGTCTGGGGTGGGACTTCCACTTTTCTGGATGGATATTTGGGTTCCAATCTTCAGATGTGAAAATGTAATGACTTCATGGACTGTTTTACTTCATATAATATATTCAAAACAACGTTTTTTATCTTGTGAAAAAAAAATGATTAATGTTTATCACTCTGCCTTCAAAACTAGCGATGCTGGTCTATGTTGCTAGTTTATTGATATGGTCTGATGGTATTTTTATACTTTGGACATATCACACTCCTCACATGATTAGCGTTTTTCTCTGTTCAAGGATTTTGGGTACTTTAATTTGTATTTGGAACAATGGACGTCGGTACTCTATCTCTTGTTTTACTATTCTACATACTACTATTTCACTTTCTTATAGATGCCTCGGGCATATTTGGATGCTTTCTCAGATTTGTCGATAATCTCCATGTGGACCGTTACTGGGTTTTATATCAAGTCCCTGTATGTGACATGGGGTATTTTTCTATCACTGTCTGGGGTGGGACTTCCACTTTTCTGGATGGACATTTGGGTTCCAATCTTCAGATGTGAAAATGTAATAACTTCATGGACTGTTTTACTTCATATAATATATTCAAAACAACGTTTTTTCTCTTGTGAAAAAAAAATGATTAATGTTTATCACTCTGCCTTCAAAACTAGCGATGCTGGTCTATGTTGCTGGTTTATTGATATGGTCTGATGGTCTTTTATATTTTGGACATATCACACTCCTCACATGATTAGCGTTTTTCTCTGTTCAAGGATTTTGGGTACTTTAATTTGTATTTGGAACAATGGACGCCAGTACTCTATCTGTTTCTTTACTATTCTACATACTGCTATTTCACTTTCTTATAGATGCTTTGGGCATATTTGGATGCTTTCTCAGATTGTCGATAATCTCAATGTGGACCGTTACTGAGTTTTATATCAAGTCCCTGTATGTGACATGGGGTATTTTTCTATCATTTTCTGGGGTGGGACTTCCACTTTTCTGGATGGATATTTGGGTTCCAATCTTTAGATGTGAAAATGTAATGACTCCATGGACTGTTTTACTTCATATAATATATTAAAAACAATGTTTTTTCTCTTGTGGAAAAAAAATGATTAATGTTTATCACTCTACCTTCAAAACTAGCGATGTTGGTCTATGTTGCTGGTTTATTGATATGGTCTGATGGTCTTTTTATATTTTGGACATATCACACTCCTCACATGATTAGCGTTTTTCTCTGTTCAAGGATTTTGGGTATTTTAATTTGTATTTGGAACAATGGACATCGGTACTCTATCTGTTGCTTTACTATTCTACATACTGCTATTTCACTTTCTTATAGATGCCTCGGGCATATTTGGATGCTTTCTCAGATTGTCGATAATCTCCATGTGGACCGTTACTAGGTTTTATATCAAGTCCCTATATGTGACATGGGGTATTTTTCTATCACTGTCTGGGGTGGGACTTCCACTTTTCTGGATGGATATTTGGGTTCCAATCTTCAGATGTGAAAATGCAATGACTTCATGGACTGTTTTACTTCATATAATATATTCAAAACAACATTTTTTCTCTTGTGAAAAAAAAATGATTAATGTTTATCACTCTGCCTTCAAAACTAGCGATGCTGGTCTATGTTGCCGGTTTATTGATATGGTCTGATGGTCTTTTTATATTTTGGACATATCACACTCCTCACATGATTAGCGTTTTTCTCTGTTCAAGGATTTTGGGTACTTAATTTGTATTTGGAACAATGGACATCGGTACTCTATCTGTTGCTTTACTATTCTACATACTGCTATTTCACTTTCTCATAGATGCCTCGGGCATATTTGGATGCTTTCAGACGTAATGAGACCATGTGGACCGTTTTATATCATGTCCCCGTATGTGACATGGGGTATTTTTCTATCATTGTCTGGGGTGGGACTTCCACTTTTCTGGATGGATATTTGGGTTCCAATCTTCAGATGTGAAAATGTAATGACTTCATGGACTGTTTTACTTCATATAATATATTCAAAACAACGTTTTTTCTCTTGTGAAAAAAAAATTGATTAATGTTTATCACTCTGCCTTCAAAACTAGCGATGTTGGTCTATGTTGTTGGTTTATTGATATGGTCTGATGGTCTTTTTATATTTTGGACATATCACACTCCTCACATGATTAGCGTTTTTCTCTGTTCAAGGATTTTGGGTACTTTAATTTGTATTTGGAACAATGGACGTCAGTACTCTATCTATTGCTTTACTATTCTACATATTTCTATTTCACTTTCTTATAGATGCCTCGGGCATATTTGGATGCTTTCTCAGATTGTCGATAATCTCCATGTGGACCGTTACTGGGTTTTATATCAAGTCCCTGTATGTGACATGGGGTATTTTTCTATCACCGTCTGGGGTGGGACTTCCACTTTTCTGGATGGATATTTGGGTTCCAATCTTCAGATGTGAAAATGTAATGACTTCATGGACTGTTTTACTTCATATAATATATTCAAAACAACGTTTTTTATCTTGTGAAAAAAAAATGATTAATGTTTATCACTCTGCCTTCAAAACTAGCGATGCTGGTCTATGTTGCTGGTTTATTGATATGGTCTGATGGTCTTTTTATATTTTGGACATATCACACTCCTCACATGATTAGTGTTTTTCTCTGTTCAAGGATTTTGGGTATTTTAATTTGTATTTGGAACAATGGACATCGGTACTCTATCTGTTGTTTTACTATTCTACATACTGCTATTTCACTTTCTTATAGATGCCTCGGGCATATTTGGATGCTTTCTCAGATTTGTCGATAATCTCCATGTGGACCGTTACTGGGTTTTATATCATGTCCCTGTATGTGACATGGGGTATTTTTCAATCATTGTCTGGGGTGGGACTTCCACTTTTCTGGATGGATATTTGGGTTCCAATCTTCAGATGTGAAAATGTAATGACTTCATGGACTGTTTTACTTCATATAATATATTCAAAACAACGTTTTTTCTCTTGTGAGAAAAAAATGATTAATGTTTATCACTTTGCCTTCAAAACTAGCGATGCTGGTCTATGTTGCTGGTTTATTGATATGGTCTGATGGTCTTTTTATATTTTGGACATATCACACTCCTCACATGATTAGCGTTTTTCTCTGTTCAAGGATTTTTGGTACTTTAATTTGTATTTGGAACAATGGACGTCAGTACTCTATCTGTTGCTTTACTATTCTACATACTACTATTTCACTTTCTTATAGATGCCTCGGGCATATTTGGATGCTTTCTCATATTGTCGATAATCTCCATGTGGACCGTTACTGGGTTTTATATCATGCCCCTTTATGTGACATGGGGTATTTTTCTATCATTTTCTGGGGTGGGACTTCCACTTTTCTGGATGGATATTTGGGGTCCAATCTTCAGATGTGAAAATGTAATGACTTCGTGGACTGTTTTACTTCATATAATATATTCAAAACAACGTTTTTCCTCTTTTAAAGTTTCATTTTTTTTTTTAAATTGAACCCGCCGTCGCTATACCGACGCCTTGTAAGCGTCAGAATTGCGACAGATTAAAAACATCGAAAGAGCGATAGTATAAAAACGTCTGACGAGCGACGTTCAAAATGTCAGAACACATTTCGTCGGAATTGTGACAGTTTACAAACGTCGGAAGAGCGACGTTCAAAACATCGGACCACATTTCGTCGGAATTGTGACAGTTTACAACCGTCGGAAGAGCGACGTCCAAAACGTCGGACCACATTGCGTCAGACTTGCGATAGTTTACAAACATCGGAAGAGCGACGTTCAAAACGTCAGACCACATTTCATCGTAATTGTGACAGTTTACAAACGTCGGAAGAGCGATGTTCAAAACGTCGAACCACATTTCGTCGGAAGTGTGACAGTTTACAAATGTCGAAAGTGCGACGGATTGGGAAATGTCGGAAGAGTGACACTTGTTTGGAAGCGACGGAAAAAGTGTCGATAGTGCGACACTTTTTAATTGCGTCGGAACTGCGACGGTATGGAAAACCATGTTTTTCCCGTCCTCGAACTGTCGCTCTTGCGACAACTATGTGTCAGAATAGCGATGAATTGGCCGTCGGAATTTCCGCCAAATTTTCTAGTGACCATATACACCTTGGTGATCAAATGAAACAAAAATGACCAAGGACTTGATGTACGTACAGGTAGTCTCCCCGAATGCTGTGTTCGGTGTATCACGGTTACAAGGCGGCAGACTCGGCTTCTTATTGATAAAAGGATTGCAACCTAGAGGGGTCTCCCTTTATATACTCGATGGTACAGGGAGCACAAGTCTGTACTAGCGTTGTCTAAAGCCAGATGGCGAACGACAGCTACTAGGTTTTAAGATGCCAGAACACGTCTCTAGCCTAGAGCACTAAAATGTTTCGTTAGGTTTCAATGCTTCCTTAGGTTAATTAAGTGAATTTTAAATTTGATCTTGGATTATGCTTCAATTTTAAGGTCTTATCGAATTTGGTTTTCAAAATTCCTAAATGCAAGCTATAAGCAAATGAACATCATTTCTGATTCAATGAACGCTAGTTACGGGAAGGATAGAGATCTTTCAAACAAAAGTAAACAATGAAAGTATGCGAAGAAATCCACTAATGCATCTAATAGAATCAAACGAAAATGAAACTCTTTCCTAAACAATTAGTCGCTAGTTGTGCAAACAAAAAATTCCCTTTCGGTGCAAAGAAAGAATGCAAAATATTTTTTTTTTCTTTTTTCAATGTGTTAGTGTCGATATCTTCATCACTCCGTCAGTGATCAAAATTCTCTTTTTTCATTGCATATTAGGTGTCTCATTCAGTCAGCTGCATTCCATTAGGAGCATGGATCATCTGACGGTAGTGGATTTTTATACATTTTCCCTCATGTCCTTTACCTGCTGGCCCACTTCCTTTCATCAAGATCATCTGAACTCAATTTTTGCCCTTAAATTTGTAAGAGTCATTTCTAGGGTTTTTAGTCCCATTAGGTCAAGGGTTACATCAATAAGGTCTTCGAAATTCCCAATAATGGTCAGCAGGCCCATGAGGAGTTTGAATAAAGTTCCAGAACTAAATAAATTTCTTCATTATATGCCTAGAAATGTATTTTTCCTCAAAACTCTATTTTGAAGAAAAATAAAGCATTTTATCTTTTTATGTATAAATTTGATGTAATTTCAAGTTTTCTCATATGTAAATAATTTCAATGGAAACCCTGGTCACCTTTTCAAACTTCAGCAAATCCATCCCCTGCAAGGCAAACAAAAAGCAAATCATTCAGTTAATCAGAGGCAAAATGAAGCAAACTTCCCAAAACAAAGTTTGAAAAGAAAGTGTCAAATGTAAAACATTATAAAGTGGGTTTTATCAATGAAAATTCAAAATCTCTTGCATATAAGTCATTTTCCATGTTCAAAGGGCTCATTTGCATCCAAAAGAGCATGAGAGATTGGGAGCCAAGCTCGTGGTCACAAAAATCGCAGCCAATAGTTTCAGTCTCAGGCGCGCGGCGCATGGGACTTCCGCGATGCATTGGGTCGGCCTCCACAGTGCAAGAAATACACTGGCATGATGCACATAACCGGCTCGGCGCATTGGGTTTGTGGCACGGCGCATAGGGCTGCTAGTTATTTTAACCACGATTTCATTCAAAACTCCAAATTGCTCGGCTTCCTCCGGTCCAAAGTAAGTCAAATAATTCTTCCAATGCCATAAACGTGTGTCTTATGATGTTTATGAGGATTTAATAAAAAAAAAATCAAACCGTACTTCTTTGCTCAAGACATGATTGCCTAGGGTTTGTAAGTTGGTTTTTTGTGGCCATCACTCCCTCACCTTTTATTCCTTCACTATTTTTCTAGTTTCATCAAACCATTTCCCTATTCCCCATATCCCTAAATTCATCTACCCCTATCCCATATTCCCATTATTCCAAATCCTAGCTACAAAATTCCCAAACCCCAATTGCTATCCCAAAAGCCTAGACACTGTCCCTAAAACCCTTCAATTCCCCAAATTCCAATTGGCAATATTCCCAACATTCCCCTTACCCTCTCCCTTCATAGTCCTTCACACATTTTCATACACTTGACAAAAAAAAACCAAAGACACCTAAAACTCTTCATACACATCTAAGACAACACAAACTTTGGAAAACATGGAGACAGATTCCTCTTATGACCGAGATGAAGGAACACACAGTGATTCTACAACTGAATTGCATGCACCAAGGAGACCTCACAAGAGTGGTAAACATGTACGGGAAGAGCCTACTTCACTTGCTGAGCTACAGGTCTGCCCTCTTGCTATCTCATGTTTTCAACAACAGTCTTGTTATCAGTTTTGCGAGATGGTTGCTAGAGTCCAGTACCATCATGAGTTGGCCAGATTGTTTGTGCTTCATTTACATAATGGCTAAGTCACTCTTGCAGGTGTGACATTCACCTTGACACCGGAATCTATCTCTCTAGCAACCAGTATTCCAAATGTCAGAGAGAAATGGAATAAAAGGCAGCAAGTTGACAGGGAAAACTATGAGCCATACATCAAGCCTGGTTTTTTGAGACAACTCAGCAGAGTTTTTCCCTTTCGATACCTGAAAGATTCATACACTCCTTTGATGAAACTCATTATCAAATATTTCAGCTGTGAGGGTCGGTTTTCTCGCCTATATGCCTATCACATCAGATTGCTGATGCACTTTACCAGGGTGATAATGATGAACCTCCCCCACTTCATGTGCCGAAATATTGAGAAGATGACCACCCTAGTGCAAAAGAAAACTCCTGAGCAACACTATAACAATATCTACCATTTTTCACTCATGAAAATTGTGGTTATGTATCAGCTTGGTTTGCAGGACATTTCATGGGAGGATTTCATTTCTCATGAGTTCTTCACAACTCCTTAGGTGCTTCCAGAAGCTTTTCATGAGACTGACGGACCTTCACATTAGCAGGAGGGTCATGAGACACAGACCGCTAGTGTGTCGGTGTTTGTCACCTATCATAAGGGCACTAGAAGGTTTTTTGTAGCAGCCAAGCGAGTATTATCTCCACCCGAGGTGGAAGGGGTCTCGCTTCCTTCATCATCAGTGCAGGTACAGGACAAGGGAAAGAGGCCAATACATGATGAGGGGCCTTCAGGAGGGTAGGAGACAGATTTCATCCTCATTTAGGATGATGACACCGATTTGGGATCACCTAGCTCAAAGCTTAGAGAGATCATTCAGGAGCAACGGGCGGAGATAACTACTTTGTCCCTCAGCCTACAAAGAGCCAAGTGGATAATCAAATACCTTGAGCAAAGAAACAAGTAGCTAGAGGATCAGCAAACTATTATGGAGTTGCAAAGCATACGAGAGAACCGACAAGCCGCTAAAAAGAGAAAAAGAAAGATGACATCACTTGAGCAAGAAATTGAAGCTTATCGTGAAACTTGGCTTGAAATGGTAAATATGAATTTGGAAAAGATTTTGGAGAAATCCAACAAAGAAAAGAACATGTTGAGGCACATGGCTAATCATTATTGGGCGAGAAACCATGTTTGCAAAGTAAGGATCAAAATCTTGAAGGCCAAGTTGAAGAAGGCCTCAAAGCGTAGGAAAAGGCATGATAGGCTTCAGATCTTGGCAGAGGCTTCCTTGGCCCATCATAGCACATAATGGAGGACACTCAGCCCAAATTTCAAAAAATTTGGGACATTTTTTTCATTTTTGGAATTTTTGAGCTAAAAATTAGACTTTTCTGCTCTATGCACCGCGCCACTTGGCGCGCGATTTTGATAGGGGACTCCTTCTGATGCAAAACTCAACATTTTTGGATTTTTCATGGAAAAATATGCATGCCTACCTATGGCCAATAAATTTTGACAGGTTTCGGGCTTCCAGAAGGGTCAAAAATACCCCAAAAATGACCTTTCTGTCCCTTTTTTGACACACAGGAAGCAGTGTTGGGAAAAATCCATTTTGGAGGGGCAAATGGAAGCCAAATTTAGAAATTCCACTTGTGTTGGAAAGTAGACAGGCAGACCTTTCCAAAAATTCCACTTGGAGAAAATTTGGACACCGGGAAGGCCTTCAAAATCAGCTGCAAACATGCATGACACATAGAGAAATCAGGCGCGGCGCATTGGAGGATTTTGCTCATTTTTTACCCGGAAACTCTGTTTTTCGCCTAGTTTTTGACAGTTTGACTTTCTTACTTCTAAATGTCAAATTCATGATGTAATTTAATGTAATTTGATTGATCTTGATGTAATTTTGTTAAATTTTCACTCATAGAGGTAGATTCATCCATCAAAATGTGATTTGCAACTGAATGAATCAGTTTCCTAGTTTATAGAGGCAAGTTGATCCATTGCCTACTTTTTAGTTCTTAGTTTAGATTTTTTTGGAACAAATCCTAAAATTGTGAGCTCGACCACTAGAGGCTGGGATGGGTTATTTTTTTTCTATATCTTGTGGTTTTTCAGTCATTAGCATGGTTGGACTTTTGGGAATGCTTTGAGCATCATTGTACATTCATCTATGCATTTTTGGCAAAGGAATAGACCAAGGTTTTGGGCTTCAGAAATGTCGTATTTCATCCACCTTTCCCTTCACTATTCCTTATATTTCATCATCCCATTAACCTTTCATTATATCACTTTCATAAATACATTTGGGTTTCACCTTCCTATTTTCCACTTTATTGATTTTTGCATTATAAGTGAATTTATGATTAAATATTAGAAAATATACATGTTTTAATATATATCTCAAGAATGTGTGAGCTTTGTAATGTGTAGGAGAAATGTGAAGGATTAATTCTAAAATTCTGGAATATCTCCTCCACCATATTAAGGAGATAATTATTCAAGCCTATTCCTAAGGAGAAGATCATGGAGGATTTGGTTGGCATGTCTTATTCAAGATATGTGAGAGATGTGTGGAGGATTCAAAGGGATCATGTCTTGTAATAATGGGAAAGTAATTGAGAGTGGTTGAATGAGATGGTTAGATTCTTCATGTATATAAGAGAGTGCTCTCTCTTCATTTTGATTAGATCAGGAGAATTCAGAATTCATTAGTTCATTATATTAGTTTTGGAGGTTTCAGAGATAGTCTTGTAATTAGGAGAAGGGGGATTCTTAACTGTGATCCATATTCTTTTATTGTATGCTTTCATGGTTTGTCATTTGATTCTTGTAATGTAATTTGAGATAGCTTTATTGTTGAGAGCTTACATATGTTGCTTGTCATTCAGCCCTTCACACGTTGTATTGCTTTTACTTTATGTAATTTCCTGCTTGCATAGTTAATATTTCAATGCCTTCCTAGATTAATTTGATTTCAGTAATTTAGATTAGATTAGTTCTACTTCGGTCCTACATATATAGTGCATGTGCTTCGTAAGCCTACGAACCTCGGATTGACAAATTAAATGGTTGGGCAAGTACTACAACGGAATTAAACGATAATAGTTTCACCCAACATTTTGGCGCTGTTGCCGGGGAAGCACGATGGATTGAAGTTCAGTTTGATTTTTCATGAAAGTGTGTTTAAACATGTTCCTAACTCCGAGGTGACAGGGTTGTAAGACGTGGGGAAAAACCTACGCATCGTTCGACATACTGTAACGGGCTCGGCCTCATGGGTCAGGACATGTAGGTGTGACGGATATCAGGAAACGGGTGCTGAAGATTCCTGCTTTGAGGAATAGGGTCCTGTTCTCCATTGATTAATCTTCTTTTTATGCAGTGTGACTGATATCAAGAAATAGGTGTTGAAGATTCCTTCTTGGAGGAATAGGGTCCTGTTCTCTGTTATGGTTGATTGATCTTCTTTCCTGCAAGTGTGTTTGATTTCCGCAACTGTGAAGAGTGTTTTTTTTTATCTGTTTCAGCTTGAGTGCTATTTACACAAGTAGTTTATTTTCATTTAAGCTTTCTAGATTTAAGTTTTGGGTGCAGTAAGAATCCCTTTTTCAACATGGCTTAACAATGAGTGTCAGCTTGGAACTACTCACTCAGATCCTAGCAGAAGTCGGGATCTCCTCTTCCTTGGAAGAAGAGATCTTGACCAGAATTAAATGTTCAAATACTCCCCAAGAAACAAATGAAGATTCAACATCTGAAGAATCCTGCACATCTGATGGCGAACAATCATTCAAACAGGAGATCGAGGAAGAAGAAGAGGAGCTACAACATGATCTAAGTAAGAGAAATTGTGCCTATCAAAGCTTTATCGAACAATGGTTCCAGGTAAGTACTCGATTAGAGTCATCTTTTTGTTTCTTAGTTGATTTGCAGTTTCAGCAACCAAACTCATTCACGCTGGAATATTTTCATTTTTCAGTTGAACAATTTCTATTGAATATATTTATGTTACTGCTACGTGAATGGCTTCATTGGAAATTTAATTACATGTAACTAATTTTTAAAATTCTAATTAGTATACAGTAGGTAGGCTTTTTTTTCATTCTCAATTTTGCTTTTGCCTAGAATAAGTATGCTCTCCTCCGCGCTTAGTGCGATTGCGAGGATCAGAAAATAAGGATGATCTAGATTAATTTCAGGAATTCAAAATAAATAAATAAATAAATAAATAAAATTTCATATTTTGCAATATGCCTAATCAATTTTATCATTAGTTTGCAATTCATTTTTTTTTCTTTTCTCCATTTGCTAAATTTTTTTTTTTAATAAATCATGAATTGAGGCTGAATAAAAGCAAACTGAGCTTTTATCTGAATAGTCGCTGAAACTGTGTCTAGCAGTTGCTGAAACTGTTTCTAGCGTTTTATCTAAACAGTTGCTAAAACTGTGTTTTCTGGGCATACTAAAATCTGCAGCAAGCAATTAGGTGATCAAACCTGCAAAAACAATTGAATCTGAAATTTCCCAGGTTCATTGTTTTGCTTGAGGGCTGTGAGTTTCGATGGACTGTGCAGTTTCTGTCTCTAGCTATTCATTTATGGCTGATTCGTAGCAATGTCAAACCTCCCCCACTATTCATAAACCTGCAATTAGCAACAACAAACCAAATCGATAAGTAGCAAACAAATGAAACCGCAATAAAATAAAAGATAATTCTCATTGTTTGCATATTTTGAATGCTGGAATTTTCTCACACCTAATTTGGGATACTATGCGGGGGATGATTGAAAAATATCGGCCAAAATCCACGGGTTGTTACACTATCTTTGGCATTTCAAGATAATAGGAACTAAATCCCATCAATAGGACGGTCAGATAACTATTTTTATGGATTGGATTTTCTGAATTTTCTATCCATCGGCATACTTTATTGAGATTAAATGACTATGCTGTTACTTATTTGATGGATTCCTTCTTTACGGGCTGCGAGTTTTTCTCCATTGTTTATCTTGGAGGAAGCATTTTTATCATGAGAATAAATAAATCCAGTCGAAAGAGGTATGAAGGTTTAATTCTCCTCGCTGTTGAGGTTTTTCAAGAAAGTAGTTACGATTTTGTTCTTGAACCTGCTAGCAGGCAGGAATCGCGCAGTTTTGAACCTGATAACACGCTCAAACCAGGCAGGGATTATGTTTACAACTTTGGAGCGCATAGCACAAATTGACCCAAGGCATGCAGACATTGTGTTTCTTGAAAATTATGCAGCTTTTCAAAACAGCCTGTATGATCTGGCCAATGTTGTGCCGACGTTGGCAAAATCCTACCATCAGAAGGAAGTAAACCGAGCGAGATACATACCTCAGAAACCCAAAATCATTACAACAAAGACTGTGAATGTGAATGTTTATGTCTTCGATTACAGTAAACACCCATCCAAGCCTCCCCAGGAAGGGCGTTGCAATTGTAGAGCTATAAATAGGGTCTCTTTCACCTCTAATTACCTCACATTAATATGTCAATCCGGGAGCGTTTTGTCATTACAAAGAGTGACTCAATCCGAGGCTATCATTTTTCAGAGTAATGCTAGTAGTACAGTGCTTAAGAAATACAAGAGTAAACGGATGCTTGCTTGTAACTAAATTACTTCAAAGAATAACTCACACACTCAGAAAACTCAACAGTTTATCAGTCAAGGGTTCGACAGTGATAACCCATCCCTTCGGAAACTGATGTAAAGGAAACTAGAGCATAGATCACGAGCCTGGGAGCTAGACAGTGACTGCCAATGCTCACTAGAGCTTTAGATCATCTCTCACACCAAACCAACAACTGAAAGTAAATGGAACAGCAATGCGAATAAAGGATTGAACAACAATTCTGGAATAGAACAACAAGTCTAAAATGGAACAGAAATTGAAATAACTAAGTCCCGCGGGTTGTAACCAAACTTAATCTATTAACTCAAATACTCTCTTTGCAATCAAATAACATTCTTTCACTCTAAAGGCAATTCACACAAATCACACTAAAGAACAGCAATAACGATTAATGAATTATGGAACAGTACTGATAAATTAGAAACGCACACAACACGAACGTTTAGTATGACAGCTCTGTAACATAACAGTAAGAACATGCAATGAACTCTTGAAAGGATTAATAACTTGATACAGAGTCAACACACGATTCTATCTGCAAAAACCTCAATGATTCAATCTTTTAACAGAGCATGTAATATGAACTTATAAAGCATATCAAATTACCAAATAACAATAATAAACAAACCACACAGAAATAAAGTCGTAATGGTACAGAAGCAAGTGTCCTTCGGGGCCGGGCCCTTAGCCTCCAAGGATACACCGCTTTAAGTTAATCCAGACGCAGAGATGGAATAATCACCAAGCTTTCATTAATGCATCGGTCAAAAATACATTGAACCAGTTCTCAACGAAACTTAATAATCAAAGCTGATGTCTTACAGAAAATTACATAAAAGCGTATTCTATCTCTCTCTTCCTCAAGCTAACAGTGCTGTCCCTTTATATAAAGGTGACGGCGGAGATGTCTAAGTGACAAGATAAATAAAGCAGCGATCCCTCAGGATCGAAGATCCTGAGGGATTCGCCAAACCGTTAACTCTTCATCCTGTCCTTTCTTTTGCGCCGAGCTGGTGTCTTCACCTCCTTTTCCGGGCCAATTTGCTTCGATCTGTTTATCCTTGTTTGCATTCGGTTCTCGTCCAGAGGGACAGCAGTTATCTCGACTTTATCCTTTCCTTTGGAGCGGCAATTCCTTGTTTTCTCCTTTTCCTGTATAGAAAATAACCATTATCAGTGGCTAAGTCTTGCATGTCAATTCTCACATGTTTTGTTATAGTTCCTTGTTATTTTCCAAATTCGTGATACAAAAAGGTTCATAAATTCTATTAAAAAGCCACTGAAATAATCATCAAAAGCATACCTTTTTAGTACTCCACACACCCCCCTGCTTACCTTGTTTCATGTCCTCATGAAAACATTGTAGTTGACATGCAAAGCAGTGAGAGAATATGCTGGAGAAGGAGTCTCATGCGGAGGCCTACAACCATGTTGAGTGATCAGATAGTCAAAGAACTGACCTGTTTTCCCCTCAGGCATATCATACAGGGCCTGGTATCCGGGTGCAGGGTGCCAAATAATTGGAGTGCGAAACCTATATCCTAACCAGGATGACCCTACTTTCAGAATGCTCTCGCCATAGAGGTTCAAACGGTCGGCAGCTAACTCAAAGTTCTCATACTTAAATGGTTCCCTGAGCTGGATGTTTGGATCAGAGATTCGGTATCGAAATTTGGCTGCATTAATGGCCAAGTCTTTGATGGAAAGAAAATACTCTAACCCTTCCCGAATAAGTGCCTCATGCGTGGGTCCTAAAGTTTCAATGGCACCAAGAGCCTTTATAAGATTTCTATGAGCTTTCCACAACTGTACTGGGTTCCTAGGCTCAGCCCTAACCCGTAAATCTAGACCATTTTCCTGACTCTAGAAAGTATCATAGGCTTTGAGCCACTTAATCTGATTAACCCCGAATGAAATGAATGCTTGGAATTGGATGTATCCAATGAAAGGGCCAGGGTTTAATTCAGTCTCCTGACTTAACACAAGGTCGTGCAAATAAAGTTCACACAACAATCTCTGGACTTTCACTCCATAATGTTTACAGGAGTCTATAAAGTCATTGACAGTGTTGATTTGTATAGGGGTGCCTTCCTTAAAAGCTTTTATTTTTAATTGTAAATACCGTTATAATAAAAACAGAGCATAGTTTTTAGCAGGGGCCCTACATGCTAAAACATCATTGTATAAAGAACACAAGTCATTCATCTGTTTGATAACAGTATCTAGTCTACGGGTTACCTGTGCAACTTCCTCTTGTTCCTTTTTCCACCCTTCAAAGGCCTGGCTTTTAGATTGAATGACGTCCCTTAGTTGCTGCTGTAACTCTTCATATTTTTCTCTCGGAACCGTTTTCTCTCTAAGTTTTTCAGCTTCTTGCTGGGCTTGCTTCACCATCTTATGCAAGGTTTTTGTCTTCGGATCTTTTTTCCATAGGTCAATGGAGGCCGGGAGTTTTACCTGAACTTTTTTATTGTGTTGTTTGGAGTTCAGAACCCTTATTAATCCTGAGGGTGGTGCCTCTGTCTGAATTTGCTTGTCACTGATCCTTATATCATCCTTTTCTGTTTTAACGCGAACATCCGTCTGTTCCCGTTCCTCAGCATCATTTGGAACGGCAGCTGGATTCTCAGTAGGGTTTTGAACAGCAGGCCGCTTGTTGGCCTTCTTTTTCCTCCCTCCGGTATTTCTTACCTTCTGGTTCTTTTTCAGAATCCTAATTTGTTGTCTAAGATGGGTTATCGTATTCAACAATTTATTCCGTTCCATCCGCAACTTCTTAATTTCGAGCGTTTCATTCGAAGGAACAGCAGTCTGTCTGCTGCGGACTGGATCATGACCAGTTGCTAAATATTCCTCTTGGGGTTCTTCCTCACTATTCTGCTCTGGCTGTTCTGGGGTAGGAGCCTCGACTGGTTCTGTCTCTTCCTGAGCAACTGCTGTTTCTGCTCCTACTCCCTCTAGAATTTCCTCTTGTGACCTGGGAACAGATTGTTCCCGTTCAGTATTTTCCTCCTCTTCATCATGAACATGCATGTTTTCTTCTTGGGGTTTGTCGTGGGGGTCCTATGGATTAGAGGGTTGGCCATACTTACTCATATTGGCTAGGACTACGGCCAAGTCATCATCTCCCAGTATGTCTTGTAATGGGCTATCTCCCTGCTGTCCCACTTCTTCCTCCTGTTCAGGTTCTACTTCTATTTCTGTTCCCGAAGGTTCGGCTGCTTCTTCTTTGGGTTGCTCGTCTTCAATTATCACTGGTTGGCTGGTGCTTCCCTGGAGCTTTTCCAGCCTTCCTCGTATCCGAGCCAACCGGGCTGATTTTCTGGGCTTATCTATGCTTCCTCTCATCTGAGCTAACCGAGCTGATTTTCTGAGTTATTCTGGTTGCTCGGGTGGATCAATGGCATGCTTGCGCTTTGCCGATTCCTGAGATATCTCTGGTCGTTCCGATGTACTAGCAACAGGTTCCTGCTGTACTAATTCTCTTCATTTTTCCGGACGCTCTGGTGTGCTTATAGAATGTCTACGTTTTTGGGATGGCTCTGTCAATCCCCCCTCAATCATTGCAGTCAGCTCTTCCCAGCTGCTCTACTGCTGGGTGAGACCATAACTAACAACTAGTCGTATCAACCCATGGTGACTAACGACTGACTCTACGTGCTGTGCCTTTTTTATACTTTGTGCAGCATCATGCAGTAAGGAGTTCAGGAGTGCAGGTAAATTTACAGAGCATTTCTTCTTTAAAACAGCTAAAAGTTTAAGATGTCGTGGTCTTACCACGTCTTTCCTTCCTTTGCAGGTAATGTAGCTCTGCACTGTTCTCGCTAGCTCCGTCCAGGGTTCTCCTAGGGTTGCTGGCAGAACTCCCTTCCCCTTAATTGTCAAATTTTGGCCTTCATCTTGGAAAATTTCCATGACCTTCTGTAATCGTTCCTTTTTTAATGTCCATACCGGTCCGGTGGCTGGTAGCCCTGAAACTTCTGCAATTATGTCATCAGTGACTGCTATCCGCTTCCCCCTTACTGTGGAGTGATCATCCTGTAGATTCTGCAAAAATTCCATCGCTACTGTTTCATTGGACTCCTGTAGGTGATTGAAATAATTCAACCATCCTGCTCTTTTCAGGATCTCCCGGGCAGCAGCGGAGATCGTCAACTGTTGAGGCTCGCTTCGAATTGCCCTTCCTCCCATGGTTTCACTGCGAATTCTAAATGGAACAGCAAAAACGTTTTCTGTTTGAAACACAGAGAGGATGATAATCGCAAGAAAACACAGAGTATGCAACAGTGAAACAGAAAGCAACTTGTGTGAAAATAGAAATGCCATGCCGTTAAAATATGCCAAACCGTCGTATACTAGTTTTCCCGAATGGTGAGTTGACACGTAATACAGGGAATGATGAGGTTAACCTCCCCCCCCCCGCAGTGTGATAGGCTGTCCCAGCCGGCAAATAAAGGAGCGGCACTCGGTCTGCAATCAAGTCAGAAAGGAACAGCATATGGAATTATGCTATGTTGAAAAGGACAACGAATTACCGAAATCGAGGTGGAGAATTGATCGCGTATTATATAAATGGCTGCTGTGTTATGATTTGAGGCTGATGGATAGGGCATGTATCGTACTTGCCAATCTCAAGTGGTCATGGTCACTTCCGTTGCCATGATTGGTAATGATAAATGTTCATGTGATATATAAATCGGGAAATGACATATGATTAGTTCCTAGGATATAAGAAACAAAAGAGTATTAGTATCTTACCCATTGGTGTAAGCAAGGTGACTTCAATACCATTAACAGTACTCTGCTACCAACAGGTGTCCATAACCTTGGCAGAGTTGTTTTTTTCACCCTCGGAACCATGATCCTTTGTGTATACTTAGGAATGTTGTTATGTCAAAATGTAGACCATTATGCTGGCTTGGTGACCAGTTAACCATAATGCCATTCACGAGGACAGAGCGAAACGTGGGCAGGCCGGCTCGTGATGAGACCTCCTGTTCCAAGGTTCGTTGATTTGATATACCTTTTGGACCATATCCCTGGTGTGGTGGCCATAATGGGAATGCCACTTCACTTCCATCCTCATGATCATGGTAGGTTGGCTCTCAATGAGACCCCCTATCCTGCATTTGACACTTCACATATCATGTTCACATATGTTTTTTTTTTTTTTTTTATAGGATACTTTTCCTTATTTATACACAAAGGGTGGTTCAACACTCCTTAAGAGTAGGAATGGTGGAAGAAGTCTTATTATCTCAATAGGAAGATATAAGCTCTTTGCTCTTATTCCCAAGTTTTAATCAAAAAAAAAAGTTAAGGGAATCAACATGATAAAGATAACCAATCAGGGCAAAATTAGTAAAACCATGTCAACAAAAGGTAAGAAATAAGTATGTCCTTCCATTTGTCCTCTTACTAATGCAAAGCCTTATAGATATAGCGATTTATGGTTTGTAGATTTCGGTATGTTGTGATTTTATATTTCATTGCACAAATACATAGTTGTATCTTAAAGACTAGAAAGAAGACGGGCAAGAAGCATTCTCAATTTAGATCAGCAATAGGGATAAGCTGTTTCAAAAGGAGAGCAAAAGTATGCTAGAGGTGTTTCTTTGAAAAAGAAACAACGACGGATGATAGAAAAAAAAGAACAGCAAAAATGCAAATGCCGTTCCTTTTGGAAAAGGAACGGAAAAAATAAAAATACTATAAAAACACTCTAAATGCCAACAAGGAACAATAGTAATAAAAGAACGTTGTTTCTTTGAAGAAAAAGGAACAGTGGTAACCAAAAGGAACAACAGAAAACGTAATAATGCCGTTCCTTTGAAAAAGGAACAGCAGAGATCCCGAATGCTGTTCCTTTAGAAAAGGAACAGCAAAAGGAACAGGAAAACAAGCAAAACCAACATCATAAGAAACACGCAAATGCTATTTTTAGAAGGGCAAAAATCGAACTTTGTGAGAGAAAAGGAACAGCAAGAAATGACAAGAAAATATTTAAATGCAAACTTATGTACAAGAATCACTCAAAAACAAAAACTTATGTACAAATTGCAAAAAGAGATGAACCCTTAATGAATTACAGGTGAGGAAGATTTCTCCTCCTCTCCTAAGATCTCCATATCAGTGTCTCGGCGTAGCTGCTGGCAGAAGGATTCCCGAGTGAGTGGTTTGCGATAGAGACGGACTCGGTGGCCATTTAATTTGAATGCATATCCAGAACCGTCAATGGTAATTAGAGTAAGGGTTCCGTTGTCATGCACCTTCTGGATTTCGTATGGTCCCAACCAACGAGTCTGAAGTTTCCCAGGGAAGTCCTGAAACCGAGAGTCGTATAATAGAGCCCAGTCTCCCTCGTGGAAGACTTTGTTTTTGATGAGCGCATCATGCCATTTAGCTCGCCGCTGTTGAATCAATGCTGTATTTTGTAGTGAAGAGAGCCTAATTTCGTCCAATTCATTGATCTGCTATAGTCGATTGATTTGTGCCTCGCTTAGATCTAGGCCAACTTCCTGTGCTTTTCGTAATGTTTGGATTTCAAATTCTATGGGAAAAATGGGTTGTTTTCCAAACACTAATTGATAAGGTGAGTAACCGGTGGTGCTTCTCCATGTTGTTCTATAGGCCCAGAGTGCTTCAGGTAGTCGGGCAGCCCAATCACGCCTATGTGACGCAATGGTTTTCGTTAGGATTGATTCTATTATCTTATTGCTACTTTCTACCTGCCCATTCGCCTGTGGGTGATATGGAGTAGTGATTTTATGCTGGACATGATAATTGTTAAGTGTTGCAGCTAACTTATGCCCAACAAATTGTGGTCCTCCATCTGTAATTACTTCCCTAGGAAGGCCATAACGAACAAATAGATGAAACAGGAACTGTATGACAGAGCCCTCTGTGGCTCTTGGCAATGCTTCTACCTCAACCCATTTGGTGACATATTATATTGCCACCAAAATATATGTTTTCTGATTTGATGAGGGGTTGATGGGTCCAACGAAATCAAGAGCCCACCGCTCGAATGGTTCGATGACTAACTGTGGTTTCAGAGGCATCTCATCAGCTTGACCAGGTCGTCCTGCTCGCTGGCAGCTGTCACAGGCTTGGACAAACTTCTTTGCATCTTTGAAGATCGTAGGCCAGTAATATCCTGTCTGTAATACTTTATGTCCAGTTCTACGCTCAGCGAAGTGCCCTCCACACGGTCCATCGTGACAGGCTTTTAGGATGTCAAAGATTTCATCCTCTCTAACACATCGCCCGATATGCATGTCTGCTCCTGTGTGAAACAAATAGCCTCCAATCCACGAAAATCGAGAACTTTTCTGAATAATCTGCTTGCGCTCATTAGGAGTTAAATGTTTTGGTAATTTACCTACTGCGAGGTAGTTGGCAACATCAGCATACCAGGGTGTTTGAACGGCAACAACAAACAGGTGCTCATCCGGAAATTGATCTTCAACTGCTGTTGCATCGCTTGATTTTGGTATTCTCGAAAGAAAATCGGCTACAGGGTTTTCTTTGCCAGGCCGGTCCTTGATTGTGATGTCGAATTCCTGCAATAAGATTAACCATCGAGTTACTCTGGCATTTGTGACAGGTTTATTTGCTAAATATTTTATAGCAGAATGGTCTGTATACAAGATAACAGGATAGCCTGTAATATAATGTCTAAACTTATTGACAGCATGTATTACAGCTAGGAATTCTTTTTCAGTAACAGTGTAATTTAATTCAGCAGGGGATAAATTTTTGCTGATGTAATAGATAGCATATGGTTTTTTATCCTCTTCCTTCCCAAGGACTGCGCCAATGGCTGTATCTAAGGCATCAGATGATATCTGGAACGGTAGGTCCCAGTTTGGTCCTCGAAGGACTGGGGCTGTGGATACAAGCTTCTTTAAATCCTCGAAAGCATGGTCACATTTTTCTGTCCAAAGAAAATCAACGTTACCGGTTAGTGCATATAAAGGAGCAGCAATGTGCGAATAATGCTCTATAAATCGTCTATAATAACCGGAAAATCCAAGAAAGCTGCGTACCTCTATTTGAGTAGTAGGAGTGGGAATGAGCAAAAGTATTTGGATTTTGGCCGGGTCTACCTGAATGCCGGCTGCTGAAACATAATGTCCTAGGATAAGTCCTTCAGTCATCATCAAAAAACATTTTTCGTGGCTTAAGCAAAGCCTGGTAACAATGCAGCGTTGTAGGACTTTTTCTAGGGTGTCTAGAGCTGGATCAAAATCATCTCCATATGGTGTAAAGTCATCCATGTAAACTTCAAGTCCGTCATTTATTAAATCTGCAAAAATGCTAAGGATAGCCCTCTGAAATGTGGCAGGAGAATTACATAGGCCAAAAGGTAGAACTCGATAGGCAAATGTTCCCCAGGGACAAGTAAAAGTAGTTTTATCCTGGTCTTCAGGGGCAATCTGAATCTGATTGTATCCACTGAAGCCATCCAGGAAAGAAAAGAACTTCTTCCCTGCTAAAGTATCCAATACTTGATCTATGAAAGGGAGAGGAAAATGATCTTTCTGTGTTGCCTTGTTTAGTTCCCTATAATTCACACAAATTCTCCATTTTCCGTTCTTTTTTGGTACCACCACAAGTGGAGAGACCCATTTACTATCAGAAATAGGGTAGATAAAATTAACATCTAAAAGTTTCTGAAGTTCAGTTTTTACGACATCTTTTAGATGAGGATTAAGTCTCCTTTGCGGCTGACACACAGGTCTGGCATCTTTTTCTATATAAATGTGGTGTGTACATAACTGGGGATCGATTCCTTTCATATCAGGGTAGTCCCATGCAAATGCTTCTTGATATTTTGTTAACAGATGGATGAGCTTCGTTTCTTGTTCAGGTGTGAGATTAGCATTGATGTTTAAGGTTTTCCCCGGTGCAATTTCCACAGTTTTACTATTTGCAACAGAAGTAACAGGTATCGTTTGGTCATGAATATCTTTCAGGGGATCTTCTTCCAATTCATTATCAAATGCTGCTTCTATCATGTGACACCGTGTGCGAGGTTCAGTTTGAGTAATGAAATTATTAATGGCATCGTCTTCTGTTTGATCTTTAAAATCGAGTGCCTCTTGTATAGTTAATGGAGATCTGATGTTATCAGTAAGGTATGATACAGGGTGTTTATTAGTTTTAATCATTGTGACACTTGGCTGCGCCGGAGGATATAGAACTAAATTTTTGCTATTCGGTCCTCTGGTTATGGTCATATTTCCCTGCCGACAGCCAATGTAGGCATCGGCAGTGGCAAGCCAAGGTCTACCTAAAATTAGTGGATGTCCATCAAGTCGGGTTTTTGGATTAATTATCAGGAAATCGGTTGGATACTCCCAGGATTCTACGGAGACCATGACATCATGTAGAGTGCCCTCTGGTCTAACCACAGATCGGTCAGCCAATTCTAACAGAGTAGAGGTGGGTTCTACAGATGTAATGCCGAGCTTTTGGTAAGTTGTGGTTGTTAAAATATTAATTGCAGCCCCTAGATCAACTAAGGCATTAGGCAGGGTCTGACCATAAATTTGAACAGTTATAATTGGGTTCCCGGGGTCTTCATATTTAAGGGGTTCTTCTCTTCCAGACAATAGGTCAGATAAGGTACCGACTACTTGGAATCTTGGATTATTTGTTATATTCCTCCTTGGTTTTTTTATGCACAATTATTTTATAGTTTTGGCGTATATGGGAATGTCTTGAATGGCTTGGAGGAATGGAATTTTTATGTACAGATTTTGTAATTCTCCCAGAATGTCAAAGTCAGGATATTGTATGGATCGTGGTATGGCTAATCGTTCTGGGAACGGAGGAGAGGATGTGGTTGCTTGATTATGAGTTTTTTGCTTATTTACATCCTCTTGTTGTGACTGATGTTCTCTGGGTAACTGATCTTCAATATGAACTGTTTTATCTCCCTCAGTTTCAATTATACGTCCAGATCTTAACTGAAGGTCATTTCACTCCCTCAGGTCGGGTCCTATTTCTGGTGTTTCTATGATTTGAATAGATTGGACCTGTCTGTTATTTGGATTGGGATCGGGTTGGGCTGGGAGTTGCGGTCTCATGTTAGACTGGGGATTCTGTTGTAAGGCTGGCAGAGTAGGTTGAGGGAGCGGAATAGTTCCACCTGGGTGGTACATCGGTCTTTGCCAGTTTGTCTGCCAGGGTGAACTTTGTGAAGTAGAGGGAGCCCATTGTGAAGGATATGGGCCATTTTGCCAATATGGTGGAGTGTAAGGGAAATTCGGCCAACCAGTTTGGCTTGTTTGATTCAGCCATGGGTTTGAAGAAGGAAACGATTGTGGTGACCAGTTTGTAAATGAGGGTTGAGATTGATTTTGCCACATACCATATTGTTGAGCATTATACTGTGGGTTTTGAAAGAAAGAGGTTGGATCCAGAAACATACCAGGTTGTCTCGGCTGCCACTGGCGGCGCTGGTTGATCGAATTCACCGATTCTGGTTCTTCTTTTGCTTCCTTATATACCGCTTTCAATCCAGGAAGTGAGGGGCAGCTCTCCGTAAGGTGGTCTTTTGTACAGATGGCGCATGTTTGGACTTTATCCAGTGGACACTCCTTGTGGCTATGTTTTTTTCTGCATCGGGGGCAGAAGATTGCCAAATTCTGCTCTGCCTCCAGCTGCTTCTGTTTAGCCTGCACAATATCAAGTTGTGTAGTTAGTGTCCCCATAATATCAGTTTTAAAATTTTCTAATAAATTTCCAATTTCTGCACGTGTTACTCCTTCTGCTGATACTTTGTTATCTCTTGCAAACCGATCGTATTCTGTCGGTTTTATTCTTGTGCTGCCTCTTGAACTCCTGATACACAAATCAATAATGTCAGCAAAACTCTCTTGATAAATATCCCCTTTTCCCATAATGTTTAATGTTTCAATCCATTGTTCCTTCATACCCCTCATTAATGCAGTTTTTAACACATTATCAGGTAAAGGTAGCGATGCATAAGGAGATCTTTGTAGGTTGTACTGAAAACGTTCCACATACTCTTCTAGTGTTTCATTTGGTCCGGCTGACATTTGAAATATTTCGTCTTTTAATTCTCTAGACCTACAATAATCCTGATATTTTTTTAAGAAGGATTCTTTCATTTGATCCCAATTGTTGATAACCCCGCCACCTAGCCCCATAAACCATCTTAAAGCAGCCCCTTTTAATGTAGAGGGAAATAATTTCAATTTTTTGGGATCGGTGGTGTAATCGTACCCCCTACATAACACGTCGAATTCGAATAAGAATGCATCCGGATCTTCTGATGTGAGTCCGTGAAATGTAGGGATATGCTGAAGAGGGATAGCTTTCATGGGTGCATTTGCTGCAGAATCCACTATAGGATATTGTAATGTGGAGGTTTGAGTATTTGGTTGGTTTTGAGCATTTGGTTGGTTTTGAGCCATGGAATCGAATATATGCCAATAACCTTCTGGGATATCTAGGAGGGTATTCCTAGGTTGAGTGGGAACGTTTTTGACAGGGATATTTTTAATAGCGCTTCCTTTATCTGGAATAATGGGAATACCAGGTGTCTGAGGAGATTGGATTCCTTCAACAATGACTTTCGTAGCACTCCCCTTATCTGGGCTATCTAAAGGTTGATTTGTCTCAATAGGGGATTTTGGTTCCTTGGTTTCCCCTGTTTCTCCTTCTCCTTCACAAAAGTTGCTAGAGTTCCCTTCCTGCAATAATTCTGGAGTATAATTTTCAATTTCTTGAAAGTCCTGCTCTTCAGTTTGACTATGCACCTCAGCACAGGCTACAGATGGTGATCCTGTGACCTGAAGGGAACTAGTAGGCGGTTTAGAAATGTTTTTCTCGAGGCCTACTGATGGCTGAGATTCTGTTTTCTTATAGATTTCGTCTATGAAGGTCGTTCGGCCAAGGGTCACCGGCCCCTTAGCTTTTTCAGGCTTGGATGGGGGTTTGATATTCTTTTCTGGTCTTTTCTGCTTAGTCATGCACTCAAAAAAAAAATGAACTACCAAATTCTATTCAAACAAAGCAAAAACAAATCTGCAGGAAAGCAGACAGTGGAACAGGGCTTTTACATGTTCGTGCACGTAGGTTCTTACCTTCCGTTTTTAGAATCCAACTCTTCCCTAGCAGGCTCGTACACTACTCTGAGAAAGACAAATGGCTACACTCTTTCCCCGGCAACGGCGCCAAAATGTAGAGCTATAAATAGGGTCTCTTTCACCTCTAATTACCTCACATTAATATGTCAATCCGGGAGCGTTTTGTCATTACAAAGAGTGACTCAATCCGAGGCTATCATTTGTCAGAGTAATGCTAGTAGTACAGTGCTTAAGAAATACAAGAGTAAATAGATGCTTGACTATAATTAAATTACTTCAAAGAATAAATCACACACTCAGAAAACTCAACAGCTTATCAGTCAAGGTAAGGCAGTGATAACCCATCTCTTCGGAAACTGATTGGAAAGGAAACTAGAGCATAGACCACGAGCCTGGGAGCTAGACAGTGACTGCCAATGCTCGCTACAGCTTTAGATCATCTCTCACACCAAACCAACAACTGCAAGTAAATGGAACAGCAAAGCGAATAAAGGATTGAACAACAAGTCTAAAATAGAACAGCAAACCTAAAATGGAACAGCAATTGAATAACTAAGTCCCGCGGGTTGTAACCAAACTTAATCCATTAATTCAAATGCACTCTTTGCAATCAAATAACATTCTTTCACTCTAAAGGCAATTCACACAAATCACACTAAAGGAACAACAATAACAATTAATGAATTATGGAACAGTACTGATAAATTAGAAACGCACACAACACGAACGTTTAGTATAACAGCTCTGTAACATAACAGTAAGAACATGCAATGAACTCTTGAAAGGATTAATAACTTGATACGGAGTCAACACACGATTCTATCTGCAAAAACCTCAATGATTCAATCTTTAACAGAGCATGTAATATGAACTTATAAAGCATATCAAATCACCAAATAATACTGACAAACAAACCACACAGAAGTAAAGTCGTAATGGTACAGAAGCAAGTGTCCTTCGGGGCCGGGCCCTTAGCCTCCAAGGATACACCGCTTGAAGTTAATCCAGACGCAGAGATGAAATAATCACCAAGCTTTTATTAATGCATCGGTCAAAAATACATTGAACCAGTTCTCAACGAAACTTAATAATCAAAGCTGATGTCTTACAGAAAATTACATAAAAGCGTATTCTATCTCTCTCTTCCTCAAGCTAACAGTGCTGTCCCTTTATATAAAGGTGACGGCGGAGATGTCTAAGTGACAAGATAAATAAAGCAGCGATCCCTCAGGATCGAAGATCCTGAGGGATTCGCCAAATTGTTAACTCTTCATCCTGTCTTTTCTTTTGCGCCGAGCTGGTTTCTTCACCTCCTTTTCCGGGCCGATTTGCTTTGATCTGTTTATCCTTGTTTGCATTCGGTTCTCGTTCAGAGGGACAGCAGTTATCTCGACTTTATCCTTTCCTTTGGAGCGGAAATTCCTTGTTTTCTCCTTTTCCTGTACAGAAAATAACCATTATCAGTGGCTAAGTCTTGCATGTCAATTCTCACATGTTTTTTTATAGTTCCTTGTTATTTTCCAAATTCGTGATACAAAAAGGTTCATAAATTCTATTAAAAAGCCACTGAAATAATCATCAAAAGCATACCTTTTTAGTACTCCACAGCAATCTGGAACTACAGCTTCAAGGCCTAATAAATAATCCTACAGGTTATATTGGGACTTTCACGTACCCAAAATGGATTTGCATGATGCTACGCCGATTGTTTTCGGGCGGATTCAGAGCTTAGAGCCAGAAAATGTGTCCAAGATCATGGGATATTCGCTTTTGCAGGACAATGGAGATCAAGAAATCATTTGACTGGCCTGCGGCTCAGATGCTTTGTTGCAGTCCTGGATTTCAAAGGCAAAGAAGGGCCTTGGCCTCGTTATAACAACTGCGCACTATAATTCCAATCTTCCTTTTCATCATATTTCACAGGCTAACAACAATTCCCTATCTAGGCCAGCGTTTGCTTCCCCTGCCTTGGTGTCTCCAAATCGCTCAGGCGCAATTTATTGGGGAGCATCATCTCATCTTCAGGCGCAGCAGCAAGAAAGGCAGTTATCATTTTCGTCACCCAACATTTTTCGTAGACTTAAAACATGGTGCGTTAAAACACAAATGTCCTGGTTTCAAAGTAAACACTTGGTAAGTTATATAATTGTCCCGGTTTTCATTCTGTCATCAAATCACTCAAACTTTGTGAAAGGTAGAATGTCACATTGTTCAAGTTGAAATTTTGAATATATGATTTCAACTACCCCATCCGTTTCTTCGAAATTCTTGTCAAAATATTTCAGAGTTACATAATTTTATTTCCTAAATTTCGTCGATGAAGACAGAATGTCTGCTTAATTTTGATTTTATTTAAACCAAGATCCATCTAATGCGTTAAAACATTTTTTTTGTAATAAATCTGTCACTGCACCATGTACCAACATTTTGGAGATTAACTCTTTCGATGGGAAGTTTGCCAAGGTAGGTTCAACAAATGGCACTCCTGTTTCAGTGGGACGTGAAAGAAGTACTGCTAGACAAAACTCCTTTGAAGACAGCCTTGGTGACATAAAGTATTCAAATCATTCCTTGGAGGAAGTTGCTGAAATGGTACAGGACATTATATCTGTTTATAAAACTAAGGGAAGGACTATGCACCCATGAATGCAGTGCAAACATTGTTTGCATTATGAACAGAAGTTATGAAGGTGTTCATATTGAGACTCTGCTCTTGGATGAAAATGATTACATCAGATATTGTCAATGATGAATATTGGGTGCCATTATCTATTCTTGAACGTAATGGTTTGCATACAAGACATGGCCGAGTGGCATTTCAATTAATCGCTTGATGTTCCAATAATAATTCTTCTATTTGAGTCAAACAAATCCGGACATACTCTCACATGCTCTCACAATATATTTATTCAAATTTGGCCCTGCTATCACATGACCTTTATTCAATTTCGACCATACTAACAAGCCTTCAAACTAGCATAATAATGGTTATGGCAGTAGCTCCATCATCAGCATTCAGTGGGAGGCGTAATCTCATTTTTTCATAGCAAGAAGCAACAACTCTATGTGACTAACGTGTTCCTGCGAAGCATTTAATGATAGAGTTGAACAAGGGATTCAGTAAATTGGCTTATTGAATATTGTGTTCCATTCAATTGGCTTTGTATTCCATTTGGAAATGGTGGGATGATTGCTTCTGTACGCCAAGTGGAAGAAAAGTATCCAGCTTTGTTATTCAAGCAACAGCTTACAGCTTATGTTGAAAAAAATATATGGATTATCCGTGACAATCTTAGGAACGAAATATCTGTGTTTCTTAGCCTATGTATCCAGGCCCCAAGAACACCAAGAGCAAACGCAGTTAAGATATCTCGATCCCAAGCAAATGAAAACACACAGCAAGCATCCGACAATCATTAGCCTAACCAATCTTCTCCAAACTATGCGCGGAAATTATGTCCCATGTATTCTTGTTCGTAAGGTTTTTGCCCAGATATTTGCGTACATCAATGTTCAGCTTTTCAACAGCCTCCTTTTACGGCATGAATGTTGATCATTTAGCAATGGAAAATATGTAAAATCAGGGTTCGCTGAACTAGAACTTTGGTGCTGTGAAGCAAAAGAAGAGTATGCAGGCTCAGCTTGGGATGCACTCAAGCATATTAGACAAGTAGTGGGATTTTTTGTTATACATCAAAAGCCAAAGAAATATTTGGATGAAACTGCCCACGATCTCTGTTCGGTTTTAAGCATACAACAATTGTATAGAATCAGTACCATGTACTGGGATGATAAATATGGCACACACAGTGTGTCTCCAGATGTTATTGCAAACATGAAAATATTGATGGCAGAAGATTCAAATGATGCTATTGGAAATTCATTCTTGTTGGATAACGACTTGAGTATACCATTCTCTGTGGATGACATCTCGAAGTCTATGCAAGAAACAGATTTGTCAGATATCAATCCACCATCTCAGCTTCTTGAGAATTCAGCTTTTCATTTCTTGTTACCATGTACTCTGTAATACAGAAGGCTATAGATGCAATGATTGACAAGTTAACTGGTGCAATCTTTTTGTTCCAGTTAGTTGTAGTCATGATTCTGGGTGTTGCTGGAAATGTTTGGAAAGCCTCTGAAGCACGAAAGAAATAATATGTGCAATATCCGAAAGAAGGACCTTGGCACAACTTTATTGTCATTCCACTGCGTTTCGAGCTTCTCTGCTCAATCATGATTCTATACCACATTAAGGTATCTTTTGAAGAGTTTATATGCAAAGTTTATTGATTGGGATTTGCACATGTACGATGAAAAAGAGCGATACTCTGGCACATGCAGCGAATACTGGGATAAATGAAGACCTCGGCCAAGTGGAGTATATTTTAACTGATAAAACTGGAACACTTACTGAAAATATGATGGTTTTCAGGCGTTGCTACATCAATGGTGTCTGCTATGGAAATGAAAGCAGTGATGCTCTAAAAGATGCTTATTTGGCTCGGGCTATTGTAAACAAGGTCCCTGAAGTTGATTAAATTTCTCACAGTTATGGCGATTTGTAATACTGTTGTGCCTCTTAGAAGTGCTAGTGGTTCAATATCCTATAAATCACAAGTCTCAGAGAACGCTGCCGAGCTTAAGATTGGAGAAGAATTTTTGGATTCTTATGCTTACGCTGGATTTTATGCCGAAAACTGATTGTTTTCTCATGCTCACTATCTCCATTTTACACACTTCTTCATTAAACTCATGATGCCAGGAAACTTAGGAACACTGATTGGATTATCAGAATTATTTGTCACTGCATGATTATTGTTACTGGATACTTAGGAACGCTACAATTGAATGGTTTGAATATTCAACTATATCTGACGGTGTACAGGTCCAATCTTGCAGAGAAGTAAGTGACATTATTGCAGCAAATCGATGCGAATCATACTCTGCCCAACTTCCAATTGCTTGAATGAATTTAACGTTCCATCTAAGAAACTAAATCAACAAGAAACTAAAGATTCGCTAGCACCAAGACACTGTTGCTATACTTTGCAAAGCATGCGAAGAAATGGAGATTTGACTTTAATTTTTCTTGTTTTGTTTTTCTTTTTGCCTTTAATTTCATGAAAATTGCAAATGGACTTTTTAATAAATTCCTGGAAACAATACGAATGCATGTATTTACGCTTAACACTAATTTGTTTTCTTGAAGTCACTTTGACAGCGGTCGATGATGAAATCAGCACAGGCAACAGGTTAACACACAGTTTCTTTCTTTTGCTCGCATTTGTGCTTATTCTCGCATCTTATGTTTTACAATGCTCTCACGAAGTTTTCATACAGGGTTTGTACTAAGTTTTTTCAGGTTTCGGACATGATCGCATTTTGCTGCTGAAGTGATTTTCAAAGATCACAGAACTTTGTGAGAAGCGTGCTTTCATAAACAGCTTGAAGGAGCTGTAACTCGCCATAAACATCATGATGTTTGCACCTCTTGATGTTTGCTTTTACACAGTGACCATGTTGACACACCAACATTTCCACTTTTGCCATTATCCATGCAGTAACACTGTAGCACTTCTCCTTCAAAGCTGATTGACCATCCTTGTGTTGAAGCCCATTTTTCATTACCTTATCTTTCACGACTTCATGCACAGTTATTTTTCTGAAACACATACATTCCTTTATCCCTTTCAGCTCATTTGCCTTCTAGTTTTCCTTCTAAATAAAACTGATCCCCTTTCCATAATTACATTGCCTTGCTTTCCTCGCTATGTTGATCCACACTGCTTGTCCGTGAGTTCTTTCCATTTATAGTCCTACCAAATCTCTTTGTACAAACTCACGTTGACTGATGTGGGATTCCTTAAGGCCCACCTTTCAACAAGTCTTGCCCCATCGACCTCAGCACCTTATCTGGGAAATAGACTAGAGTTCCTTTTGGGTACCTTGAGACTTGCATGCCTTAATGGCAAGTTCTCTCGCTGAAAATCATGGGAATACATTAATGTCCCTTGATCGTCAGATCTTGCAAATGGCTCGACGTCAACCCCTCTATTCGCATTTCGCAAGATGTACCCGGGTACCTTGGCACTCATTGACATCAATGGTGAGTTTGCCTTGCATTGGTTAACGGCATACATCAATGGCCGGTAATCCAATGATTTCTCTTCATGCTCGACATCAACACATTCTTTCGCATGATTAGATTTGTACCATCAGTTTTGTAGCAGACGGAGACTATACACTTTTTTTCACGACTCCCTCAGCAGTTACTGTAGCATGAATTCTGATCTACGAGAGTATCACAGTTCCATTTTCCGCCTTTATCTTTTCCATGATTCAGCATCAGCAGTTCAGATTCCTTCATTTCCCAGGTTCTAGTTACAACAACATCAGCATTCACAGTTACATTTTCATGATCCTGTTGCAGTCAAACTTTCTATGTTCGAGCAGTTACATCAGTTGCAGTTACAACAGTTGCAGCCACAGTCACATATTCTCTGATCTAGCAGTTACAGCAGTTACAGCTACGATACCAGTCACGTTTTCATGATTCAGCAGCAGCAGCAGCTACATTCCTATTGCATAGTTCATCATTCTTGGGTAAGTGGAAGTATGTTGTTTTCTAATCTTTAATCATGCAATTCCTTATATTCTGACTTGAATATTTTGGAAAATTCCCTCATCATGCTCCATTTCCTTTCATGACCCATGCCAAGTTGCATGAGGACATGCAACCAATTCAGTTGGGGGGGGGAACTATATTCACTACATATTCGCTACCATGATTCCACTTCTCCACCACTATCACTCCATTTTTTTTCTCACTTACCATTCACCAACATTTCTTTTCCAACGATACTTTGTTGCACTTTGTTTCATAAGCATTAATATACATATTAGCATACTTCATGAATATCACAAAAGGGCTTTCTTATGCACATTGATAGCTTATGATTTCCAGTGAGTGTTTACATTATTATTGTAGCAAGAGAACAGGAAATGAAACGAATGTTGTTAACACAAGAACCAACATTCTTTGTATTAATGGTTGTCACACAAGAACCAACCATAAGAAAAGAGAACAGAAAACGAAATGAATGTTGTTAACACAAGAACCAACATTCTTTGTATTCATGGTTGTCACACAAGAACCAACCATAAGAAAATGAAAGTTGTTACTCATGCCCTGCACATATCCTGAAAACATTCATTATTAAAAAGACATCATCATGTAAAGCCAAAGTTCAGATGCCAAAGAGATCCATGCATGGTTGCATGAGGACATGCAACAAGTTCAGTTGGGGGGGATGTTGGGCTTCAGAAATGTCATAATTTCATCCACCTTTCCCTTCACTATTCCTTACATTTCATCATCCCATTAACCTTTCATTATATCACTTTCATAAATACATTTAGGTTTCACCTTCCTATTTTCCACTTTATTCATTTTTGTATTATAAGGGAATTTATGATTAAATATTAGAAAATATACATATTTTTATATATATCTCAAGAATGTGTGAGATTTGTAATGTGTAGGAGAAATGTGAAGGATTAATTCTAAACTTCTGGAATATCTCCTCCACCATATTAAGGAGATAATTATTCAAGCCTATTCCTAAGGAGAAGATCATGGAGGATTTGGTTGGCATGTCTTATTCAAGATATGTGAGAGATGTGTGCAGGATTCAAAGGGATCATGTCTTGTAATAATGGGAAAGTAATTGAGAGTGGTTGAATGAGATGGTTAGCTTATTCATGTATATAAGAGAGTGCTCTCTCTTCATTTTGATTAGCTCAGGAGAATTCAGAATTCATTAGTTCATTATATTAGTTTTGGAGTTTTCAGAGATAGTCTTGTAATTAGGAGAAGGGGGATTCTTAACTGTGATCCATATTCTTTTATTGTATGCTTTCATGGTTTGTCATTTGATTCTTGTAATGTAATTTGAGATAGCTTTATTGTTGAGAGCTTACATATGTTGTTTGTCATTCAGCCCTTCACACGTTGTATTGCTTTTCCTTTATGTAATTTCCTGCTTGCATAGTTAATATTTCAATGCCTTCCTAGATTAATTTGATTTCAGTAATTTAGATTAGATTAGTTCTACTTCGGTCCTACATATATAGTGCATGTGCTTCGTAAGCCTACGAACCTCGGATTGACAAATTAAATGGTTGGGCAAGTACTACAACGGAATTAAACGATAATAGTTTCACCCAACATTTTGGCGCTGTTGCCGGGGAAGCACGATGGATTGAAGTTCAGTTTGATTTTTCATGAAAGTGTGTTTAAACATGTTCCTAACTCCGAGGTGACAGGGTTGTAAGACGTGGGGAAAAACCTACGCATCGTTCGACATACTGTAACGGGCTCGGCCTCATGGGTCAGGACATGTAGGTGTGACGGATATCAGGAAACGGGTGCTGAAGATTCCTGCTTTGAGGAATAGGGTCCTGTTCTCCATTGATTAATCTTCTTTTTATGCAGTGTGACTGATATCAAGAAATAGGTGTTGAAGATTCCTTCTTGGAGGAATAGGGTCCTGTTCTCTGTTATGGTTGATTGATCTTCTTTCCTGCAAGTGTGTTTGATTTCCGCAACTGTGAAGAGTGTTTTTTTTTATCTGTTTCAGCTTGAGTGCTATTTACACAAGTAGTTTATTTTCATTTAAGCTTTCTAGATTTAAGTTTTGGGTGTAGTAAGAATCCCTTTTTCAACATGGCTTAACAATGAGTGTCAGCTTGGAACTACTCACTCAGATCCTAGCAGAAGTCGGGATCTCCTCTTCCTTGGAAGAAGAGATCTTGACCAGAATTAAATGTTCAACTACTCCCCAAGAAACAAACGAAGATTCAACATCTGAAGAATCCTGCACATCTGATGGTGAACAATCATTCAAACAGGAGATCGAGGAAGAAGAAGAGGAGCTACAACATGATCTAAGTAAGAGAAATTGTGCCTATCAAAGCTTTATCGAACAATGGTTCCAGGTAAGTACTCGATTAGAGTCATCTTTTTGTTTCTTAGTTGATTTGCAGTTTCAGCAACCAAACTCATTCACGCTGGAATATTTTCATTTTTCAGTTGAACAATTTCTATTGAATATATTTCTGTTACTGCTACGTGAATGGCTTCATTGGAAATTTAATTACACGTAACTAATTTTTAAAATTCTAATTAGTATACAGTAGGCAGGCTTTCTTTTCATTCTCAATTTTGCTTTTGCCTAGAATAAGTATGCTCTCCTCCGCGCTTAGTGTGATTGCGAGGATCTGAAAATAAGGATGATCTAGATTAATTTCAGGAATTCAAAATAAATAAATAAATAAAATTTCATGTTTTGCAATATGCCTAATCAATTTTATCATTAGTTTGAAATTCATTTTTTTTTCTTTTCTCCATTTGCTAAATTTTTTTTTTAATAAATCATGAATTGAGGCTGAATAAAAAAAAACTGAGCTTTTATCTGAATAGTCGTTGAAACTGTGTCTAGCAGTTGCTGAAACTATTTCTAGCGTTTTATCTAAACAGTTGTTGAAACTGTGTTTTCTGGGCATACTAAAATCTGCAGCAAGCAATTAGGTGATCAAACCTGCAAAAACAATTGAATCTGAAATTTCCCAGGTTCATTATTTTGCTTGAGGGCTGTGAGTTTCGATGGACTGTGCAGTTTCTGTCTCTAGCTATTCATTTATGGCTGAGTCGTAGCAATGTCAAACCTCCCCCACTATTCATAAACCTGCAATTAGCAACAACAAACCAAATCGATAAGTAGCAAACAGATGAAACCGCAATAAAATAAAAGATAATTCTCATTTTTTGCATATTTTGAACGCTGGAATTTTCTCACACCTAATTTGGGATACTATGCGGGGGATGATTGAAAAATATCGGCCAAAATCCACGGGTTGTTACACTATCTTTGGCATTTCAAGATAATAGGAACTAAATCCCATCAATAGGACGGTCAGATAACTATTTTTATGGATTGGATTTTCTGAATTTTCTATCCATCGGCATACTTTATTGAGATTAAATGACTATGCTGTTACTTATTTGACGGATTCCTTCTTTACGTGCTGCGAGTTTTTCTCCATTGTTTATCTTGGAGGAAGCATTTTTATCATGAGAATAAATAAATCCAGTCGAAAGAGGTATGAAGGTTTAATTCTCCTCGCTGATGAGGTTTTTCAAGAAAGCAGTTGCGATTTTGTTCTTGAACCTACTAGCAGGCAGGAATCGCGTAGTTTTGAACCTGATAACACGCTCAAACCAGGCAGGGATTATGTTTACAACTTTGGAGCGCATAGCACAAATTGACCCAAGGCATGCAGACATTGTGTTTCTTGAAAATTATGCAGCTTTTCAAAACAGCCTATATGATCTGGCCAATGTTGTGCCGACGTTGGCAAAATCCTACCATCAGAAGGAAGTAAACCGGGCGAGATACATGCCTCAGAAACCCACAATCATTACAACAAAGACTGTGAATGCGAATGTTTATGTCTTCGATTACAGTAAACACCCGTCCAAGCCTCCCTAGGAAGGGCGTTGCAATCTGGAACTACAGCTTCAAGGCCTAATAAATAATCCTACAGGTTATATTGGGACTTTCACGTACCCAAAATGGATTTGCATGATGCTACGCCGATTGTTTTCGGGCGGATTCAGAGCTTAGAGCCAGAAAATGTGTCCAAGATCATGGGATATTCGCTTTTGCAGGACAATGGAGATCAAGAAATCATTCGACTGGCCTGCGGCTCAGATGCTTTGTTGTAGTCCTGGATTTCAAAGGCAAAGAAGGGCCTTGGCCTCGTTATAACAACTGCGCCCTATAATTCTCATCTACCTTTTCATCATATTTCACAGGCTAACAACAATTCCCTATCCAGGCCAGCGTTTGCTTCCCCTGCCTTGGTGTCTCCAAATCGCTCAGGCGCAATTTATTGGGGAGCATCATCTCATCTTCAGGCGTAGCAGCAAGAAAGGCAGTTATCATTTTCGTCACCCAACATTTTTCGTAGACTTAAAACATGGTGCGTTAAAACACAGATGTCCCAGTTTCAAAGTAAACACTTGGTAAGTTATATAATTGTCCCGGTTTTCATTCTGTCATCAAATCACTCAAACTCTGTGAAATGTAGAACGTCACATTGTTCAGGTTGAAATTTTGAATATATGATTTCAACTACCCCATCTGTTTCTTCGAAATTCTTGTCAAAATCTTTCAGAGTTACATAATTGTATTTCCTAAATTTCGTCGATGAAGACAGAATGTCGGCTTAATTTTGATTTTATTTAAACCAAGATCCATCCCTAATCAGGTATTTCATCATACTTTTAATAAATCTGTCACTACACCATGTACCAACATTTTGGAGATTAACTCTTTTGATGGGAAGTTTGCCAAGGTAGGTTCAACAAATGGCACTCCTGTGGGACGTGAAAGAAGTACTGCTAGACAAAACTCCTTTGAAAACAGCCTTGGTGACATAAATTATTCAAATCATTCCTTGGAGAAAGTTGCTGGAATGGTACAGGACATTATATATGTTTATAAAACTAAGGGAAGGACTGTGCACCCATGAATGCAGTGCAAAAATTGTTTGCATTACGAACAGAAGTTATGAAGGTGTTCATATTGAGGCTCTGCTCTTGGATGAAAACGATTACATCAGATATTGTCAATGATGAATATTGGGTGCCATTATCTATTCTTGAACGTAATGGTTTGCGTACAAGCCATGGCCGAGTGGAATTTCAATTAATTGCTTGATGTTCCAATAATAATTCTTCTATTTGAGTCAAACAAATCAGGACATACTCTCACATGCTCTCACAATAGATTTATTCAAATTTGGCCCTGCTATCACATGACCTTTATTCAATTTCGACCATACTAACAAGCCTTGAAACTAGCATAATAATGGTTATGGCGGTAGCTCCATCATCGGCTTTCAGTGGGAGGCGTAATCTCATTGTTTCATAGCAAGAAGCAACAACTCTATGTGACTAACGTGTTCCTGTGAAGCATTTAATGACAGAGTTGAACAGAGGATTCAGTAAATTGGCATATTGAATATTGTGTTCCATTCGATTAGCTTTGTCTTCCATTTGGAAATGGTGGGATGATTGCTGGGATGGATTCTGTACGCCAAGTGGAAGCAAAGTATCCAGCTTTGTTATTCAAGCAGCAGCTTACAGCTTATGTTGAAAAAAATATATGGATTATCCATGACAATCTTAAGAAGGAAATATCTGTGTTGCTTAGCCTGTGTATCCAGGCCCCAAGAACACCAAGAGCAAACGCAGTTAAGATATCTCGATCCCAAGAAAATGAAAACACACAGCAAGCATCCGACAATCATTAGCCTAACCAATCTTCTCCAAACTATGCGCGGAAATTATGTCCCATGTATTCTTGTTCATAAGGTTTTTGCCCAGATATTTGCGTACATCAATGTTCAGCTTTTCAACAGCCTCCTTTTACGGCGTGAATGCTGCTCATTTAGCAATGGAATATGTAAAATCAGGGTTGGCTGAACTAGAACTTTGGTGCTGTGAAGCAAAAGAAGAGTATGCAGGCTCAGCTTGGGATGCACTCAAGCATATTCGACAAGTAGTGTGATTTTTGGTTATACATCAAAAGCCAAAGAAATATTTGGATGAAATTGCCCACGATCTCTGTCTGGTTTTAAGCACACAACAATTGTATAGAATCAGTACCATGTACTAGGATGATAAATATGGCACACACAGTGTGTCTCCAGATGTTATTGCAAACATGAAAATGTTGATGGCAAAAGATTCAAATGATGCTATTGGAAATTCTTTCTTGTTGGATGACAACTTGGGGATACCATTCTCTGTGGATGACATCTCGAAAGTCTATGCAAGAAACATATTTTTCAGATATCAATCAACCATCTCAGCTTCTTGAGAATTCAGCTTTTCATTTCTTGTTACCATTTACTCTGTAATATAGAAGGTTGTAGATGCAATGATTGACAAGTTAACTGGTGCAATATTTTTGTTCCAGTTAGTTGTAGTCATGATTCTGGGTGTTGCTGGAAATGTTTGGAAAGCCTTCGAAGCACGAAAGAAATAATATGTGCAATATCCGAAAGAAGGACCTTGGTACAACTTTATTGTCATTCCACTGCGTTTCGAGCTTCTCTGCTCAATCATGATTCCTATCTCTATTAAGGTATCTTTAGATCTAGTGAAGAGTTTATATGCAAAGTTCATTGATTGGGATTTGCATATGTACGATGAAAAGAGTGATACTCCGGCACATGCAGTGAATACTGGGATAAATGAAGACCTCGGCCAAGTGGAATATATTTTAACTAATAAAACTGGAACATTTACTGAAAATATGATGGTTTTCAGGCGTTGCTGCATCAATGGTGTCTGCTATGGAAATGAAAGCGGTAATGCTCTAAAAGATGCTGATTTGGCTCGGGCTATTGCAAACAAGGTCCCTGAAGTTGATTAAATTTCTCACAGTTATGCCGATTTATAATACTGTTGTGCCTCTTAGAAGTGCTAGTGGTTCAATATCCTATAAATCACAAGTCTCAGAGAACGTGGCCGAGCTTAAGATTGGAGAAGAATTTTTTTGGATTCTTATGCTTACCTTTGGATTTTACTCCAAAAGCGATTGTTTTCTCAACTTCACTATCTCCATTTGCCTTCTTTAAACTCACATGTTCATGATGGCGGAAACTTAGGAACAACGATTGGATTATCAAATTTGATGATTATTCTGTGAATACTTGAGACGCTACAGATAGTTTGAATATTCAACTATATCGACGATGTGGGTCAATCTTGCGAGAGAAGTAAGTGACATTATTGCAACAAATCGCGCGAGAATCATACTGCGCAGCGTCCAATTGCTTGAATGGATTTAACGATTGCATCTAAGAAAGCTGAATCGACAAGAAGCGGCAAGATTCGCTAGCAACTGAGACATTTGTTGCTATACTTTGCAAAGCTTGTCTGCGAAGAAATGGAGATACGACTTTAATTTTGCTTGTTTTGTTTTTTTCTTTGCCTTTAATTTCATGAAAATTGCAAATGGACCTTTTAATAAATTCCTGAAAACAATACGAATGCATGTTTTTACGCTTAAAACTAATTTGTTTTCTTGAAGTCACTTTGACAGCCATCGATGATGAAATCAACGTGGGCGACAGGTTAACACACACTTTCTTTCTTTTGCTCACATTTGTACTTATTCTTGCATCTTAAGTTTTACAATGCTCTCACGAAGTTTTCATACAGGATTTGTACTAAGTTTTTCTCAGGTTTCAGAAATGATCGCATTTTGCTGCTGAAGTGATTTTCAAAGATCACAGAACTTTTGAGAAACATGCTTTCATAAATAGATTGAAGGAGTTGTAACTCATCATAAACATCGTGATGTTTGCGCCTCTTGATGATTGTTGTTACACAGTGACCATGCTAATACACCAACATTTCCACTTTTTCCATTATCCATGCTATAACACTGTAACACTTCTCCTTCAAAGCCGATTGACCATCCTTGTGTTGAAGCCCATTTTCCATTACCTTATCTTTCACGACTTCATACACAGCTATTTTTTTTTTTTCTGAATCGCATACATTCCTTTATCCTTTTCAGTTTATTTGCCTTCTAGTTTGCCTTTTGAATAAAACTGATCCCCTTTCCATAATTACATTGCCTTGCTTTCCTCGCCATGTTGATCCACACTGTTTGTCCGTGAGTTCTTTCCATTTATAGTCCTACCAAATCTCTTTATACAAACTCACGTTGATTGATGTGGGATTCCTTAAGGCCCACCTTTCAACAAGTCTTGCCCCATCGACCTCAGCACCTTATTTGGGAAATAGACTAGAGTTCCGTTTGGGTACCTTGAGACTTGCATGCCTTAATGGCAAGTTCTCTCGCTGACAATCATGGGAATACATCAATGTCCCTTGATCGTCAGATCTTGGAAATGGCTCGACGTCAACCCCTCTATTCGCATTTTGCAAGATGTACTCAGGTACCTTGGCACTCATTGACATCAATGGTGAGTTTGCCTCGCATTGGTTAACGGCATGCATTAATGGCCGGTAATCCAATGATCTCTCTTCATGCTCGACATCAACACATTCTTTCGCATGATTAGACTTGTACCATCAGTTTTGTAGCAGACGAAGACTATACACTTTTTCACGACTCCCTCAGCAGTTACTGCAGCATGAATTCTGATCGATGAGAGTACCACAGTTCCATTTTCAGCCTTTATCTTTTCCATGATTCAGCATCAGCAGTTCAGATTCCTTCATTTCCCATGTTCCAGTTACAGCAGCATCAACATTCACAGTTACATTTGCATGATCCTACTGCGATCAAAATTTCTATATTCGGCGAACACATCGATTTACGGTTACAGGTTACATGCTGATCACATATTATGCGATCTAGCGATTCTGTCGTTCTCCTTCCCCGATACCGTCACGTTTTCATGATTCGACGGCGAAACGGCTACATTCCTATTATGGTTCATTCTTGGGTAAGTGGAAGTATGTTGTTTTCTAATCTTTTAATCATGCAATTCCTTATATCTTTGACTTGAATATTTGGAAAATTCCCTGATGCATACTCATTTCTTTAGGCCCTTGTGATTGCATGAGGACATGCAACCGTCTGATTGGCGGGGAACTATAATGTTCACACATATTAGCATGCCTGTAGTTCCCTTCTCACCACTATCCACTCCAAGTTTCTCCTTACCATTCACCAAAACCTTCTTTTCCAACGATACTTTGTTGCACTTTCATTTCATAAGCATTAATATATATATTAAGCATAACTTCATGAATATTACAAAAGGGCTTTCTTATGCACATTGACAACTTATGATTTCCAGTGAGTGTTTACATTATTATTGCAGTAAGAGAACAGGAAATCAAATGAATGTTGTTAACACAAGAACCAACATTATTTGTATTAATGGTTGTCACACAAGAACCAACAATAAGAAAAGAGAACAAAAATGAAATGAATGTTGTTAACACAAGAACCAACATTCTTTGTATTCATGGTTGTCACACAAGAACCAACCATAAGAAAATGAAAGTTGTTACTCATGCCCTGCACATATCCTGGAAACATTCATTATTAAAAAGACATCATCATGTAAAGCCAAAGTTCAGATGCCAAAGAGATCCATGCATGGTTGCATGAGGACATGCAACAAGTTCAGTTGGGGGCGGATGTTGGGCTTCAGAAATGTCGTATTTCATCCACCTTTCCCTTCACTATTCCTTACATTTCATCATCCCATTAACCTTTCATTATATCACTTTCATAAATACATTTAGGTTTCACCTTCCTATTTTCCACTTTATTCATTTTTGTATTATAAGGGAATTTATGATTAAATATTAGAAAATATACATATTTTTATATATATCTCAAGAATGTGTGAGATTTGTAATGTGTAGGAGAAATGTGAAGGATTAATTCTAAACTTCTGGAATATCTCCTCCACCATATTAAGGAGATAATTATTCAAGCCTATTCCTAAGGAGAAGATCATGGAGGATTTGGTTGGCATGTCTTATTCAAGATATGTGAGGGATGTGTGGAGGATTCAAAGGGATCATGCCTTGTAATAATGGGAAAGTAGTTGAGACTGGTTGAATGAGATGGTTAGCTTCTTCATGTATATAAGAGAGTGCTCTCTCTTCATTTTGATTAGCTCAGGAGAATTCAGAATTCATTAGTTCGTTATATTAGTTTTGGAGTTTTTAGAGATAGTCTTGTAATTAGGAGAAGGGGGATTCTTAACTGTCATCCATATTCTTTTATTGTATGCTTTCATGGTTTGTCATTTGATTCTTGTAATGTAATTTGAGATAGCTTTATTGTTGAGATCTTACATATGTTGTTTGTCATTCAGCCCTTCACACGTTGTAATGCTTTTCCTTTATGTAATTTCCTGCTTGCATAGTTAATATTTCAATGCCTTCCTAGATTAATTTGATTTCAGAAATTTAGATTAGATTAGTTCTACTTCGGTCCTGCATATATAGTGCATGTGCTTCGTAAGCCTACGAACCTTGGATTGACAAATTAAATGGTTGGGCAAGTACTACAATGGAATTAAACGATAATAGTTTCACCCAACACAAGGTTTGCAGCACTCTATGGGATTCATGTGGCATCTTTCTTTGATATTATGTTTCTCTCTGTAAATTTAAGTCTACTGGTGTTTTATGTATACCATTTCTCTCTTATTTGTTCTTAACTTAAACAAACAAGGATAAAGGTAAAATTCATTAAAATTTGCAGTGCTCTACCTAGGGTTTGTTTAATTTTCTATGTTTTCAGCTATTTGGAGAGGATCCCTAAAGGTTTCTTTCCCTCTTCAACTCCTCCCCTCTCTCAACTCTCCATTTATTTCAAATTGGAAGTGTCAAATCAATTTCCTACCTTGCCCCATTCAGATCTCTGCAAAACTGAGCCTCATTCCCCAGACCCAAATTTTCCTTTCCTCTTCAACCAACAAAATGTCATTAATTTCAATCAAGACTCTTTTGCATATATACCTAGCCTAAAGTCAGTCTTCATTCAAGTCATCTCAAACCTCACTGATCATTTTTTGTTGAGATTGACAAGGAGAGAGCCCTCTCCCGATCTGGTAGGGCTAGCTACCAGGTTAAGCGTGGTTTGATGTTACCCTAGATTCTGCCTTTCTCAGCTTGAGGTAGATTTAGGCCATAACATAGTGGTGACCATACTGGGGAAGAAATATGGTTTGTTTGTTAGTGTTATTCGTATTATAAACTACAGACAAAGCCTGAAGTTAGCCAGGTAGCCTTTGAAACACTCTTTCTTTGCATTAGCGAAAGTAGATGAATGCTGCTTCAGTCAATCTCCGGTCTAGTTTTATAAACGTAACACCTAACTTGCAGATTTCCCCAGTACATCAGAAAATTATAGACTTTTGGGTGATGAGTTTAGAATCTGATAGGCTGAACAAGTTGTTTTTTTTTTGTCCATTTGATTTTTGGAAATAATTCAACACACTGGCTTCCAGACGACACACCAGGGAAAATCCGGATCCTGATCCACCTCTTGTATATGAAAATCCAAATCTTATTTCAATAATCCTTCATCGAGAAAGTCCTGTGATTCCTATGTTCAAATCTCATTCATGTCCTGTTGTTTTTTAGTGTCTTGAAGATCTTGAGTTTGACGAACAATTTGAGTTGTCATTGTTTGAGACTAATTCCAAAAGTGTTATTGATTCTACTGTCCTAAATCCAGAGTTTGTCAAAGATCTTGAAATTGAAAAGGCCAATAGATCAATTGATATTTATATCTTGAATCTTCAGAATTCCATTGTGGCAACAAACATTCCCGAATTTATAGAGTCTGCATCTGCAACTCTTGGGTCATCCGGAATTGCATCTAGTTCAGAAATCGCTACCTAGCCTCCTTTCATTCCCACCATTCCCATGCAACCTTCTATCTCTGATCAAAATTCTGCAATGGTATCACCTCCATCCACACCACATACACCTCATACATCAACTACTCCAACTCTTCCTATATCCCTAAGACCGGTTGTAAAGCCACATAGAGCGATGGCTGCCCGATTTGCACCCCTTGTGTTGCCACAAAATTTGGATAACATGCCCGCTGATTATCAAAGTAAAATTCCATTATTTGATGGCACTCCTCAAAGTGTTATGACTCAACAACATGTGGATAGGATGACAAATTTCTTTGACCTTCATGAGATTGATGCGGAGAATGTGACAATGAGACTGTTTGTACAAACTTTTGGAGGTGAAGTAAGGAAGTGGTTCAGAGCTTTGCCGGCCGGTAGTATTACTACATTGGCTAATCTTCAGAGACAATTCTTGGATCGATGGGAAGTGAAGAAAAATCCTCTTCAGATTCTTTCTGAATATGAGAATATCAAGAGGAACATTGGTGAGTCTGTTCAAGATTATTGTATTAGATTCATTTTTTTTTACAATGCAATTCCTACTGATATAAAGCCACCTATGGGGTTGGCTTTGATTAATTTTCTGGATGGCTTTGATCCTGATATGGCCTATCAATTAAGAGAAAGAGATCCGGCCACTTTGGAAGACATGCAGAAAATTGCAGTTAGCGTTGAAGCAAATCTGCTTGCCAAGAGAGCTAGAACGAGAGATGAAAAGAAGGTAACAGTAAAGGAAGAGGTTTCCACTTCAAATCAAGTGCTCCATAAGATGGAACAGATGTTTGATAGATTGACAATTGACAAGTCTGAACCACAAGTCATAAATCCTAATTTTCGTGGCTAGCAGAAATCACAATTTAGAATCAAGCAAAGAGAGCAACGAGTACAAGACCAAGTAGTACAACAGCAAGTGAAGACATCCTTACAGCAGAATTTTGTACATGGTCTGGAATTATATGATCAGGAGAATATAATCAGAGAAGAAAATCATTTCTTTACACCTGATGATATGCCAATTTTTATTACTGAAGACGAGGAGTATTCTAAGAACTCAGTTGTACAAAGGGATGAGAATTTCATCTTGGCGAATGAAACAGTTCTTGAAGTAGAGTCTGATGAATATCAAAGGGGGTACATGAATGCTTTGACAGCCCAGTAGCGACAATATTCACTCAGAAGTAGAGATGTACCCATTAATCCAATTCAAAAAAGAAATGAAGTGACAACACCAAAGAATGATCCACTCGTTGTGCAGAAAAAGGGGAAAGAGACAGTTGATCCCATCACTAGCAAACCACCATCAGCAGATGAAATATCCAATCAGCCAAATATATCAAAGGAGAAAACTAAAAAGAAGGATGTCCTAGCTAAAGAGGTAGAGAAAACTTCAGTTTTTAACTTAGAAAATGAAATTGCTAAGTTAAAAGTATCCATTCCTTTAACTGAATTGATGAAGAATAGCAGTATAAGGGTCAGATGTTTAAGATTTTGAGTTTAGATCCATTATCTGATATGGTAAACGTGGAAGATGATCAACCTGAGTTGATTTTTGGTCCAGCATTGGATGTTCAGTCTCAAGATAGTGATGTACCTCCTTTTTACATTAGCCTTAGGTGGCACGACTATGTGTTACACAATGCTATGTTTGATTCCAGAGCTTCTCATAATCTCATGCCTAAGGCAATCATGGAGAAATTGGGATTGGATATCACCAGAAAATATCATGACCTTTATTCTTTCGATTATGGTAGAGTAAGATACATTGGGCTTATCAAAGATTTGGTGGTCAGTTTGGATCAGATTCCGACTAAAAATGTTTTGATGGATGTGGTTGTGGCGGATATTCCTCCTAGATTTGGCATGCTTCTTTCCAGATATTGGGGAGCGAAACTTAAAGGGAAATTGCAGCTTGATTTCTCCTATGCTACTATTCCCGTTTTTGGTCAGATGAGGAAATTATACTGGGAGTAAAAGATGAAGTATATGATCACTAGCAAGGAGAAACTGGTAAATCATCCAATCAACTATGTACATACTTATTTATAATCATTTGTTTTATACTCAGATAGATTTAATGATGTAGATAGCCAAGTAATTGAAGTAGAAGACATTCCAGAAATCACTGAAAATTTCAGAGAGGTCTTAAATAAAGAAAGACAAAGACGGGATAGTACCGCTAAGCAATCAGCCTCCCGACAGCAGCAAAATATTGATGGACAGCAAAGAGAAGTAAAAGAGCAAACAAAATTTCAGCATTTGGAAGAGGAAGAAGCTGGTTTTTGGACCATGGATTTTGATGGCGCGGTAGGAAGGGAAGGTACTGGAATTGGCATTTGGATACGCAACCATGTTTTCTCCCCAAACAAAGTGCCAAGTAATGTAAGGGTCTGTTCTTATAAATTGGCTTTTGATTGTTCAAATAATGAGGCTGAATATGAAGCTTTAATTGTTGGTTTGAAAATTCTTAGAAAGTTAAATGTGAAAAGGATTGCAGTATATGGCAACTCCGAGTTAGTCATCAAGTAAGTGAAAGGTGAATATCAAGCTAAGCATCCTCGAATGCGAGCCTACTGCAATGCAATACTAGATATCTTGAGATTGTTTTTAGATTATACTTTGACATGTGTCCCTCGTATTCAGAATGGAATTGCAGATGCACTTGCAATAGCAGAAAGTAACTTGAAAATTCCGATGAATTCAAACAACAAATTTAAAATTCATGTGAAGCATCGTCCGATTGTCCCTGACAATCAAAGGTATTGGCAAGTGTTTCAAGATGATAAAGAAATTGATGAATTTTTGCAAAATGAAGGTAAATTCAAAGACACTTCTATTGATGGGGAGCATGATAATGGTGAGGCGGATATAGAAGTCAATTAGATGGAAGTTTTGCAGCTCAAGGAAAATGTCATTCCTAAAGGTCTAATACCTTTAGAGGAGCTTTTCGACCAAGATGATGTAGCTTGAAAACCGAGCTTGCTGCCAATCGAGAAAGGAGTTGAGGATGTGAACATTGGATCAGCAGAAAATCCTAAAATGGTGAAATTGTCTAAGGCATTGCCCCCACAGGTAAAAGAAAAGTATATTAGTTTATTATCTTCCTTTTCTGATTTATTTGCTTGGGACTATTCATATTTGAAGATATATGACACAAAAATAATTCAGCATACCATTCCGATCAAGCCAAATCAAAAGCCCTTTCGACAGAAATTGAGAAGAATAAATCCAAAGCTGTTGCCCTCAACAGAGAAGGAAATGAATCAGTTGTACAAAGCTGGTATCATCGTCCCCATAATATTTTCAGATTGGATTTCTAATTTGGTCCCCGTGCGCAAGAAAATAGGTGAGGTTCGCTTATGTATTGATTTTAGGAATCTGAATAAAGTATCTTTGAAAGACAACTATCCATAGCCCAAAATGGATCACATACTTCAGCGAGTAGTTGGAGCATCCCGCATGTCGCTACTCGATGGTTATTCCGATTATAACCAAATTCTGGTCCATGAGGATGATAGAGATAAAACAACATTCACCACTCTGTGGGGAACTTTTCATTATGCTAAAATGCCTTTCGGATTGAAGAATGATGGTGCGACCTTTCAACGAGCAATGGATATGGAATTTGCAAATGAAAAAGATGTATTTCTAGTTATTTATCTTGATGACTTGACAGTTTCTTCTAATTCAGATGAAGAGCACCTTTATCATTTGGAGATTATATTTCAGCGGTGTAGAAAATATGGTGTATCTCTTAATCCAAACAAGAGTCTGTTTGCCATGGATGAAGGCAAGCTTCTCAGTCATATTATATCAGAGGATGGTATCCACATCGATCCAGCCCGAGTGGAAGCCATTTAGCAAATTGATCTTCCCCAAAATAAAAAGGAGATCCAATCATTCAATGGTAAGATGAATTTCTTACGTCGCTTTGTGCCCAATCTTGCAGAACATTTAAGGGAAATCACAAACATGCTCAAGAAATATAGTGTAGTGAAGTGGACTGAGGAGGCAATAAAGTCTTTCAATTTGGTGAAATTGGCCCTTTTTTCAGCCCCGGTTTTGATCAGCCCAGACTATAATCAGGATTTCATTTTGTTTTCATTTTCCTCGGATCATACTATGGCAACAGTCTTGATGCAGAAAAGAGACCAGCTTGAGAAACCAATTTATTTTTTTAGCAGAACCATAAGAGATGCAGCTTTAAAGTATAATATTATTGAAAAGAAAGCTCTTGCCTTGGTAAAAGCATTGAAAGATTTTCGAGTCTATATTCTGCATTCTCACATCCTTGCTTATTTTCCTAATGTTGTTGTTAAAGATGTCTTAGTGAAAACAGATCCAGAAGGGAGACAAGGTAAATGGATTGCTGCCTTGTTGGAATATGACGTGGAGATAAAACCTACAAAGCTCATCAAAGGATAGGGGCTATCTAAGCTAATGGCTGAGTCAAATTTGCATGCCTTGGACATTAATCTCATTGCTGCTATGTCCGAGGAAAATGAAGAAATTTCTCTTGCTCAGGTATCATAAATTTTTGTTCTTTCTCCTTGGTATTCGGACATTGTTTATGTACTGCAAAATTTGTCACCACCGCCGGGAATGGCAAAGAAAAAAAGTAGGACACTGAAATTGAAGTCTGCCAAGTTTTATATCATGAATAATGCGCTCTATTGGAAAGATCCCAGTGGTGTCTTGCTCAATTTTTTGGTTGAAGAAGAGGAAAAACAAGTTATGGAAGACTTTAATAAGGGAGATTGTGGAGGTCATCTTTTCTGGAAGACAATGGCCAAAAAATTTTTGAGAGAAGGATATTATTGGCCAAATCTCTTTGCTGATGTGTACAAAACTGTTAAATTTTTTCATGAATGTCAGATTTTTTAAGGTAGGAGAAAATTGCAGCCTTTACTGCTCAAGCCTATTGAAGTAAGTGCTCCATTTTAGCAATGGGGTTTTGATTTCATTTGCGAGATCCATCCTACTTCTTCAGCGTAGTATAAATGGATCCTTACAGTGACGGACTATTTTACCAAATGGATTGAGGCGATTCCCACTAGGCAGGCCACAAATTTGGTAATCATTTCATTTATTGAAAACAATATTTTGTCTCGTTTTGGCTATCCAAACAAGCTGATCACTGATAATGCAGCAGCCTTTTAATCTAAAAGAATGATTGACTTTTGTGATAAGTATCAAATCACTTTGGGGCACCCAACCACATATCATCCACAAGGCAATGGATTGGTCGAATCATCAAATAAATCCTTGGTCAATATTATCAAAAAGTTGTTGGAAATGAACAAGAAAAGGTGGCACAAGAAACTGGTTAATGCACTTTGGGCAGATAGAGTGAGTCAAAATAAATCTATAGGCATGTCTCCTTTTGAGCTCGTGTATGGTTTTGACACTATATTCCCGACCTCTCTTGTAGTTCCAGTGGTTAAAATTCTAGAGGAAGCTGGAAGCGAGGATGATCATTTGCAATGAAGAATTAATCAAATGATCCATTTACAACAGACTGGAGAGGAGGTTTTTCAGAACACTTTCAAGCTGCAAGAGAGAATCAAGAAGATATATGATCGAAAAGCAAAGGCAGATAAGTTTCAAATAGAGGAAGTGGTGCTAAAATGGGATGTGAGAAACGAAGATAAAGGTAAGCATGGCAAGTTTGCGAATCTTTGGAAAGGACCTTTCAGAATTGCTGCATATCGAGGCCAAAATGCTTTCCTTTTGAAAGAAATGAATGGATAATATTGTCCAGGTGGGCCGGTCAATGGTCGGCTACTCAAATGGTACTATTTTTGAAATGTGTTCTGCTGTCATATATATCATTGTACATACCGGTTTGTTTAAATTTCATTGCAAGTGTGTGCTGTCATGATTCTTTCAGTTTGGGGCCCGAGGTGAAGGTTATAAAACTGAGGGTTGATTTTAGCCTTGGTTTTTTTTGTTTGAGTCAGGTCTTCCAGTCATTTTCAGTCTTGAAATTGAGTCAGTTTTGAGTCAGATTTCAGTCCTGAAATTGAGTCAAGAGTCTGTTTTTGGTTTGTCGAAGTTATTGAATCCATAGCCCAATGGACGAAAGGCACTACCTTCTTTCCTAGAGATCTGTAGTTCTTGGCACCTCCAAGGAGCTACCATCCCCATTGGAGCCAATGTTAGTGTCGGTATCTTCATCCCTCCGTTAGTGATCAAAATTCTCTTGTTGCATTGCATATTAGGTTTCTCATTCAGTCAAATGCATTCCATTAGGATCATGGATCATCTGACGGTAGTGGATTTTTATAAATTTTCCCTCATGTCCTTTACCTGCTGGCCCACTTCCTTTCATCAAGATCATCTACACTCACTTTTTGCCCTTAAATTTGTAAGAGTCATTTCTAGGATTTTCAGTCCCATTAGGTCTAGGGTTTCATCAATAAGGTCTTGAAAATGGCCAATAATGGTCAGCAGCCCCATGAGGAGTTTGAATAAAGTTCCAGCACTAAATAAATTTCATCATTATATGCCTAGAAATGTATTTTTCCTCAAAACTCTGTTTTGAAGAAAAATAGAGCATTTTATCTTTTTATGTATAAATTCGATGTAATTTCAAGTTTTCTCATCTGTAAATAATTTCAGTGGAAACCCTGGTCACCTTGTCAAACTTCAGCAAATCCATCCCCTGCAAGGCAAAAAAAAAAGCAAATCATTCAATTAATCAGAGGCAAAATGAAGCAAACTGCCTAAAACAAAGTTTGAAAAGAAAGTGTCATATGAAAAACATTATAAATTATGTTTTATCAATGAAAATTCAAAATATCTTGCATATAAGTCATTTTCCATGTTCAAAGGGCTCATTTGCATCCAAAAGAGCATGACAGATTGGGAGCCAAGCTCATGGTCACAAAAATCGCAGCCAATAGTTTCAGTCTCAGGGGGCGCGGCGCATTGGTTTAGAGGCGCATCGCATGGGACTGGCGCGATGCATTGGGTCGGCCTCCACAGTACAAGAAATACACTGGCGCGACGCACATAACCTGCGCGGCGCATTGGGTTTGTGGCGCGCTGCGTAGGGCTGCTAGTTATTTTAACCACGATTTCATTCAAAACTCCAAATTGCTCGGCTTCCTCCGGTCCAAAGTAAGTCAAATAATTCTTCCAATGCCATAAACGTGTGTCTTATGATGTTTATGAGGAATTAATAAAAAAAAATCAAACCCTACTTCTTTGCTCAAGACATGATTGCCTAGGGTTTGTAAGTTGGTTTTTTGTGGCCATCACTCCCTCACCTTTTATTCCTTCACTGTTTTTCTAGTTTCATCAAACCATTTCCCTATTCCCCATATCCCTAAATTCATCTACCCCTATCCCATATTCCCATTATCCCAAATCCTAGCTACAAAATTCCCAAACCCCAATTGTTATCCCAAAAGCCTAGAGACTATCCCTAAAACCCTTCAATTCCCCAAATTCCAATTGGCAATATTCCCAACATTCCCCTTACCCTCTCCCTTCATAGTCCTTCACACCTTTTCATACACTTCACAGAAAAAAACCCAAGACACCTAAAAATCTTCATACTCATCTAAGACAACACAAAATTTGGCAAACATGGAGACAGATTCCTCTTATGACCGAGATGAAGGAACACACAGTGATTCTACAACTGAATTGCATGCACCAAGGAGACCTCACAAGAGTGGTAAACATGTACGGGAAGAGCCTACTTCACTTGCTGAGCTACAGGCCTGCCCTCTTGCTATCTCATGTTTTCAACAACAGTCTTGTTATCATTTTTGCGAGGTGGTTGCTAGAGTCCAGTACCATCATGAGTTGGCCATATTGTTTGTGCTTCATTTACATAATGGCCAAGTCACTCTTGCAGGTGTGACATTCACCTTGACACCGGAATCTATCTCTCTAGCAACCGGTATTCCAAATGTCAGAGAGCAATGGAGTAAAAGGTAGCAAGTTGACATGGAACACTATGATCCATACATCAAGCCTATTTTTTGGAGAAAACTCAGCAGATTTTTTCCCTTTCAGTACCTGAAAGATTCATATGCTCCTTTGATGAAACTCATTATCAAATATTTAAGCTATGAGGGTCGATTTTCTCGCCTATATGCCTATCACATCAGATTGATGATGCACTTTAACAAGGTGAGAATGATGAACCTCCCCCACTTCATGTGCCGAAATATTGAGAAGATGACCACCCTAGTGCAAAAGAAAACTCCTGAGCAGCAGTATAACAGTATCTATCATTTTTCACTCATCAAAATTGTGGTTATGTATCAGCTTGGTTTGTAGAACATTTCATGGGAGGATTTCATTTCTCATGAGTTCTTCAAAGCTCCTTAGGTGCTTCCAGAAGCTTTTCATGAGACTGGAAGACCTTCACATCAATAGGAGGGTCATGAGACACAGACCGCTAGTGTGCCGCTGTTTGTCACCTATCAGAAGGGCACTAGAAGGTTGTTTGCAGCAGCCAAGCGAGTATTATCTCCACTCGGGGTGGAAGGGGTCTCGCTTCCTTCATTAGCAGGGCAAGTACAGGACAAGGGAAAGATGCCAATACATGATGAGGGGCCTTCAGGAAGGCAGGAGACAGATTTCATCCTCATTCAGGATGATGGCACCGATTTGGGCTCACCTAGCTCAAAGCTTAGAGAGATCATTCGGGCGCAACGGGCGGAGATAAGTACTTTTTATCTCAGCCTACAAAGATCCAAGTGGATAATCAAATACCTTGAGAAAAGAAACAAGAAGCTAGAGGATCAGAAAACTATTATGGAGCTGCAAAACATACGAGAGAACCGGAAAGCCACTAAAAAGAGCAAAACCAAGATGACATCACTTGAGCAAGAAATTGAAGCTGATTGTGAAACTTGGCTTGAAAGGGTAAATATGCATTTGGAAAATTTGTTGGAGAAAGCCAACAAAGAAAAGAACATTTTGAGGCACATGGCTAATCATTATTGGGCGAGAACCATGTTTGCAAAGCAAGGATCAAAATCTTGAAGGCCAAGTTGAAGAAGGCCTCAAAGCGTCGGAAAAGGCATGATAGGCTTCAGATCTTGTCCGAGGCTTCCTTGGCCCAGCATAGCACATAATGGAGGACACTCAACCCAAATTTCAAAAAAATTGGGACATTTTTTGCATTTTTGGAATTTTTGAGCTAAAAAATAGACTTTTCTGCTCTATATGTCGCGCCACTTGGCGCGCGCTTTTGATAGGGGACTCATTTTGATGAAAACTCAACATTTTTGGATTTTTCATGGAAAAATATGCATGCCTACCTATGGCCAATAAAGTTTGACAGGTTTTGGGCTTCCAGAAGGGTCAAAAATACCTCAAAAATGACCTTTCTGCCCATTTTTTGACACACAAGAAGCAATGTTGGGAGAAATCATTTTTGGAGGGGCAAATGGAAGCCAAATGCAGAAATTCCACTTATGTTGGAAAGTAGACAGGAAGAAATTTCCAAAAAGCCCACCTGGATAAAATTTGGACACCGAGAAGACCTCCAAAATAAGCTGCAAACAGGCACGACGCATAGGGAAATCAAGCACGACGCATTGGAGGATTTTGCTCATTTTTGACCCAGAAACTCTGTTTTTCGCCTAGTTTTTGACAGTTTGACTTTCTTAATTCTAAATGTCAAATTCATGATGTAATTTAATGTGATTTGATGGATCTTGATGTAATTTTGTTAAATTTTCACTCATAGAGGTAGATTCATCCATCAAAAGGTGATTTGCAAATGAATGAATCAGTTTCCTAGTTTATAGAGGCAAGCTGTTCCACTACCTACTTTCTAGTTCTTAGTTTAGATTTTGTTGGAATAGCTCCTAAACTTGTGAGCTCGACCCCTAGAGGCTAGGATGGGTTATTTTTTGTCTATATCTTGTGGTTTTTCATTCATTAGCATGGTTGGAATTTTGGGAATGCTTTGAGCATCATTGTACATTCATCTCTGCATTTTTGGCAAAGGAATAGACCAGGGTTTACAGCACTCTATGGGATTCATGTGTCATCTTGCTTTGATATTTTTTTTCTCTCTATAAATGTAAGTCTACTGGTGTTTTATGTATACCATTTCTCTCTTATTTCTTCTTAACTTAAACAAACAAGGATAAAGGTAGAATTCATTAAAATTTGTAGTGCTCTACCTAGGGTTTGTTTAATTTTCTATGTTTTCAGCTGTTTGGAGAGGATCCCTGAAGGTTTCTTGCCCTCTTCAACTCCTCACCTCTCTCAACCCTCCATTTATTTCAAATTGAAAGTGTCAAATCAATTGCCTACCTTGCCCCATTCAGATCTCTGCAAAACTGAGCCTCATTCCCCATACCCAAATTTGCCTTTCCTCTTGAGCCAACAAAATATCATTAATTTCAATCAAGACTCTTTTGCATATATACCTATCCTAAAATCAATCTTCATTCAAGTCATCTCAAACCTCACTGATCATTTTTTGCTGAGATTGACAAGGAGAGAGCCCTCTCCCGATCTGGTAGGGCTAGCTACCAGGTTAAGCGTGATTTGATGTTACCCTAGATTCTTCCTTTCTCAGCCTGAGGTAGATTTAGGCCATAACACATTGAAAAGAAGCACATGATGCACTAATTACATGAAAAAATGAAAAAAAACACTAGCTTAATTTTTGTGTAGGAATTGAAATTATATGACTCAATAAAACAGAAAACAAACACAAGAAAGCACTCAAACTAATGTTGCAATCTTCCAAACCAAGAAAAAATTTTTCAAAATGACCCAAAATAATAAATTTAATCTATGCTTGGAGCAATAAGGTGAAGAACCGATCGAGGAATGAAATGACTCTGCAACCAAAGAAATCACTCAAAAGATCAAGAAAATTAAGGGCAATCGATCCAGAACTGAGACTGGCAACAATCAAAATGACTTGGTTCCAAAATAGAAGGCTCAGTGAATCAAACCCTTAGAAACCCTAGGGCATCAATTCAAACTGATAAGAATATGGAAAAATGACTGAGGAAAGCAAGTTGATGGCAGTCAAAGCAGTCCTAAAGGCATAGTTACACATAAAAAACAACCCAGAAGAAAGCACAATTTAACAAAAGACTCATTAAGGAGGTCAAACCAAGTCCTATAAGATTCGATGTGACTGTAAGGATGTAATATATGCCATACAAGGGTTGGTGCGACTTCATAAAGAGCAACCTATGCCAATCGGCACAACTGTTCAGAGGAAAAATGTGCCAAGCCAAATAACTATGGGAAAAAGAGGAAAAACCAAAACCTAATGAGCAGAGGTCAATATTGACACTCTGGAGCTTAACAGAGGATGTAAAATAAGAAAGAAAACTAGGAAAGGAAGATAAGAAAATCAACGATTGAAACTAACCCAACAAGATGAAACGAAAAACTCGCACTGATCCCCAGTGGAGTCACCAATTTGTTATGCAGGTAAATCCTCTCTGTAGATAGAGACGATCCCTCTAGCCCTAGAGTGGGTCTAGAAACAAAGAGACATTCTAGAGTGTTAATTCCTAATTATTGAATTAAAGAGGACAAGGTAGATCGACCTACCTGGAGTCCAACACTGTCATCATTGTTGTAGTTGTGGTGGCCTGTCACTCCTATCTCAGCAAGTCACAATCCTTTTGCAGTCATGCTCAGATACCTGCACATAGAGAAAAAACAAGAACAACATACAACATAATAATTTCACTCATAACTACTAGCCAGTCAAAGAGGGCTAAGCATATTGCATCAAACATTTAACATAATACAAAATGGGAACCAAACAATAGTCATGTGTATGTATTGATAGAAGGAAGAGTTACAACCAATGCTTTGATGTCGCAGTCTCCTCCAGCGGGGTTTAGTCGGAGCACGTCTCAGATGATCTTCAGGGAATTCAGATGGGATAAAGGCATGGACTCAAGCTCTCTCAAAAGACATGGACTCAAGCTCTCTCAACGTAATTCCTTCTTATCCTATCTCTCCTGTATTTCTCCAAGTTCAGCTCTTCAGTTGTTCAGCTAGTTTGTGCAAAGAGAAATGGATTCCTTTTATAGAGGAAAAGGAGGAGGTTAGGATCCCTAAAAAGGTGGGAAGGAGGCATATCCTTTAGGGAGTTCCCATAAGAGGTGGAAACCATAAGCTAAATGAGGGAGCCCGTGGTTTTTTAGTTCAACCACTCCCAATGACTCATCCTCAAGGTGGTTGGAGTGGAATCTCCGCCTCTAATTTTAAAAAACATTCCATAAACAACTTGGTGTGGGTGGCCAACTGGGACAGAGCGCCAGCTGGTGCGGGGCCCAGTGTTAATATTCCTCTTCGACGTGAGGGCATAACTGACTACCTGCGGCAAGGAAAAAACAAGGGTTTTTGAGTCTCTGCTCAGGGAATTGTCAACAGAAGGAATATTACTCTCATGTAAAGGGATACGATGATGGTATTTGCAAGGCATGACACTACATATTGATCACAGAAATGACCCTCCAATGGGCGAGATGGGGATTGCTGGGATAGTGAAAAAATGTTGTGTAATAGATGGTGAACTAGAAAAATTGGTGGATGAACTAAAATATAAAGTTGGGGTGCTAGAAAATGAAACTGGAATATATGAAGAACTATTTGGAAATGAGAATGATGAGTTTAAATTTGCAAAAGATAAACTAATGGATGAAACTGAAATGGGAGAATGTGGAAATAGTATTCGAGGTTGTAAGGGTTTTCTACGGATAAATATATCTATAGGTTGGAATGTAGTGGAAATTATAGATGATGTATTGGTTTCTAAATGAGAAATAGAAGGCTTATATGTGTATGCTAATAATTCAGTTAATTCAATAGCTTCATTTATTTCCTTAAGAATAGTAGCATTTATCTCTTCAAGTTTATCATGAGCTTTAAATATCTTTGATTTAGAATCTGCTGAATTATTTTTCTGTTTAGTTTCAAGAAATGAAATACAAACAGTGTCTAAAACAATACTTTTTAAGTCAGTTTCTGATTTTCTTCTAAACAAAGAATGTTCAAACTTCAGATCAAACTTTATGTCTTGTAAACTCACTAACTCTTTTGGTAATGAATTGGCTCTATCTAAGGAAAATTTTTCCCCTAAATCTTTTACCTATTTATTATTTTTTCTAATTCTGTCCAGATTGTCTACTATAACAACAAGTTTAGGATCCGGGTTAGACCTGGAATAGTAAATTTTTCTACAAGCTAGAATTACAGTCTTTTATAAAATGATACTTGCAACTTATAAAACAATCTTAAAAGCAAAAAGATAATCAAAAAGATTTCTTTAAGACCTATTTTAAGATTGAGGATTGGTTAAGTCCCCAGTGGAGTCGCTAGTATGTTATCACTCTAATAATTCTTAAGTTGTGAGATTTTTATTTAAAGTGCTAGAACATTAGAGGTAACCATAGACCAAATTTTAAACTCTAGTATCTAGCCTTCCTAGGGTTCAGAGAGGGCTCTCTCTTTAATATTTAACTTTGTTTTTATTATAAGATATTAGGATAGTTATGATTGTGCAAATTGGTTTTAATTTGGTTTGGTTTGGTGGGAAAAATCACTTAATGAGATGGCTAGTGGGAAATCTATTTGTCCATTGGGCTACGGAGTCAAAAGTCGAGCAGATAGAACTAGGATCAAGGTCAAAAATTCAAATGTTTTCAGGGAAAGATAGATAAGTCTTTGAAGATCTTGGAAGGTTGATTTGGTGAAGTGTCTTGATCAGGATAAAGAGAAATGAAGGATTATTTGATCCGAATAAGGAAGGAGTCGACAGAGGTCATTCGAAAGAGGGAGCAATTAAGGGTTCCCTGCTCTGGAAACCAACAGAGAACATAGAAATGATAAACAGTAAAGATGGGGTGCTTTTAAAAAATCCTGAAATAATACTCATGTTTTATCATTTAAATTTAGAATATGTTATGGATCATTTGCAATATCCTTTTATTTTCGACTCTGAAAATATAGAAATAGAAAATTGTCAAAAATATGTTAAAGTATTATAATCTTTATACTTTGGCATAAAATATTTCTTTTCATTGCATTAAAATCAAAAGTTTTAGATACTTTTAACCTTATGAATTGGGTCCCCGACATAAAGTTTAAAGGTCAATCATTATATCAAGCGGGATGGGATGAAAGCTCGTACTTTGATCGAAGGACTCGACTCATGGGCACAACTAGCGCACTAATTAAAAACAAGGGTGCCTCCACAGTTGACTGGGTTAACTGTGGGAGAAACAAAAATGTGCGGTGGAGATTGAATGCAGAGGCACAAGCCAAAATATTTCTCCATACCCTGAGACCCCATGCAGTGACATAAGGCACTGAGTTTATCACAACTGTCATCCACGTCAGGTGAACTCAACGGTTCGTTGGTGCATCATGTCAGCATTTAATTTAAAAGGTTGCGCCACCTATTTAAACAAAATTTACATCTTCTCGAAGTCATTTCAGATTAAGTTAATGTTTGAGATTTATTTGTGTTGCATCCTGTTCAATTTTCCATCACCCTATTAAAATTTAGCCACCTTTCAAGTCATTGGTTGTCGTAGTCCTGAATTATGGCCAAGCGTTCATCTCTCTCTGGTTCTGCTAGTCATATCCCTCTCATGGATACCGAGAGGGATATCCAAGACACTAATTGTTCCCTGGTCCATCTTCCATTTTACCAACAAGTCCTCTTGAGCGAAAAAGCTTCTCCAGTGTATGCCACCATGGCGAAGTCTGGTTTGTTGTCTGCATGTATCCCTAGAACTCATCTTTTTCCTAAATTGATATCCTGGATGGTTTTCGTTATGTATCATGGCAAATGTTATGTGATGAATTGTCAGGGAGAGAATGTTCTGCAAGTGTCTGCCCAGTTAATCCGCCAAGCCCTTTGTTACCCTGAGTCAAAGTCATGTGTTCAATTCTCTGATGAATCTTTGGTAGCATGTTATGATAATATTGCAGGTGAAGACTTCAATCAGATTGTTTATTTTCTAAATCCCAACACACAACAATTTCAGCCTAATAGAAAGGATTTTCCTATGGAGGTTTTTGATATCGAGATTCAACCAGTACTGAGCAGCTTCGCTAAAATTCTAGGCAAAGATGATGACAGTATGGTGGAGAAAAAAATGTTAGGGATATTTTCCATGATGATGAAGCCAGGAATGGTGCTAGATATTCCATCCTATTGGCAAGAAGTAGTAAATTCACAGCTGATGAGTCTATCATTAACAGGTTCTTTCAAATTTCCTTCATTAATCATTTACTTGTTCTTATATCAAAATGTGGAGGAATTTATGCATCTGTTAAACACCATGTTAAGCACACACATGGTGTATGAGGAAGATGAATACACACACACAAGAGACTCAACGCACAATGAAGGATAAGCATGAGGCTTTCTTATTTTCCATTATAAAAAGATGTACATTTATAGTACAATGGTGTGACTCTTGGTTTCACATTCCAAGGTCACTTGGACTCCATTGTGACTTTTCGCATTCCACACCTACCCATGTAGGATTAGGTGTTCCAACATCCCCCCTTAATCCGAAGGGGTATGTGTGAGTCCAAGAAAATAGTTGTAATACAAATCTGCAAAGTATACATGGCAGCACTTGGGCTGAATCAACTCTCTGAAATGTTGGAAAAAAGAGGTGGTTTTAGGATGACCACAAACAATGGAACGCAAAACTTGTTGCAGTTCCCGGAACTCTTCCAAAACTGGCAAGAAGCTGAAGGCTTCTGCTAGAGGAATTGTCCCTCATAAAAAAGGGAGACCTTCAACCTAAAAGAAGGGAGGTCTACTACCTGTGATGGTTTTAGGATTACCAACAACTCTGGAATGCTTTGAAGCATTTCATGGAACTCAACCAAAGCTGGCAAGAAGCTGAAGGCTGCTAAGCTGAAGGCTTCTGCTAGAGGAAGTGTTCCTCATATATGAAAGGGAGACCTTCGACCTAAAAGAAGGAAGGTCTACTACCTGTGGTGGTTTTAGGTTGTCCACCAACCAAAGATGATGGTTTAAGGTTGTCCACCAACCGAAGGCATGCTCATGGGCATCCGTGTCTCTGGCTACATCTCTGAATCCGGAATGACGAATTGTGGCTCGGGCTCGCTTGAACTGCTGGCTACAACTCTGAACATGGAATGAGAGATTGTGGCTCAGGCTCGCTTGATCTGTCGTCGAAGCTTGTACATGACCACCATTTTCCCCCCTGTCAGGGACAAGGTGAGATGATGGCGAAAACTCAACTGCAAGTTTGCTCAATATTCGTGAACATGTTCTGACATGCAACTTAAACATCTTCTTGGCTGCTGATGCCCATTGCCAAGAAGCAATCCATACAAGATGAATCTTTTTTCTTGCAGGAGGCTTGTTTCTGAAGCATTTGTCTGAAGAATGGGTGTGCCGACCACAGTTCTTGCATGGATGAGGATCAAATTAGTGATCTTTCATATGGCCAACTCGATCACTGTGTTGGCATTTTTTAATCTGTTGTGGAAGTGGAACAGGATCTGGAACAGCTGCTGGTGAACTGTCATACAAGAATCTAGCACTCTGAAATATGATGGGCTTGGTGTAGTCTGGAATATGAAAGGTCACATCCTTGTCATATCCAAGACCAGTTCGGTGCTTGTTGTGGACAAGCTCTTCCCAAGGTCTGATGATGGGCTTGAGAAGTGTAGGTTGAACTGCTGCATCTGCATGTACATCTGCTCTAGTGCAAGGAATTGAATGGGAATCAACTGCAACTTTACCTTCTTTCTTCTGATGAGAGTCCTTCACAATCTTCTGAATAGAAACAGGTTCAGAATGGTGACTCTTTTGCTGAAGTTCGTCTTGTTGGAGCTGAGATTCCAACTGCAAAAACTCAATCTTCTCTTGTGCATCTTGCAAACAACTCTGAATGTTACAAAGAGCATGCTTGCTCATTTTTATCACATCATCAACATTTGAATGAATGAGGTTATTCAACAACTCTAATGCCTCATTGATTTTAGCCATTTCAACAACTTAGGCTCAAAAAATGAAAGGGTGTCGGCTTCAACCGAAAATGCACCCGTTTACAATGTGATTCAACAAATACAAATGACTCCAAGGAATTCTCAAAGCACAAAATCTGCTCCTCAAATGATGGAGGGAAATCAACAATCCAACAACTTAAATACTGATTGCAACTATGAAGAAGCAATACTATGTCAATGCAATACAATATCTCTGCAAAAATGTGCAGCTGAAAACACTATGCAGCTGAATTTTTTCTTCAAAGAGTTGTTTTGCACCAATAACAACTCGTCTTCAAATGTCAATTTCTTCAAAAAATCACCCTTATGCCACAAATCACACAATGTCAAATCTTCTCTTTTCTCTTCTATGTATGCAATTTATCATTTTCTCATTATGCCATTTCTTCAATTCTGCAGTTCATTTCTCTCTCGTCCTTTCTTTCTGCTCTTCCTCTCTCTTTGCTGTTTTTTTTTTTAAATTAATTAAAAAATAATTAAAAAATAAATTAATGGGAATAATTAAAAATGGGGGGATTTAGCTATAAGAAGGGATTAACTAAAAAAAATTTAAAAGTCGAATTTTAAATTTTTTTTTTTTTTTTTTTTTTTTTTTTTTTAACTAGGAATTAAAAAGGATAAAGGAAATTATTTTATATGGGGAAAAGACTGTGTAATTAAAAGTCGAATTAAAAACTAGGTGGAGAGAGGCCGAAAGGCCATGGATAAGTTTTGTAGCACGTAGGGAGGAGAGAGGGAGCGCATTGGACGGGGAGCGGAGCGCAATGGCGGGTGTCGAATAGGTGGCGGTGCGTGGGGAGAGAGTTTGGGTTGCGAGTGGACGGGGTGAACGATGTAAGGTGGGGAAAGTTTGCGTAAGGGTTATAGGGGTCGAGGGGAGCATTGTGAGGAACGGCTGAAGCATAAAGAGAGGAAAACAAGGGGGTAGGGAAAGTGGAGTGTGGGATGGGGCGGCGTTGCGTGGGGTGGGTAAGTTTGTGTAGGGGGTGGGTAGCATAGGGAGGCGGCGCGGGGTTGAGAGGTCGGTGGGAGTTGGGGGGTGTGGGGAGATAGGTTGGCCGAGAGTGTAGAGGAGGGGGTGCGTTGAGGGCATGAGGGGGTATGGGAAGTGAGGGGGGGCCGTAAGGCCGGGTTTTGTGCTGAGAGCGAGCAGCCGAGAGTATGGGTCGAGCTGTAGGAGAGGGTGCAGAGGGTTTGAGTGAGAGTTGCAGAATTTTTATTTTTTTATTTTTTTTTATTTTTTTTATTTTTTATTAAAACAGCAGAGAATTGGACTTTGTAGAATTATTTCAGATATACAGTGGAATTGGAAAAAATGTAGAAATGAGGGCAACGGTAGAATTTCAAGTACTAAAATGCAGCAGCAGATTGCCAATAAAACCCGGAAATTTTTCCAATAGCCCAGCAAAGAATATTTTCCAGCAGTAGAAAAACTCAGAATTGCAGATACTTTCAATGGAAAAACTCAAAAATTTCTTCAGAAACCCAATATAAATAGTATCCAGTAGCTCTTCAAATTGCAGATTTTAATAAGTAGAAATTACAGAGAAAAATTAGAATGAAAACCTTCAGATGGGCAGTGTTGCCTTTCTTCAAAGCCAATGCCTGAATGCTGCTCCTTCTCCAAAACCACTTTCTGAATGCGGAAAAATGTCTGCTGCAGAAACTCTGAGTGCTGCAAAAATGTCAAGAATTTTTGCAGATATGCACAGGCCATAAACACAAATGGCTCACTCAATTTGGAGCAGGGCCAGCAATCGCCCGCTCCGATACCATGTTAAACACCATGTTGAAGCACACACATGGTGTATGAGGAAGATGAGCACACACACACAAGAGACTCAACACAATGAAGGATAAGCGTGAGGCTTTCTTATTTTCCATTATACAAAGATGTACATTTATAGTACAATGGTGTGACTCTTGGTTTCACATTCCAAGGTCACTTGGACTCCATTGTGACTTTTCGCATTCCACACCTACCCATGTAGGATTAGGTGTTCCAACATCATCTAGGTCTGAATATCATGGACATGAATAATAAGAGGCAATTTGTAGTTTTCTGGATAGATATAGTAAGGAGAGAACAAAATGAAAATGGACTATTTGATTTTTTCCAGTTATTTCATGTCAAGTGTATAAAAGGTTTTGAATGGAGTTTCTCCCCCTTCTTTTTTACCCAAAGCTCAAGAATTCTTGCATTTAGGAGTAAACTATAAGTTTGGAGATTGGTTTGTGTTTGAGGATTATTCAGAGATTAGGTTATATAAAGCAGGTGTTGAGCCTTATAGACTTCCAGTATTTGTTCCCATGAGGCTATTTGCCTTCGAGTTTATTTGACAAAGTCTGAATGTTGATCAGGTTAACTTTATGCCCATGAAAAAGGGACATATGTTTAAGCTACCCATGACTATAGGTCCTTTCATTGTTAATATGAGACATGAATTTGAAGAAGTTACTAAAATTCTAGATGAGATGCATTTGCTACTAGGGGAAAGTTGGGCTTATGACCCACATAGTGTAATTTCCAATAGAAGAATTGAGAATGGGTATTCAGCTTTCATTCATAAAAGCAGGCCAGATTTAGAAAATATAGCTATCAAAAGTGTAGTACGTTCAACGGGTTCAAATATTCAAACTCTTATCATTTCAGAAAAGTCTAATAAAAGAAGTAAAGAAACAGTAATTGACTTAGAATATGAGGATCAAGGAGCTGAGAAAGGACAAATTTTAATACAGAACATCCATATAATCAACCTGGTTACTCTCTACAGTTGGGAGAGGAACAAAATGTTCCTGCCTCACCCAAAATACATGAGACTTCTCATGAACAAGTACCTATGATCAAACAAATGTTTTCCCAAATTGTAGAGAGGAATCAGAAGATGAAAGCCAACATGGAAGCCCAAGCTAAATATCATATTGCTCCAGATCAGACAAGGCTTTTGACTGCCATGGACCTTGAGAAATATCAATTCAGAAATGCCTTTTCACATCCTACTGACATGTCAATTGGTTCCTCTAGTAATTTCAATACTGTAAATATAACTGTAGATGTGAAGAAAATCCCATTGTTGGATAAGATGAACTTACATATGGAGACAGGTCAATTGATTTTAAATGACTTGACAAAGACTAATGAAATGGAAATGAAAGTAAAGAATAGGCTTGGGAAATACATTAAACAGTTGAAGTTAGAAAAAGCCAACTCTAGGGCTTTAATCATTAAAATTGAGGAATTGACGAAAATCATATTAAAGATTGGGGTGCACCTTAATGATAGGACTGTTGTGTAGAAACTTATGTAGAGTGTTGAAGCAGAGATATCAACATTGAAGAAAAATCTAAAACTACCTACAGGAGAGCAATCAATAGCTGCAGAGGTTGCAGAGGTAGAGAACGAGAAAGAAAAGCTGCTACAACAGCTTATGCAAAAGGAGGAGGAAATCTCCAAAATAAAACAAACTCCAATATCATTGAAAAATCATATTGATAATCATACTTGTAATTTTTTTTTCCCTTCAGGGAACAAAGATCCTCAAGCACAGATTGCTTAGTTGAATACTGAATTACAGTTGGCGAAAGAGACTGGAAGAAGGCTCAAGCAAATCTAGAGACTGCATTGAAGAGTATTCTAGCTGCAGAAAATGAAGCTAGTAAATACAAAATGGAAAGTCAGAATGTCAATGCTGAGATAAAAAGCCTTAAAGAGAAATTGAAAGGGAGCATATATTTAATACATGCAAAAGATATCATTTGGAATGATATCATTTCCGAAATGAAGTCAATTTGGGACTTCTTGATGGTGGTTGCAGAAGAAAGGAGTCTTATCAGAGAATTTGAAGAATAGGTAATGGCAGATACAAAAAAGACAATAAATAGGGTTGTTTGGGCAAAAATATTCATTGACTTTATTAATTCCAAAGCAAACCAAGAATTGGAAGAAAATGAGATTAAGGATATAATCTTATATGCAGTAGAGATTAATAAGATGATTGTTAAAAATGATTACAGGAAAGCCATAGAAAAGAGGTTGATTGAAATCAAAGAAGCAGTAAGTCAGTTTGATAAATCTGTTAGGTTCCCTTGATTTGGCCGATTGGCGAGCCAAATGACGATGTAACATCAAACCAAGCTTTGGAGCCCAAGGACCTAGCCTTCCTGGACTCAGAGAGGGCTCTCTCTATTAGATGTAAAAGATATCGGTGTGTTTACTTATGGTTTTCTGATATTAGGCTAGTTATGAAGTGAGTTTTTTGATTTTTGGTTTTTTAAGTTTGTGAGGGATAAAACTGATCAAAGATGTAAAAATGGATAACAAGAAGTCAGATCAATTGGGCTATGGGGTCAAACAGGTCAAGGAAGCTATGAGATGATGATGCAAGGTTGCTGTAGGGCCGATTTGATTCACGGTAGAAGGGATCTTTGGGCAGAATGGAGTAAATGGACATCAAGCTTGTGAAAGACGAGGGATTTCAAGTGTAACTAGTTTATAGTAGACATAAACATGTTATAGCAAGCCATTAATCATGCTAAATGCAACTATGAGCTAATTAATAAATAGAAATCAAACATTCCAGCCATGCATAGAAGTATAAGACCTTCTAACTTCGGGAAATGGCTATCAGACTTTGGGGAAAACACATAAGGAGGACTAAAAACTCATAAAACTATGCCGGAACGCCTAAACATAGTCTCTAAGTCATTGGGCACCTTGACAAACAAGCTTTCATAGTTTTAGGCAAAGGGCTAGATCGGGACTAGGCCTCCTTGGTTCAACAAGATGATCAACTAATCAGTCAAAGAGAAAGTTTTATGGACAGAACTATGGACAGCTTATAGGTAGGCAGGGCACACCATACATCCTACTCAACATGCATAGAAATTGTAAATAAAACTAGCAAACATTATCCTTAAGTTACTAAAGAGCAGTTAAGAATTCTTTAGCATAACTAAGGAAGAAGAAAACATCAAGCTATGAAGATTCGGGAATTTTGAGGTGCCTCCATGGGCATGTCTCAAAACTAATCTCTACTGATCTATAGCAGCAAGAAGCATGTATTATGGATGAAAACTAGAAGACAACAACAAAGCAAGAAAAACTATACCATTCTACCATGTCATGGAATCCATCAACAATCCTTCATCATTCCTCAAAAGCATCCAAGAGGCAATCCAAAAATCATAACACAAGTGTATTCTTCAAAGCTCATATGACCAATGTATTAATTCTTCTCTCAAGTTCAGCCTCTGATTTACAATGAAACCCATGGAATAAATAGGCTTGAGGGAGGAAAACCTCATGGGGCAACTAGCTATCCCATTGGCCAAGTCAAAATATCTAAACTTGTCCTTGAGGCTTTGCAAAGCCCAAGGCACAAAATATCCCATAAAATATCTAAAAACTGCTAAAAACAGAAATTATATTGACTTTACATCATTTCCCAAGTATAAAAATAGCTTAACGCACATTTGGGAAAAGCAGATTTTTGAGTTTCAAAAATTACAAAAATACTTCATATTTATGCCTGAAAAAGGTCCCCTGACTTGCTGGATGCAATAGGCAGCCTTCCCGATGTTGAAATGAGGCTCATGAGGGCTTGCTGGAAAGCTCTCTGTGTCTACTTTCCGGCGCAACTAGAACCAACTCAATCTGAGGTCTAGAAGTCATCCAAAACTGTACCTGTGTGAAAAAACCCAGAAAATAGCAGACTGCTGATATGGCGGGCAGAACGTGCAAAATGAGGGTGTTTTTCGCCAATTTGAGGGGGCGAATGATCTCCAAATGCCCTGAAAATCGCGGGAGACCTGCTCATAGAATTATGGCATCCATCGGTATCATTCTCTTCCCTTGAAAAAACCTCAAACTGAAATGGCGAAATTATGAGTTTTCGACCAAAAACCCAAAAAATGCCAAAAAACAAAAAGTTGCCGAAAAAGGCCCAAAATTGGCATGCATGACCCTCAAGGGTCCATAGCAACATGCTCCGAAGCTGAGGCCAAAATATCAAGGGCTGATATGCTTTTCCCTTCTTTCTGTGCTAAGCGCTTCCCCTTTGCCTTCTTCAATTTTTCTTGAGCTGCCTTTAGTTTGCGCCGGGCAAACTGATTCAGCTTTTGGAAGTGATGTGTCCTCTTCTTCTGCAGCTCTAAATCTCTATTTGCCCTCTCAAGCTTCATTTCCAAATTTTTGTTAGCTCTTTCAAGCCAAGCCTCTTTGTTTTCCTCAATTTCCTGCTCAAGGAGTGCAGTGAGAGGAAAGGCTTGGAGTTGGGCTTGCTCTTCTGCTCTCTGCTTTTCCAAGGCTCTTTTAAGCCCGATGGTCCTAGGCCTCTTCCGCCTAGGCTGGTCTTCCTCCTCTTCATCATCAAACTCACCAATGAGCTCTTCAATTCTTGCTTGAGCCTTGACTGCCTCTTTCTTATACTTAATCGCCCGTGCCTCATGAACAGCTGTGTGCACATTCATCTGTTTGTTTTCAATCTCCAAAAAGTGGTTGAAATTCCTTGCCCTTTGAAGATCTTGCTCTAATGCCTCAATTTTCCCTTCCTTATGGATTAAGAGATTTTCAAGAAGGCGGGCCTCATTGTCACTGTCATCGCTTTCGATAGGGATGACAGCCAATTCACCTCCATGCTTCGTACTTTCCCCAACTTTGCTTTTACCTTTGAAAGCCAATCTGGCACTTTTCCTCCTTGGCATGCTAGAAGGTGTCTTTTTGGGAAATTTCCTCTTGCTAGGAACAATCTTTGTCACTGTTAGGGTGGCAGCTTTAGTCCCTCTTTTCCTTGCTATGCTGAGCTTTGTTACTTTGAGAGGAGGATGCACAACTGATTTACCTTTAACATCTTCCTGAACTTGCTGCCCTTCTTGAGGCTGATGGATATCTTCTTCTGGCTGTTCACTTGGCTGCCCCTGTTCGCCAACATTAGCTTGTTGTTCTTCATCAAGGCTTTTTTCAATTTGTGGCTCAAGAGGTAACTCAACTTCCTGCCTAACATGTTGTTTCTCAACTGTTGTCTGCTGTTGTCCCTCAATTTGTACCTGTTGTCCTTCATCACCTATCTGTTGTTGTCCTTCATCATGGACCTGTTGTCCTTCATCACCTATCTGCTGCTGTCCTTCATCATGGACCTGTTGTCCTTCATCATGGACCTGTTGTCCTTCATCATCTATCTGCTGCTGTCCCTCATCATCTAACTGTTGTTGTTTACTACCCTCTCCTTACTCCTGTTGACTTGGCTGTCCAGCAGTCATTCTGAGCCTTCTAGGAGTAGGTCTACTGGACAAAGGCACTGGGCGATGGACAGGCTGAGTAGGAGAAATATGGGCAGGAGGAACAGTGGCAAAATCTGGATGGCTGATGAATAAATCCCATAAAACCTCTTTCTTCTCTAGCTGGTATAGGAAGATAATCTTGATCAAAGAATGATGAAAAAAGAGAAGGGATTTGCTGAGGTGGGGCCTTCTTTTGGACAGTGGATGCCATTTTCTCTATGCTCTTGAACAAAAAGTAAGGGAGGTTTAATTGCCTGCTTCTAGTAAAGTGCATCAATAAACGGACATGATAGGCATAAATTCGATCAAACCTCCCTTCACAAGTGAGATATTTCATTATGGCTTTCATAAGCGGAGCATAGCTGTCAAGGAGATATGAAAAAGGGAAAATAGCAGTGACAGCCTCCCTATGTTCAGGCTTGATGAAAGGTTTGTAATCCTCTAAGTCAAGATGAGCTTGTTTAAACCATTTTTCGCCATGATACGGGATCTTGGTGGCCTTGGACACATACCTTGGAGAAATTTTGAAATCAAGACCCGCCACTTGGAAGTGTTTTTCTTTGAATCTTAGGGCGCACAAGTGTGTTAATGGCGAAAAACTCTTGACTTCTTCTATCTTCTGGCAGAAATCAAGGCAGCCTACTTCATGGAAGTTGAAAAGTACAGATGGATGAGCATTAATATCTTCTGTAGAGATGGGCTCATATCTTTTATGTGGACCGCTCCTGCTGTCTTGCCTTGGAGGCATTTTGACCTGAATATGCTTTGGAAGAGGCAAACTGCCTTCACTGTGTGTAAAATGCCCTGCTGGAGTCAAACTGTGTCAATATGCTGCTTGGACAGATAAACAATGTGATTTGGATGGTTTGCAACAATGTTACTTTGAATACACAACCTCTGCTATCTTAAAACTTTGCCTTCTACCTTTGAATGTACCTCAGGCAGGCAGATTTCTCAATAGGGTACCATATAACAAAGAGAAGACCAACTGCTGGGTAATTTTCCTGTGCACAGTGTTGAGAAATCACTTTTCCTTGTGATCTTGTTAGAGGCCAATCAACACACCTGTATCTATGTCTCCAAGGTAAAATCCAATCATCAAAAACCTGCCCTTCAGAAAGTGTCCTGTTCACCCTTAGTATATCTTTGTCAACAGATTTCTCTAGAAGAGACCATACAGTGAAAGAAAAAAGGAGACCTAGGTTAGGTGAATTATCAGTGCACAGTGTTTTAGGAAAATCACCCTTTACTTGTGAATTTAAGAGATAAACCACCACATCTATATCTGTGTCTCCAAGGTGAAATTCCCAATCATTAAAATCCTGTTCTTCAGAAAGTGGCTTTTCACCTTGAAAATATTTCAGTCAACAAATTTTCAATAGGAAATAATACAGTGGAAAAGAAGGGCAGACTGTATGAGGCAGGATGTATACAATGTCAAAGTTTCCCTGCTTGGTGATCTTTGGAAGTTAATCACCACATCTTTGTGTCTCGGATCAATATTGTATTTTCCAATTATCCCAAACTTGCCTTGTCTAAGTGCGCCAACAGCCAACCAACTTGCATATGTGAAAACAACCCTTAATGCAATTTAAACAGTCACTGATATAATCCTGGGCCAAGGTGACAGATCTTTTTAAAAGATTACAAAGTTTTTAGGCAGAAGCTATGTGAATTTCCTCTTTTCAAAACAATCAATGGCTCTTTATACATGTGACCCTAGCCTTTGTAGAAAAAATCCTTTGTTCCACCTGACATCTGTTTATCAAACAAGCATGAACACCCAAGGTCAATCAAGCAGCTACACAACGAAAACTGTCTCTGTATGAGGAGCAGGAGCAACCTTACCCTGTGGTTTTTCGACCTATAAACAGCTCTTTGTCAAAAACCCCTTTTTCTGATTGCACTTCACTGTTTTAATAATGTGGCAATGTTTTGAGGACAGTGTGAAAGGTTTCTCTTTAGACCTAAACCTTGTCTCTCTATAACAAAATCTTCCTCTTGCCTTCAACCTATAAATTTCTGCCTGATCAAGAAACTTTTTCCTACTAAACTTCACTGTTTTTATGTATGTCACTTCATTTAAACAAAAACATGCTCATGAAGTTAACCTTGGTGCTTTTATACAGTCAAACTTACAGTTAGAGTAGAGGAAATAGGGTTTTTAAAAAACTTCGAAAGCTTGAGTAGAAGCTATAAGAATTTCCTCTTCTTCTTTTTTTTTAAATAATGAAGGCTTGTTTCAATATAGAATACCAGACAACTTTGGAAGAACGTCTTTATGCCTTCTGAAAATCCACTCGAAAATGACCCTTTGAAGAACCGAAAAAAACAGTCACAGTGAAAAAACTGACTTTTATCACTTTGGCAATTTCGCAAATTTCGAATGCAATTTCAAAATACCTCTTGAAATCGATGGAAAATCTTTGGAGGGGAGCTGGAGATAACTCTGGAGGTCTTCAAAGTATGCGCGGCACTCTTTCAGAAAAGAACGGCGTGCAGTTTACCAACGGTGGCCCTGTCGGGTCGGGCTGTCGGGCGGTCGGGCGCCGTGTACAGGCGCGTCGCGCAACTGTACAGGTGCGTCGCACCAACACTGACCGCCCGTGTAAGCTCACTCCCAGGCGTGTCGCGCGGGTTTCCAGGCACGGCGCGCGGTCATAAACAGTGCAGCCTTCTGAAATTTCGACCCGATCTTCCTTGTTTCGATGCTATGGAGGCACGGAGCTTTTGTTTGAAGTTTGAAAATGAAAAGAACACCCTCCTATTCCACTCTTATGACATTTCAAAAATTTTCAACGGTCACTTTCACCATCTACTTGTCATGCAAAAAGAACTCACGGTTGGCCCTTTAACACAGCAAGGTCTCTTTGTTCAAACAGTGATCTACATTTGTTTCAAACTCCCAAACACTGAAAATCTATCAAACTGCTTCTTTGTCTATTTATAAACAGGTACACTTATTTATAATGTCCTTTTGAGAACAAAACTCAAATTGCCTCCCATCACTTGTGATGTATATTCTGAAAGGGAACTTTATATGAAGCAGGAAAAACAGGGCTCTTGAAAAACGGTTATCAGTTCTTCTTAATAGTGCAGTGATCTTTCTTTGTAACAAGACCATCCATAATTTCAAACCTGTCCACTGCTTCGACACTTTAGGTGATATTTAAACAAGGAAAAACCATTCAGAATGTGTCAAAGAGCATTTGAAAACTGTTTTGTTACTTAACAGGATATGGCCTGTGCTCTCCCAACTTGTTTGATAATTTCTGCTTCCAGGCGATTTATGAGCTCCTTCTTTGATTGTAAGTGCCATATTTTGGCTGCATCCAGTCATACTATGTTTCTCTGTTTACTCAAGAGGAGTTCTCTTTAGACTTCTTGGCATGGGACAGTGAGGTGACTGTGTGGCCTCTTCCCCTAAGGAAACTGCCCTTTTTGTATCAATGACCTGCATATAATCAATATTGTCTCCTGTCCACTATAGATATAGTTTGACAGACATTTCCATTTGAATAGGAAAACCAATACTTTTGAATCAGAAACACTATCTTTTACCTGTGTACAGACTTTTGCTTTCTTTGTATCCTTCCACTGCACTTTAGACCAATCAGTTTTCAACAACATGCAATGCTTTGGCCATCTGCTCATAAATGGAGGAGGCCTTTCACTGAGCAAAGTATCTGAAGATATATTTGATAATGCTGCATGACAAGGATTTGTTTGGATTATGATGGTAAGCAACCAACTTAAAAAACATCAATACTGACACCTCTGCTAGTAAACACCACTATGCTTCAGAGCAACCCTAGTCAAATTGTCACTGTCTCACTGTACTGCTATGAGGTAAACTAAGATGTCATCATTTTCTTTGGTCATCTTATGACAAATTATTTTAAAGATAGTCTCTGTGACTATGGAGGTCAGCGCCTTTTTGAAAAACAAACAACTTTCCTTCTGCCTGTGTAATGACATGTTTTGTCAGCACCTCTTCAATTTGACCTTGTGGTCAATCAGGCTGCTTATGATTGGAATTTTTACTAATGACATGCCTTTCTAAAGTTTAACAATTCACATGACTTGAAAACTTCAAATGACCTCCTTTATCAGACCAAACTCTGTTTTCCTTTGAACTTGCATATTTCAGGCTCTATCCCTGTTATGATCATCACTCACTCAGAAAACCTGGAGTTGTTGTTTCACTGTTCAGTAAAAGGAAAACCTGGGCTTCTGCAATCCTTTAAGTCAATACTGGCCAGCGCCCTCTGCTTGTAGATGAAGGAGGTGCCCTAACCCTCTGCTTGTAAATGAAGGAGGTTCTGGGCCATGACAATTTACCAGTTTGCTGTGACAGTGGTGTCTTTCTCTTACTGTGATTTTCATGCTGGAGGAAAATGCAAGGTCTTGATGAGTGGCTCTCTGTTTTGCAGATATATCTCAGGCTCATGTTACATTTAGAAGCAGCTGTTCTTCTAACTGTAGATTCAAGCATTTCCTCCTGAGATGAAGTTATATTTCCTGTTCTTTGCAGAATCCATAAAACACTGTGAAACACCTAATAATCAACTTGAGACTATGTTTTAAGCAGTGCTGAGACCTAGGGGGTGTGAGTGGTGCGACTTAGAGCTGTTTGTCAATTTCATTTGCAGAGTGGGAGGTCATTCATGGTTGGTCTGTAGCAGATGGAGGCTTTTTGGCTTTTTGATGATTGCCAAAGGTAAAATGTCTTAAAGCGCCACTTCCTAACATAGGGGAAACTTTTGCAACAGACTTGGACTTTCCTTTTGGAGCTGATGGGCAGACAAATAGGGATGAAGCTAGATAGGATAGTGATAATGAGGTTTTTATTTTGACATGGGTGGAATGAAAAGTAGAAGGGCGAAAAAAGTTTTATGAGGGTTTTTTAGATGACATATTGACATAAGGAAATCAGTTTCTAGAAAACTCAGCTGTAGATATAGTCATCACTAACATGTAAAAAATACTGATGGCTAACAAAATCATTGGACAAATTAACAAGAGAAGGTTTACCTTCATGCTAGGCATTAGGAGGAGGTCTCTTTTCATGGGATTCTTATGAAAACTTACTAGTATTAACAAAAAGAAAAGTTGATAATACACATGAAAAGGCGTAGGTAGGCAACGACAATCAACTTTCTTCAGAGACATTTTTAGCTACCGTGGTTGGTAAAAACTCTATTTACAGAAAGACCATCTTACAACCGAATTATTTCTTTCAGGTTAGAGTATCACAATCTGATACACCCACCTAGGAAAAGAGTAGAGATATGGAAGAAGTGCTGAGCCTGGACAATAGACTTGCCAAAAGATCCTTCAACTTCGAAGAAAGACAAATCAGAAGCTGCTCTGGGAAATGTAGCAGCATCGTCAACTATTCACATTCAGCATATAGATTAGGGTGTTAATTTTTATGTTATTATAATCTTTCAAATATGATGTCAAAGTAATAATACTTTTTGAGAGTATGTAATAGATAGTTTTCAAAGTCCTCAGGAGTTGAGGTAGTTAGGATCAGCTATAGTAGTTTTGAACTACTTTTTATTTTATTTAATGTAATAATTCAGATGACGGAGGGTTCCAAGTTTTGGACCTTCAGACTACAATTTTTGTACTCAAAGCTTTCAAATATTAATGAATGAGAAGAAAGCTTCTTGAACATGTTTATGTTGATATGTGTTCAAGTTTTCGTTTTATGTTTTCTATCTTTGAATAAAATGAAGTAATGAGCAGCAGGTCTCTTCTTACCTATGTAAGGAAGAGTTAAAACCCTTAATTGGTGCTCCTTCATTTTAACTGTTTCTTTCATATAATTATTCTGGGGTTTGAGATGATATATTCTGTATAACAGCATATCAGTTTGGACTTCTTTCTTCCATTTTCTTCTAGTCATTTAATTCAAAATACGAAAAGGACAACATTGTGAAATGTTCATTATATTTGATATTTGAGGGTTTAATGATAAATACTTGAGGGTCAGGAAACAGAGACAAATAATTTTTTGACATAATCATATAAATGTCTTAAGCACTGATTCCTTATCAGAGCTAAGGGATTGTCTCTTAAGGTACAAAATTTTTTGGCGTCATTTCCGGGGACGAAGAAACAAAGTCTTTTCCCTAGGTTTTGTTCATATTTCCTTTGGTTGTTCAAAGAGGAGGAAATATTAAAATTTGTGATTCATTTTCTAATTCTGGCTTATAAGAGGCCACATATGAGGTCTGATACCTCTCAGCAGAAGGTTCCTACCCTTTCAAATCTAGAAAATATGGTTTCTAAAAAGAGCCAGAAATCAAAAACCCTTTCTACACCTGATGCCACACTGCCAGCACCTAGCAGTAGTTCTCATACTCTTTCATCCAAGGATATTTCTCGGAAACTCACTTTCTTGGAACAAGAATCCTTGTCTTTATTCATTCACTTCCAAGATCCAAGGTTAGAAGAGCAGTCTTTCGAATCTGTATCTTTCACATTTATAGAAACTCAACCTAATACAATTGTTAGTTCTTCTACTTTAGTTTATCAACCCCTTCCTTTATCAGTTGTTTCACCACATTCATCCACACCTAGAACTGGTACACATATTCCCACTACTCAAGGAGCAGTCAATCAGGGCATAAACATGGCAGCCCCTTCTTTCTTGATGAACAGATATTCACCATTAAATCTTCCTCAACCAATGAATGCAATGCCTCAAGAATATCTTAAGTTGCTTCCTAGGTTTACTGGTGAAGATGAAATAACTGTAGAACAACACTTGCCTTTGTTTTGCACTTTTGCTGAAAATTTCAATGTTGAATAGCTAGATGTAGTAATGAGACTTTTTGTGCAGTCCCTAAATGGAGAGGCAAGAAAATGGTTTAAAGGGCTACCAAATGGCTCAATTAATGATTGGGATGAGTTAGAAAGACAATTCATCCAAAGATGGGGTGAAAAGAGAGACCATGGTTATTATTTGACAGAATTTAATGCTATTAAAAAAAAAACTGATGAAAATATGACTGATTTTATTAAAAGATTCAATAAATTGTACAATAATTTTCCTACAGAAATGAAACCTCCTCCCATTGGAGCAAGAGTGGTTTTTTCTAGGGCATTTGTATTAGATTTTAGTTTTACTTTGAGAGAAAGAAGGTCCCCTACTCTTGAAAAAATCCAAACAGATGTGCTGGAGATTGAAGCAAATATGACTGCTATTGGAAAAGCTCAAGAAAAGCAGTTAGTTCAAGATAAAGGTAAAGCTAAGGAGGAGTCAATTCAAGATCAAAGGATTGATGACATGACCAAGGTCATTAAAAATTTGTCAAACAAATTAGTAAATTTGGAATTGGATAACAAGAAACCTACACAATAAAACAGAGGGGTTTTTAATCCCCAATTCAGAAAGCAACCCCTGCAGATTTTGCAGAGGGAAAGAAGAGATCAGGATAAAGTTAAAGCACCCTTATATATAGAAGTAGCACCTTCTCAGTTTGCTGATGATGATCATAAATAAGATGAAGAGAAAATTGCTTCCATATACATGGAAGGTAATGCAGAAGAAGAATGTGAAAGATAATGTGAAGAAGAATGTAATGAAGCTGATATTTCATTTGATCAAGAAGAGATGGATGACTATTGCAAACAATTTACTGATTTTATGCAAGCTGAATTGCATAAAAGGTATGACTTGAGATCTAAAAAGAGGTTGAGAACTCAGGATGATGAATAAAAATAATTAGAGTCAGTCCCTTCTCCAATGGCGACTCACCAACAGAAAAATTCAATAAAACAATCAGACAAGGGGAAGCAGCCCATGAATCCAGTAAAAGAAAAAGAGAAGCAACAAGATGAGGCTTCCCAAAACAAGTTTAATGACTCAAATATTTTGGAGAAGATTGTTACTGTTCCTAACCAACATGCAAATTCAAACAGAAATCAAGAAGAACCTGAAAATTTGACTAAACAAAACCAAACTTTCAGTTTTTCTAAAGAGTTAGAAAAAAGTTAAAATTCAAGCACCTCTTCTTGAGTTAGCTAAAACACCTGGTTATAAGAAAGAAATTGCAGATTTTATTAATCTATCTCAATCAGATGAGGTGGGAGATATTGTGAATTTGCAAGAAGAGAAACCAGTGGTTACTTTCGGGCCTCATGTTGAAGATGTAGAATCTTCTATTCCACATTTTTATATATCAATACTTTTGCATGATTTTATTCTACATAGTTGTATGCTTGATTCTAGTGCATCACATAATCTTATGCCATTATCTGTGATGAAATAGCTAAATTTACAAATCACTAAGCCATATATAGACCTCTATTCCTTTGATTCAAAGAGAGTGAAGTGTGTAGGTCTTATCAAAGACATGGTTTTTTCCTTGGCCCAAATTCCATCCAAGAGTATCATGATCGATGTAGTAGTTGCAGATATTCTAGCTAGATTTTCTATGTTGTTGTCCAGATCTTGGGGAGAAAATCTTGGAGGTGACTTAAAGTTGGATTTCACATATGACATCATCTCTATTTTCAATGGAGAATAAAGGAAGTTATATAGAGAAACTAGATTCATGAAAACTACCACCAAGAAAGAGGCATGTAATTCTCCCATTTATGGTCAAGAGAAGGAGGATATATCTTGTTTTATTCTGCATAAAGATGCAAAATTTGTTGAAGACTCACAAAAGCAGCTCTCTTCAACAAGTGTACATAAGGAGCTGCATTCAAATAAAATTTGGAAGTGTTATTTTGATGGAGCATATTCTAAAGAAGGTACAGGAGTTGGGTTCATCTTTATATCTCCTGAAGGTAATCTTTTACCTTTTTCTTTCAAAGTAGAATTTGAATCAACTAATAATGTGGCAGAGTATGAAGCATTTATTTTGAGCTTGCAAACAGCTAAACAAATGGGAACACAATCTGTTTCCATTTTTGGTGATTCTGAGTTAGTAATAAGACAGATTAAGAATTGGTGTCAGACTAAGCATCCTAGATTGAGATCCTATAGAAATGAGGTGTGGGATCTAATTGAAAATTATTTTGAAGCCTTTAATCTTCAATTTATTCCAAGAGAAGAAAATAGAATGGTAGACTCATTAGCAGTTGCAACTAGCACATTTAAGCCACCAATTAATCCAAGACTGAGATATGAAATTGAAATTAGACACAGGCCTTCAATCCCTGATAATGTAAAGCACTGGAAGGTTTTTGAAGATGATGAGCAGATCAATCAATTTTTAACAATGATTGGAAATTTTGAGCAAAATAAAAATGATCAAGAAAGTGATCAAGCTGATAAAATTGATGTGCTTAGAAACTTGAAGCAGACAATTGGTGACTAGAAAATAATTCAGTTGAAAGATAATACATTTCCCAGAGGCTTGGTTCCTGTTGAAATATTGTTTGATGCTAAAGATGTAGCAGTGAATCAGAAGAAGGCATATCATTATGGAGAGATGGAGGACTGTATTTTAGGAACTCAACAAGAGCCCAAAATAGTCAATTTGTTCAAAGGAGTTCCTAAAGATTATAAAGAAAGGTACACAGATCTTTTCAAAAAGTTCATAGATGTGTTTGCATGGCCATATGAAGATTTGAATACTTATTATTTAGGTATTATTCAGCATAAAATACCATTGAAGGATGGGGTTAAGCCACACAGGTAGAAGCTCAGACAAATTAATCCACTGTTATTAGCCCCTATTGAGAAAGAGGTGAAGAAAATTTTGCAAGCAAAAATCAGAGTTCCGCTCAGGTACTCAGAGTGGGTTACAAATCTAGTTCCAGTTAGGAAGAAAAATGGGGACATAAGATTGTGTGTAGATTTTAGAAATCTCAACAAAGCCTCCTTGAAGGATAATTATCCTTTGCCAAAGATGGACTATGTTCTGTAGAAAGTAACTAGAGCTTATAGGTTATCCATGGTGGATGGTTTTTTTGGGTACAACCAAGTAGCGGTTGAGAAATGAGATCAAAAGAAAACAACCTTCACTACACCTTGGGGAACATTTATGTATGCTAGGATGCCATTTGGGCTCATGAATGTAGGAGCTACTTTCCAGAGGGCAATGGATATAGCTTTTGTAGGTGGCAAATTTGTAGTCATATATTTGGATGATGTGATTATTTTTTTAAGGTCTGATGATGAACATTTGGAGCACCTGCAGAAGGATTTCTTGAAATTCAAAAAATTTGGGTTATCATTGAATCCTAAGAAATCCCTGTTTGCTCTAGAAGAATGTAAGTTGTTGGGACATACAGTTTCAAACCAAGGTGTGAAAATTGATCTAGCAGGGGTTGAGGCTATACAAACAATTCCATTACCTAGAAGTGAGAAAGATATTCAAATATTTCTGGGGAAAATCATTTTTTTGAGAAGATTTGTTCCAAATTATGCTGAGATTGTCTAGAAAATAACAGATATGTTGAAGAAAAATGCTGAAATAAAATGGGACAAAGATGCAAAAGAATCATTTTCTAGAATTAAAGAGGCTCTTCAAGAAGCTCCAGTTTTGATTAGCCCGGATTATCTGAAACCTTTCCAAAATTTTTCATTTGCATCACCTTCCACTATTGCTACTCTGTTGTTACAGAAGAATGAAGAAGGAAAGGAGTAGCCAGTGGCATTTTTCAGTAAAGTCCTCAGAGATGCAAAGCTCAAATATAACATCTTGGAGAAGCAGGTATATGCCTTAGTGAAGTCATTGAAAGCTTTCAGGACATATGTAATTCATTCTCAAATATTAGTATATGTACCTAATTCCGCTATAAAAGATGTGTTGATTTAGAGTGATATAGAGTGAAAAAGTGGAAAATGGATTGCCAAAATCCAAGAAAATGATTTGGACATTAAGCCTACTAAGTTAGTCAAAGGACGCGGATTAGCTAATTTTCTAACATAATCTAATTTCCAAACTCTAGGAATTAATTTTCTTGCACCCTTAGATGAAGTGGTTGAGGAGACCAATCAGATTAAAACAAAGTCAGCAATCAAGTACAAATTTCTCTGCTCAGATTGGCATAAAGATATTATTCACTATTTGTGTTTTTTCTCTAAAACTTAAAAGCTCAACCTTATGTAATAATTGATGCTAAATTATACTAGAAAGATCCTACTGGTGTGTTATTGTTGTGTTTGAAAGAAGGAGAATCAATGGAAGTGATCAAGGAATATCATGAATGTTTTTGTTGAGGACAGTACAGTTGGAAGGTAACTGCTCATAAGATTCTTAAATCAGGTTTCTACTGGCCTTCTTTATTTGCTGATGTATACAAAGCTGTTAGAAGTTGTAAAAAATGCCAATTATTTGTAGAAAAGAAAAGGTTAGCTCCTTTACCTCTTCTTCCTATTTTTATTGAAGAACCTTTTAGACAATGGGGACTAGATTTTATTGCGGAAATTAATCCACCATCAAGTGGGAAGTTTAAGTGGATTCTCACTACCACTGATTATTTTACAAAATGGGTAGAGGAAATTCCTACCAGGAAAGCAAATGATTTGGTAGTAATGAAGTTTTTGGAAGAGAACATTTTCAGAAGGTTTGGATGCCCAGTGAAAACCATCACAGACAATGCTTAGGTATTCAACTCAGTCAGGTTTATAAATTTCTGTCAAACTTATAATGTGATATTGTCTCATTCCACAACATATCATCCTCAAGGGAATGGATTAGTAGAGTCATCAAACAAGACATTGGTGAAGATACTGAAGAAAAAAATTAATGAGAACTAGAAGAATTAGGATTCAAAGTTGATATTTGCTCTCTGGGCTGTAAGAATGACTACTAGAAGATCCACTGGTAAGTCCCCTTATGAGTTAATATATGGTACTCAAGCTTTGTTTCCAACTTAGTTAGCAAAACCACTAATTTTTTTTCTTCAAGAAGCACAAGAAGAACCTAATGCATTGATAAGAAGGCTAAATAAGGTAATAGAGTTGAGTGAAAGCAGAAATAAAGTCAGAGACAATTTGGTCACATATCAAGAGAAAATGAAGTCCATTTTTGACAGAAAGGCAAAGGAGATTATGTTCCAAAATGGAGATCTGATACTAAGATGGGATACCAGGAGAGAGGAGAATGGAAAACATGGTAAATTTGATCCTCTATGGTATGGCCTCGCAAAATCACTGAAGTTAGATCAAATAACACTTTTATGCTAGAAAATCTTGATGGGGAAGTAGTAAAATTTCCTGTTAATGGGTAGTATCTAAAACATTATTTCCAGCACTAAAGATAACTGTTTCATCATTTGTACATATTCGATGTTTCTCATTGTATATTTTTCATCAAGAATCATTTGACTCCATGTCCGAAATGAAGGCACTGATCTGCAGGTTCTTAGTGTTTTGTGGCAAAAAACAATATCCCCAAGTGGAGCCAGATGTTGTGGATCATTTGAAATATCCTTTTATTTTTTACTCTGAAAATATAAAAATAGAAAATTGTCAAAAATATGTTAAAGTATTATAATATTTATACTTTGGCATAAAAATTTTTCTTCTCATTGCAATAAAATAAAAAGTTTAGATACTTTGAACCTTATGAAGTGGGTCCCCGACTTAAATTTTAAAGGTCGATCATTATATCAAGCAGGATGTGATGAAAACTCGTACTTTGATTGAAGGACTCAACCCGCGTGCACAACTAGCACACAAATTAAAAAAAAGGGTGCCTTCGCAATTGACCGGATTGACTGTGGGAGAAACACAGATGTGCGGAAGAGATTGAATGCGGGGGCACAAGACAAAATATTCCTCCATACCCCAAGACCCCCCATAGTGACGTAAGGCACTGAGTTGATCAAAGTTGTCCTCCACATCAGGTGAACTCAATGGTTTGTTGGCACGTTATCTCAACATTTCATTTAAAAAGACGCGCCACCTATTTAAACGAAAATTACATTTTCTCGAATTCATTTCAGTTTAAGTTAATGTTTGAGATTGATTTGTGCTATGTCCTGTTCAGTTTTCCGTCACCCTGTTGAAATTTATCCACCTTGCAAGTCATTGGTTGCCATAGTCCTAAATTATGGCCAAGCGTTCGTCTCTGTCTGGTTCTGCTATTCATATCCCTCTCATGGACACCGAGAGGGATATCCAAGACACAAATTGATCCCTGGTCCATCTTCCATTTTACCAACAAGTCCTCTTGAACAACAAAGCTTCTCCAGTGTATGCTGCCATGGCCAAGTTTGGTTTGATGTCTGCATGTATCCCTATAAATCATCTTTTTCCTTAATTGATATCCTAGATGGTTTCATTTATGTATCTTGGCAAATGTTATGTGATGAATTGTCAGGGAGAGAATGTTTTGCAAGTGTCTACCCAGTTAATCCTCCAAGCCCTTTGTTACCCTGAGTTAGATTCATGTGTTCAATTCTCCTATTAATCTTTGGTAGCATGGTATGATAATATTGTAGGTGAAGACTTCAATCATCTTGTTTATTTTCTAAAGCCCAACACACAACAATTTCAGCTTGACAGCAAGTATTTTCATATGGAGGTTTTTTATACTGAGATTTAGCCAGTACTGAGCAGCATTGCTAAAATTATGGGCAAAGATGATGACAGTATGGTGGATAAAACGATGTTAGGGATATTTTCCATGATGATGAAGTGAGGAATGGTGTTGGATATTCCATCCTATTGGTAGGAAGTTTTAAATTCATAGCTGACGAGTCTATCATTAACAGGTTCTCTCATATTTCCTTCATTAATCATTTACTTGTTCTTATATCAAAATGTGGAGGAATCTATGCATCTAGGTCTGAATATCATGGACATGAATAAGAAGCGACAATCTTTAGTTTTCTGGATAGATATAGTAAGGAGAGAAAAAAATTAAAATGGATTGTTTGATTTTTTCAATTATTTCATGTCAAGTGTATATAAGGTTTTGAATGGAGTTTCTCCCCCTTGTTTTTTACCCAAAGCTCAAGAATTATTGCATTTAGGAGAAAACTGTAACTTTGGAGATTGGTTTGTTTTTTAGGATTATTCAGAGATTAGGTTATATGGAGTAGGTGTTGAGCCTTATAGACTTCCAGTATTTGTTTCCATGAGGCTATTTTCCTTGGAGTTTATTCGACAAAGTCTGAATGTTGATCAAGTTCACTTTGTGCCCATGAAAAAGGGACATATGTTTAAGTTGCCCATGACTATAGGTCCTTTCATTGTTAATATGAGATAGGCATTTGAAAAAGTTACTAAAATTATAGATGAGATGCATTTGCTGCTAGGGGAAAGTTGGGCTTATGACCCACATAGTGTAATTTCCAATAGAAGAATTGAGAATGGGTATTCAGCTTTCATTCATGAAAGCAGGCCAGATTTAGAAAATATAGCTAGCAAAGGTGTAGTAAGTTCAACAGGTTCAAATATTCAAACTCCTATCATTTCAGAAAAGTATAATAAAAGAATTAAAGATACAGTAATTGACTTAGAAGATGAGGATCAAGGAGCTGAGAAAAGGACAAATTTTAATAAAGAACATCCATATAATCAACCTGGTTACTCTGTACAGTTGGGAGAGGAAAAAAAATGTTCCTGCCTCACCCAGAAGACATGAGACTTCTCATGAACAAGTACCTATGATCAAACAGATGTTTTCCCAAATTGCAGAGAGGAACTAGAAGATGAAAGACAGCATGGAAGCCCAAGCTGAATATCAGATTTCTCTAAATCAAACAAGGCTTTTTACTACCATGGATCTTGAGAAAGATCAATTCAGAATTGCCTTGTCACATCCTACTGACATGTCAATTGGTTCCTCTAGTAATTTCAATACTGTAAATATAACTGTAGATGTGAAGAAAATCCCATTGTTGGATAAGATGAACTTACATATGCAGACAGGTCAATTAATTGTAAATGACCTAACAAAGACTAATGCAATTGCAATGAAAGCATAGAATATGCTTGGGAAAGTCATTAAACAATTGAAGTTATAAAAAGTCAACTCTAGGGCTTTAGCCATTCAAAATGAGGAATTGAAGAAAATAATAATAAATATTGGGGTGCACCCTAATGATAATACTGTTGTGCAGAAACTTATGTAGAGTGCTGAAGCAAATATATCTACATTGAAGAAAAAGCTAAAACTACCTACATGAGAGCATTCAAAGGCTGTAGATGTTGTAGAGGTAGAGAACGAGAAAGAAAAGCTGCTACAGTAGCTTATGCAAAAGGAGGAGGAAATCTCCAAAATAAAACAAACTGCAATATCATTGCAAAATCATATTGATAATCATACTTTTACTTTTGTTTTCCCTTCAGGGAACAAAGATCCTCAAGCACAGATTGCTCAGTTGAATACTGAATTACAGATGGGAGAAAGAGACTGGAAGAAGGCTCAAGCAAATCTAGAGACTGCATCAAAGATTATTCAAGCTGCAGAAAATGAAGCTAGTAAATACACAATGGACAGTCAGAATGCCAATGCTGACATCAAAAGCCTTAAAGAGAAATTGAAAGGGAACATATCTTTAATACAGGAAAAATTTATCATTTGGAATGATATCATTTCTGAAATGAAGTCAATTTGGGACTTCTTTATGGTGGTTGCAAAAGAAAGGAGTCTTATCAGAGAATAAGAACAGGTAATGGCAGATAAACAAAAGACAATCAATAGGGCTATTTAGGCAAAAAGATTCATCTAATTTATTAATTCCAAAATAGACCAAGAATTGGAGGAAAATGAGATTAAGGATATAATCTTATATGCAGTAGAGATTAATAAGATGATTGTCAAGAATGATTATAGGAAAGCCATAGAAAAGAGGTTGATTGAAATCAAAGAAGCAGTAAGTCAGTTTGATAAATCATTGGACAAATTAACAAGAGCATGTTTACCTTCATGCTGTGAATTAGGAGGAGGTATATTGTCATGGGATTATTATGAAAAATTATTGGTATTAACAAAAATAAAATTTGATAATACACATGAAAAGACTAAGGTACTCAAGGGGGCAACGATGATCAAATTTCTTCAAAGACATTTTTAGCTATTGTGGCTGGTAAAAACTCTATTTACAGAAATACCATCTTACAACCGAATTACTGCTTTCAGGTTAGAGTATCACAATCTGATACACTCACCCAGGACAAGAGTAGAGATATGGAAGAAGTGCAGAGCCTGGACAATAGACTTTCCAAAAGATCCTTCAACTTCTAGGAAAGACAAATTAGAAGCTGATCTAGGAAATGTAGCAGCATCGCCAACTATTCATGTTCAGTATATAGATTAGGGTGTTAATTTTTATGTTATTATGATCTTTCAAAGATGATGTAAATGTAATAATATTTTTTGAGAGTATGTAATAGATAGTTTTCAAAGTTCTAAGGAGTTGAGGTAGTTAGGATCAATTATAGCAGTTTTGAACTGCTTTTTATTGTATTTAATGTTATAATTCAGATGAAGGAGGGTTCTGAGTATTGGACCTTCAGACTACAATTTTTGTACTCAAAGCTTTCAAAGATTAATGAATGAGAAACAAGTTTCTGGAATATCTTTATGTTGATATGTGTTCAAGTTTTCATTCTGTGTTTTCTATATTTGAATAAAATGAAGTAATGAGAAGCATGTCTCTTTTTACCTATGTAAGCAAGAGTTAAAAGCCTTAATTGGCACTCCTTCATTTTAATTGTTTCTTTCATATAATTCTTCTGGGGTTTGAGATGATATATTCTGTATAACAACATATCAGTTTGGACTTCTTTATTTCATTTTCTTCTGGTCATTTCATTCAACATAAGCAAAGGACAACATTGTGAAATGTTCATTATATTTTATATTTGAGGGTTTAATGATAAATACTTAATGGTCGGGAAACAGAGACAAATAATTTTGTGACATAATCATATAAATCGCTTAAGAATTGATTCCTTATCACAGCTAAGGGATTGTCTCTTAAGGTACAACAGAATACATAATGGATGCATGAAAACATGAGAAGATAAACAATGACAAGTAGAAAGTACTTCACTTCAATGGCTCATCACAAGAATCCTAGAATATAATGCTAGATTATTTGATCTAGTCTGCTACTCGAACTTTGCAACAAAAAGCTTTCAAGCACAACAAAAATGACTATAGAAATCTTCAGAAATTTATTCCACAATAATAATTCAAAGAGTGAAGTGTTTATACAAAAATGTTTACAAAATATCCTATAATGCTTCTAAGAATTATCTAAGGAAAAATAAAATATCTTTACAACAAAATAGAGATAGTTTCTTAACAAATCAACAAGCTATCCTATTTATCCAAATAAAATATAAAATTGTTTGTGGATTAGGTGCAGCTAGCTACCTTGGTGTCCTCTTTGCTGGCACAGATATTTCAAATATGTTTTGAAATATTATCTTCTTTATCTTATACACTTTCACTCTGATACTCTTTAACCCTGATACTCTTTAACTTCTGTAAAATTTCCTTACTGCTGTAATAAATTATGTTTTGATTGTGAAAATTTTATCCAATTTTTTTATCCTTTTTTATGCAATTTGACTTTTACAGCAAGTCAGTGAGTGATTGTAAAGGTTCATCATTAGGAATTTGTATCTTTTTTATCTTCCTAAAATTCTCATCTACCTCAGTATATCTAGCAAATGTTGATTTTATGACAAATAAGTGTTTTATTTCATGCTGCAAATAAAACAATTCTACAAAACTTTTGTGTAAGACCTTCCTTGTAGGACTACTTGTCCTTTTGTCTTATCCACCTAGTATTTTGCATAATATCTGATTTTCTTATTGTAGTCCTCCTGTGGCATGAGTTTATCATTAATGACCAGAATATTAGGCAAACTTCTTTGCCTCAAATTTTCAAATTTAACCATGAACTTGGTTATGGCTATGTTCATATTTTCACATTTCTCTTCAAGTTGTTTCATAAGATTTTTCATTGAAATGACTTTCCTTATTTCAAGGGTTGTCTTTGTCCTATCAGTAATTTCTATTTCTTCCAACTCTTGCCTATTTTTACTATTGAGAAACTTTATCAATTCTATGTCTTGCTCAGGTTTGTCACCTAGCTCATCTTTTGTTTTCTAAATCTCTTCTTGTGTTGCTTTCATTAAATCCCTCTGCTCATATATTACCTGAATTGATGGCCAAACATCATTGATGGCTTCAATGATTTTACTCCACAACTGATTCTTCACACAAGAAATTGGCTCTTTCAAGGTCAAATATTTTTGTATATTTTTCAGCTTAGTATTTAATCTGTTAGTCCTTTGTTCATGAGTTTTAGCATTGATTTGGGCTAGATTTTTAGTATCTTCAATATTTTCAATCAATTTCTTCAATCTTTTTATTTCATTTGTTTGAAGTGACATTTCTTCCATGGATTTCACTAGTTTACTAGCCTCATCAAAATTTTGAGCTTATGTAGTAGAGGATTATGTGGCTGAAGTTGTGGATGATGTCATTGGCACTGCAGTAGTAAGTGTTACTTTTGGTGCCAACTCTTTTGCCAAAGTTGAAGGCACTGCATTAGTAAGTGGTACTTTTGGTGCCAACTCTTTTGCCAAAGTTGAAGGCATAGCAGTAGTAACCATGGGAATTACTGTAGGAGTTTCCTGTGATTTTTTAGTTTCTCTTTCATAGACAAGCTTGTGCATTTGGATCTCCATCTCTTTTATTTCTCCTGTTAATTGAAAAATCAATTTCATCATGTCATATTTCTGATTTTTCTCTTGTACTATTTATTTTGCCTATGGATGTTCAGTTGGTGGAAGCTTAAGTTGTTTCCTCAATGCTGCAATATCTTCATTCTTCTTCTTCACTAACTGTTTTGCAGCGTTGACATTGGCAGGATCATATCCTACTTGAATAACCAACTCTTCTAAAGACTTAATCCTAAGATCTTTAGCATATAAGGAAGCTTTTTCAACCTTCATTTGATCTCTCATGTTTATGATTGTATTCTAAAGCTTGTTAACACTCATGGCCTTTGTAGTAATAGTAGAATACAACATCTCTAAAATTTTCCTGTGAAATTCAATTTGATCTAGTGCATGGATACTTTATGTTGGTACTTCAAGATCAATTTTTTTATAATCTGCAATTGTCTTAGGAGTCTTAACTATTGGTTGGAGCACTGACATAATCAAATTTTTGTTTGAGTAATAAAAATATGATAAAAGTCTGTTTTTAATGCCTAGTGTTTGCTTCAAATATTGAGAATATATAGCATTCTTTATTTCTTCATTCTTGGTCTTAATCTGCTTATATTTTTCCCTAATGTCAAGATCCTTTTCTTCTGCTGTCTGCGAGGAGGATGCCTCCAAATTCTGTTGTTTCTCTATGACTTGAGTGTTTGAATTATCAAGATTTCCTTCATTTAAAATCTTTTTTTCTGGCTCATTTATATTGACTGTAGTAGCATCTTTATTTGTCACTAGAACATCTGCGTCTTCTACTTCTATGGTCACTTCTCCTTTATCAACTGAATTGACTTTAGGATTTTTATTGTATGTAATTTTAAACCTTGTCTCAGTTGTTTTCTTAGTAGTATATGTACCTTCTTCTCTAACTCTCTTAGTAGCTTTTTCTCCTTGATTTGCAGTTTTCAAGGTGTGACTAGTATCACCCTGTTTAACTGCATCTACCAAAGTGTTTTCTAGCCACTTAGTTTGATTGACATATTGTTCAATCTCTGGTTTTTTCTCACAAATATAAGGTGTTAGTTTGCACTTAACCCTAATTTTTCTTAATATTACTTGTGGATCATAGTTCCATGAGAAACTTTCTTCAAATCTGTACTCAAGTAATTGTTTTACTGCTTCTTGTTATGCATATCTGTGATTACAAATAGATGGCCCCACCTCATTCTTCAACTTAAATTGGGTCTTCTTCTTGGCTGCTAGGAAGTTGATAGAATCATAATTTAAGATTTTCCCAATATACTCTAAGGCAAAAATTCTCACTAGCACATACTTAGGAAGTTTATAGGGTAAAAAATTTGACCCAACAACTATAATTTCTGTATGTTTTTTATATAAGTAACAATCTCAGGTTTTAGTGTGCTCTGATAACTGTAGCATTTTCTTCATTTCATCACTGATTCTTTGTTGTTCTGTATTTGTCAACATATTTATCAATGGATGGCAAAATTATCTATAAACTCTCCATAAGTGAACTCTAAGGACTCTTTTCTGATCAAAGAAGTCCAAAATATGACGAAAAGTGGATTTTCTTCTATATCAGGCTTCTAGAGGGTTATTAGATACTTGTCTGCTTGAAAATACAAGAACATATGGAAGAGAAAGGATGTGTATCTAAATACTCCTTCAGTTGGAAATTTGACAAGATGATCAAGGATATTTTCAGCTATATATACTCAACATAATTGAAAATGACAGAAGGAGGCAATATTGGTGTAAAAGTAGATAGGAAACCTAGGATTGATTCATCAGTATGCCCATCTGTGAAGTATCCTAGGATAAATGACAACATAGAAATGACATGCCTAGACCCTTCTGGAAATTTTGAAGTAGACTATGGAGGGTTGATTTGTGGAATTTCAACATGTAAAGGCATGAACACTTGAAAAATATGAAACTTTTTGAGAAAATCAAGACCAATGTACAACTTTGTAAGTGCTTCTATTGACAAAGGAACTATGTTCGGATCAGGTTTAAGTTGTAACATTTGGTTTATGGACTCAGCAGTAATTGTAAATAGTACCTCTTTTTTTGCATTCATCATTGCTCTATGCTTAGGTGAATAATAGCTATGACACAACCTAATAACCTCTAGGCATTGATGAGTAACTGGAACAACATATTTGGGTAGGTTTGAATCTCAAATTTTGTCTTATTCACCGATCTAAGGAATTTTCATAACTCCAACAGTGGAGGTCTAACAAATTAAATTCAACAACTGGATTTGTTATATTATAGTCTACATAGGTGTGTGTTCAATGTCTACAACAAGAGGTTGTAGAGGATTTACAATGATTGCAGTCTTGGAGGACATAGCTCGATTGGATTTTGACATTTTTTAGGCTTTCTAGATAACCAAAACTCATTTTTTAGTTTTTCTGGATTCTTCTGTAAGATTAAATGGTTTACATAAGTGTTTTTTACTTAAAAATAGGTTCTTGGATGAAAAATAGGCGCACTTGGTTTTCTTTTGAATTAAACCCTTCTATTTTGGCTTTCCACTTTTCTTCAAACTCTCAAAAGTTAAGGAGATGATAAAACAAGGGTTTTATCTATTTTTTTGGATAATTTTGGATTGAATGGTTAAAATTGGGCACTGAAGGATTGAGGTTACCTGCAGAGGATTTTTGGGAAAATTTAAGTCTTATAAGGTCTGCAAATACTAAGAGTATTCGATTTTAACCTAAAACCAGCTTACAATTTTGGAAATAGGGTTTTATCAAATTTTTGACAGGGAGTTTGCTCTTTTTCTGGATATTACAGGTTTTCTTTGGGTAAATAGGCTTTTTCTAGGCTTAATTCCTTCAGAAAATTATTTTCAAATGATAACCAGCTTGTTTTATCAGAAAATACCTGTTTTTTGTAGGTATTGGTCTTTCAAACAATTTCTGAGGCGTTTGGAGAGGTTTCTGGTATATTTGAGGGTCTTTGGCAACAATCCGGAAGCTTTATGAAATCTTTGACAGCAAATGCGGGTTTTCTAGATTTTATGAGTATAAAACAATGCATACGTCTTTGTTTCTCAGTCGAAGGATAAATACAGGCAAATAATGCTGGAAGAGGGTTTAATGGCACACTATAGGGGTTTATATAATGTTTAGGTTAGATTAGTCTACATTTAATGGCGGTCACTTCGAAGATAAAGGGCAGTTTTAGTTTTCGAAGGCGAAAACCGGAGGTGGTTTATCGCCTATATTTGGGTGGTAAGCTATTTTGGTTGGATCAAATGTGATCCAATGAGATGTTGCCGCGTGGAGGAGAGATATGGGCAGAAAACCACCAATTTTGCATAGTTCGAAATGGGTTATCATCACACATTTCAAAATGAGATATTGCCTTTTGATAGTCGGATTGGAGGGCTTTGATGCAAACGGTTAATACTTAATGGGAAAGCTTCTCAACAGTAGGAGGTGGGGTCGAAGGTTTGTATTATTCGACGGGGTAATTTTCATATTAAAAAATGTATGTTTCTTTAAATATAAAATCAAATGATTTATTAAGGTTGGCGGGGCATATTACATAGCGTATAAAATTTTTTTAACAAGAATTTTATGTTTATTGGGAGCGGGATTAAATATATAGGATATGTTTAAACCTATGGGGAAAAAGGGCGGGGTTTTTATTTAGCATGTGGGATAAATATGCCATAGGTTAAAATTTAAATAGTGGCTTTTGGGGATATTTATATAAAGGGATTAATAATATATGGGAAGGGTTGTTTTATAATGAATTTAATACTTTCCGTTAGAAATTAATATGAAATGTAAATGAAAATGAATAAAAATACATAAAATTTAAACTAAGTAAAGTAAATAGGAAATTTAGCATAATTTGTCCCATTTTAATTTTTACACATAAACTTAGAATAAAATGTATTTTGCAGGTTTTTGAGTGTTTTTTGAATGAAAATGAAATTAATCAAGGGGTTTTTTACTTTTATAAGCAAAGATTTATTTTACTTAGGAAAAGGGTTTGTATTTCTTGGAAAAGGGTGAATATGCTGATGAAATGGGTTTTCATGTAGGGAATCCAATATTTTAAACCAATCAGTGATTAAGTATTAGGTCCGGTCCCAACACAAGTTAGAGAAATGCTCTGAGCCTCTTTAACTAAAGGTTTAGAATAATGGATCATTGTGGGGGAGGGGAAATTAGTAATTTTTGCCCGATGATACCTTATTACATGTCTTGCATAACTTTTTTCTACCTACCCATCATTATTCTAGCACTTTTTCCTTCATTTGCATGGGTGCATTTAAGCTTGCAACCCTAAATCCATTTTTCTTTTAAAGCAATAAATCTATCTAATTCTAACATCATTTCATCCGAGGGCTTAGATTAAAATTGTTAAGCTCCTCGTTTATTCTCTAACTATATACTGATTTTTCAAGTTTAAACTGTTTGACATATCTTTATTCTCTATCTAAAACATAAAATTCAAAGCATGAAAAGTTAAGATTTAACTGTTTAACTGATCATGAATTATGGCATTTTGGAAAATCTGCACATAATCATTATTTTTGAAGTAAAAGTGAATAGTAGTGGCATTTTGACTTGCTCACTTTCAGGTCTTATTTTATTTCTTTTTCTTTTGGGGTCTACTCTTTTCTAAGTCCTTTGATATTTCTTTATGACTTTTAATCTCTTTTCAATTTTTTTATTATTTTCAAATATGGGAAAACAAATTGTAGAAAGCAAGGTATGTACATATTTACAAGACTTATCAAAGTCAATTAAAAAATTATGAACCCTATCATTATAGGACCCTAACGTCTGTGATAATTGTCTTTTCTTTTAAGGAAAACCACTTGAATTCTCATTTCGAGAATCTGGAAGAAACAGGTCTTTAACTAGTATTAAAATTGTTTCCTCAAGCTTCTATTTTGCTAGCAAGCTGAAAAATAAAACATTTTTTAATGAAAAACCTGTTTGCAAAGAGTGGATAATGGCTTCATTTGAATTGGGAATTTTGTGGACAGAGTCCGTATTTGTAGAGTTTTATCTCTGGCTGGCATTGGTTCTTCATAATTTAAACAGAGATAGGTAATGACAGGATCTTACACTTTGGGAATTTTGTTGCTCATAGTTGGTGCAAGAGTCAATTAATAGTTTAACGTGCATTTGCAAGAGCAGAAAATCATTTTTAACACAACGCAGGTGGTTAGGATGCTTTATCACATAGTGCAGGGTGGCATTTTGTATCGCGCAGTGGAGAGGTAGTTTTCGCATCGCGGGGTCAACAGGTAAGTGGTTTATCGCATCGAGGAAAGCTGGTAGGCGGTATTTTGCTCGGGAGTGTGATGAACTATGGTAATGCCACACAGAAAAGAGAAGGGATGGTGAAACTGCTTATTTCGCAAGCTTTTGAGGTTTTAATCTTCATACAGTCGGGGGAAGTGAAGAGGATATAGGATGTTGGATCAAATGGCAATGATTGAATGATTGAAGAGTTATGGGATTTGGACAGGTGGGACCCGGTGTAGGGGAAGGGTTTAAATGAAATGGGTGACATGTACATAACAGGACTAGGATTTATTATAAAGCGGGGTTAGCATGGTTTAGATGTGGGTTGGGGTTTTATAATAGTGGGAGTTTAATGAACTATATGTTATAATAAGATAAGGGGTTGGGGAAGTATATGTATGCGGAAATGGGTAATTAGTAAAGAAGAAGGAGTTTAGTGAAGGGATTTTTATAAGGAAAAATGAGTGAAATAAGGGGAAAGAGTAAAAATGAAGGAAAAAGGGGTATTTTTACAAGGGGAATGATTTTTGAAGCGAAATTAGTAAATGAAATGACCAATTTTCTGATATCCATGCCTTGTGAAAATTGTTTCTGCCTACCCATCAACTACCCTAAAATTGTTTCTTCTTTTACATGGGTGCATTTGAGCTTGCAAACCCTTATTCATTTTTCTTTCAATCAACAAACTAACTAATTCTATCCGTATTTCTTCCAAGGGCTCAGATTAAACTGTTGAGCTCCTTATTTATTCTCTACATAACTATTTATTTTCCAAGGTTAAACAATTTGGCTAGCTCTCTATTCTCTATCTATCAGCATGAAATTTAAAGCATGAAAACTCAATATTGAGCTATTTGACCCTCATGGATTGTGGTATTTAGCACAATTTTCACACAATCTTATTTGCAAAAATAAACTAATAGTAGTGGCATTTGAACGTGAAACACTTTCATGATCCATTTTAGTGTGGTTCATATTTAATTTTCTTTTTTTTATTGTTTATTTTAGTCCTTTGATTGTTCTTTTGGACTTACCCTCTTTTAATTTTTTAAATATGGGAAAACATTTGCAGAAAGCAAAGGTATGTACAATATTACAAGATTTTAATATAGAAAATTCAAAATTATGAATCCTATTATTATAGGACCCTAACATACCCTAACATTTTTTCTTCATTTCCTTAGGTGCATTTGAGCTTGTAGACCCTTTTTATTTTTCTTTTAACATTAAACTATCTAATTCTATCCTTATTACCTCCAATGGCTCACAATAAACTCTTGAGCTCATTTATTATTCTCTACCTATCTACTGATCTTCCAAGGTTAAACAGTTTGGCTAGATCTTTATTCTCTATCTATCAATATGAAATTTAAAGCATGAAAGGTCAAGTTTAAGCAGTTTGACCTTCATCGATTGTGGCATTTTTGACAAGCCGCACACAATCTTATTTTACAAAATACAGTAAAGAGTAGTGGCATTTAAATTTGCATCACTTTCATGATCTATTTTATCTCTTTTTTGTTGGGGTTCATATCTTACATTCTTGTTTGATCTTTTTCTTTCAGTACTTTGATTTTTCTTTTATGACTTTTACCCTCTTTGTATTTTTTTTTTATATGGGAAAAAAATTTTGTAGAAAGAAAAATTATGTACATATTACAAGACTAATCATAGTCAATTCAAAATTATGAATCCTATTATTATAGGACCCTAACTATTGCTCCACATGGCGATGGAATTTCCTGGTGAAATGTCAAGAAATTTAAGATCAGTAGCCTTTTAACTTTGACTGTGCTTGGCTTAAAATTATTTTCTGAGCACTGCTTTATTCATACTTATAATATTTTGTCTTTCAAATCTTAGGGCCTTCTCTCTGGGCTTTAACTTTGTACGGACATCCAATCCAATATACAATCTGCAATGTTATGTACAATGAGAAAAGTAAACAAAGTGAACTAATGTTAATCTGGAGTAAAGTAATGCTTTAGCATCCTACCATTGACTGGTCCTCCTGGTAGATCTAATCCATCTATTTCCTTCAAAAAGAATGAATTGTTACCTCTGTAACCATAAATGACATAGGGACCTTTCCATAGAAAATCAAATTTTCCATGTTTACCCTTTTCTTCTCTCCTATAATCCCAGTTAAGTACTTTATCACCTATGTAAAAATCATCATCTTTGATTTTATTGTCAAAACTCTTCTTAATTTTATCTTGAATAACTTGTGATTTTACATAAACCTCTTCCCTGCTCTGCTACAAATGTAAGGTTTGATTTATCCTTCTCTAGATATCATTTGGTTCAATATGCACTTCTTAGATCATATTCATCATTGGCACTCCTAAATAGGATGGAAAAACAACATCCATCCCATATACAAGCTGATAAGGAGATGTACCAATGGATTTCTTTGTAGTCAGTCTGTCTGCCCATAAGGAATTGACCAAAATTTTACTCTAGGACTTTTTATTGTCTTCTAACTGTTTCTTGATGATAGTTACTAGGATTTTTTTGGAGGATTCAGCAATGTAATATTCCTAAATTAGCGTGCAGCTAATTGGAATATTAATTTTTCTCTTAACCTATAGTTAGATGAATAAATGGGTAGGGAGGCCCATAAAAATTTATAGAAGCAATAAAATCCCTCTTAATGTGAAAAGGGATCATATTCATAGCTGGGTAAAACACCCTCATGTGTGAACAAGGGTTGATGCATGAAGATAAGGACAAGTTTGACCAAGTCAACGGTGATGGAATGGAGGGAGTGAATCATCAATAGAGACAACCAGTATGAATGTGGATTAGTTTAGATAGCTACATAAAATCTGGATTGAATATGCTTAGGTGTGAAAAGGGCTGGAGCAGGTTGAAGAGGTCAACTTTGACCAAATCAAATAGTGTTGTTATGGAGGAGTGGCATTAATGATGGGACAACGCAGTTTTAGAGGGAGATTGATTGTGTGATGGTGGAAACCCTAATGAGTGGGACCCAAGGTGAGGGCTCACATTGTTTATAAGGAAGAGGATGGTAGCCATATGAAAGTAGCTTATGAATTATATTTTGACATGTCTGTTTAGACTTTTGCTCTCTTCAGCTGTTTAGCGAAGATTGCTGGTGTTGTTTAGCACAAGGTATTATTGTTTAGAAATTCCATCTCTTTCCTTGAGAGGCCTCTTGGAAGAGTCCTAATATTTCATTCCACACATCCAGTATTCTGGCCAAGCTTCAGTCTTCAGCTACAACGCAATTTCTACATAATATTTTGTTGTGTTGCAGTGGAGGGTTGAGAAACCCACTTTCTGAGCTAGTTTTTCATAGGAGGAAGGATTCCTTCTCTTGGGAGGTCAGTTTGGAGGGTTCTTGAGCACATTTTAGATCTTTGGCATTAGGCCAATCAATTTCCATCACTTACAGTGTAATTTTAGTCTAGAATTGCGTTATTTTGGAGGGCAACTTCAGTGAGGGATCTTGTGGCTCTTTTAGAGTGTTTTCCTGTGATTGAGGGGTTCAACCTTCCATTGGAGGAGACCTTTGAGTGGACCTGCATTAGATCTATGTTATTTCAGCCTCCTATCTTCATGTGCTTCAGTTTTCAGTGACTCTTCAGTCTTTAGGTTGTAGATCACCATTTGTATTCGGTGTATTTCTAAAAACCCTTCCAAGGGTCTCTTTGATTTGTATAAAGGAGACAAAGTCTCAGTTTTTGAGAAATATTGATTAATATATGAGAAGATCTATTTGTCTCTATAATTTCTGAGTATAAACCCTCATTAGACTGTGATGTCACTTGTAGCAGTATTTCTGTGTTGCAGAATTTTTGGGGTTTCAGTGTTTTTAAGCTATTTTGGGTGTGCGCGACTTGTTTAACTCCTCTATCATGATTTTTTTATGATCTCCTCTTGGATATGGGTGTTATGATTTTAGATCTAGTGGATCCATGGTTTGATTTTGATTATTATAGCATACATTTCTGAAAATGCGTTTTTTATGCATGTGTTGCTGAGTTTTCCCATTTGGTAATATTACAAGAAATTCCATTACCTTGAGGGTAATAGGCAGTAGAATGGCCAAATTTAATGTGGTATTTGTTACAGAATTCAATCATTTTTTTAGATTTGAAAGAAATTGCATTATCATTAATGAGATTTTGAGGGCATCCAAATCTAGACAGTATATTGTTTTCTAGGAATGAGATTATGACAGAATCAGTGGCTTGTCTAAAAGGAATGGCTTCTATCCTCTTAGTGAAATATTCTGTGACTGTCAAAATCCATTTGTGCTGGGCTGAGGAGGGTGGGTGAATTTCACCAATGATGTCTAAACCCCATTGTTGAAATAGAATTTCGGTGGAGATGGGTTTGAGGGGTAAAGGTAACAGTTTTTTCTTCCCTTCAAAGATTTGGCATTTATAATAAGAGGTCACATACTTTTTTACATCTACAAAACGAGTGGGCCAGTAAAAACCCACCCTCAATATTTTATTAGCTGCTAAATTCCAGTAAATATGTCCTCCACAGTCACCTGCATGAAACTCTTGTATAACTTTATCAACTTCATCTTTAAGTAAACAGTTAAGTAGTATACCACCATGATCCTTCAAAACAAAGCACTATCTATGATACAATACTTTATTGCTTGCATTTTCAAAAATCTAGATTTAGTTCTAGATAAACCAGGAGGAGCTTGTAAATTTAGTAAAACAAATATGATATCTTCATACCAAGGTGAATCAATGAAAGCTTCATTGATCTGTGGGGTCGCCATCTCTTCCTGATCATCTAATTGAGCAATAAAATTTATGTACAAGGGCTGACAGTTCAATTCAGCCATAAGTTTGGCTAAACCTTGGCCTTTAATGAGTTTAGTAGGCTTTATTTATATGTCATATTCCATAATGTGTCAATCCACTTGCCTCTCTTTCCATTAGGTCCATTCTGAGTTAGAATGTCCTTAACTACTGAATTTGGAACATATGAAATAATGTGTGAATAAAGGATGTATACTCTAAAGTCTTTGATAGCCTTCACTAAAGCAAGTGCATGTTTCTCCATTATGTTATATTTTAGTGTGCCATCTCTTAGTGATTTGCTAAAAAAAGCAATGCGTTGTTCATAACCCTCATCATTCTTCTGCAGTAAGACTGCAACAATTGCATGTTCTGAAGCAAAAGAAAAAAAGATGAAATCTTTTTTGAAGTCGGGACTTATTAGGACTAGTGTTTTTTTAAGGGCTTGTTTTATTGATCCAAAGGATTGTTTTGCCTCTACTATCCATTTAAGTGTTGAGTCTTTCCTCAACATGTTATTTAGTTATCTAATTAATTCTACTAAATTTGAAATTAATCTCCTAAGAAAATTAATCTTACCTAAGAAATCTTATAATTCCTTGGTATTTCTAGGATGAATTATGTTCAGAATTGCCTCTATTCTAGCTAGATCTATTCTAATTCACTCTTTTGAAATAGTATGTCCTAAAATTTTACCTTCTTCAAGTCCAAAGAGTGTCCTTTTTGGATTCAAAGAAATACCAAACTTTCTGCATTTGATAGACACTTGTCTCAGATGATCTAAATGTTCATTGTCTATTTTTCAAAATATAGTAATATCATCTAGATAAATTACATGAAAATCATGAATTTATTTGGCAAAATCTATGTCCATAGCTCTCTAAAAAGTAGCTCCTACATTCATTAATCCAAAATGCATTTTTCACATACATGAAAGTACCCCAAGGAGTAGTAAATGTTATATTTGGTTGGTATTATGCATGAACTAAGATTTGATTATATCCAAAGAATCATCAAGCAATGAAATCCTAGATGATCCAAATACCCTCTGTAAAACATGATACATTTTTGGGAGAGGATGGTTATATTTTAGGGAAATATTGTTTAAGTTCCAGAAATCAACCCAAAGTCTGATCTCCCCTGTCTTTTTCCTAGTGGGAACCAAGTTTGAAACTCAATCAGAATATCTGATAGGTGCAATGATCTTTGCTTCATACATTCTATTTACCTACTTTTTAATCAAAGGCATAAGAACATGATTTATTCTCCTAAGCTTCTATTTAAATGGTTTCTGGTCCTCTTTGATAGGTATTTTGTGTTGAATGATGTTGGGGTCATAAGATTTAAGGTCTTCATAACTCCATACAAAGACATCTTGAAATTCTTTAAACAAATCTATATATTTCAGTTTTTCTTCTAAAGTTAAAGCTTTGGAAATCTTGATAAGCTTAGGCTTCTATTTTGTTCCTATATTACACTCTTCTATATCTGATCTTAATGGTTCCATTTTTTGTTTTCTTGCAACATCATTTGAATCAAAAAGATCTTCTAGTGGGGCTAATCCCTTAGGAAAAAAGTTATTCTTAAGATTTAAAAACTCTGAATCATCATATACTAGTTCTTTTATTTCTACTTTTTCTAATTTATCTATTTCTACTTGAGTGAATTTAGTGGGTTCGGTTAAATATAAATTGTGGGTTCGGTTAAATCTAAATTATTTATATTTATTTCACAATCTAAAGTATCATCTACTGTACAATCTGTGTCTATGTTAAAATTCTGGAACTCTCCCTCAACATTCATAAAATGATAGATTTGAGTATCTCGTGTAAAAATCTACCAATATCTCAAGTTGTCTGGTATAGTAGGCATGTGTCTCACCTCTCCTGTATATTGATGATTTGGCTGAAAAGGCAGGTTACAGGTGCTAGCAAAAGTTTCTAAACTATGTGCCTACATGTTATGTTTTCTAGGAATTACAACAAATTCAATTTCAAGAAACTCCTTAATCAGATCTAAGATGGTTTCTCTGTTTTGGCTTAATCTAGGATTATACATAGAATTTTCTCCTCTAATTTGTTTAACAATTATGTCATAGTCTCCCATGATAGAAACTCTCTTGCCTCCTAAATTTCTAACAATCTGCAACCCTGAGATTAAAGATTCATACTCAACCATGTTATTGGTGCATTTGAAGTTTAATCTAAAGGCATGAACTTCTGAATGATTCTTTTCCATGTTATGAATCCAAACTCCTACTCCCGCTCCTAATTTATTCACTGAAATATCAAAATCTAGGTGCCACATTGATTCATGAAAAATATTATCACTATCAACTTCTTTCTTTTTCTGTTTAACAATTGTGTTTCTGTCTATTCCAGTTTCTGAGTTACATAAAATTAAAGAATACATATCATAAGGTACAGAATAAATAGGATAGTTTTGTGGTTTGTCTACACTGTTGATCATGTATTTCATTAATGTTTCTCTGTAAAGCTTCTTTGGTTGACCAAATACTGAAATTGTGGTGTATGACATGTCTAACTGTAGAGATCCCTAGAATTTTGCTCCCCATGAGTGAGATAATAGCATTCCATACTTAGGAGGGATATCAGAAACTACAATATCCATGACAATACTCTCACCAAGGTACTAGACTAGAGTGATACACAAGTCCTTTATTAGGCCAAGACATTTAACTTTGCTAGAATCAAAAGAGAAAAGACCTTTGTATGGTCTAGTGATGACTAAATCCAATGTTTCCGTAATGGCCTTTGGCATTAAATTATGGGATGCTTCTGACTAACATAGCATTGTGTAAAATTTGATCATGTATACTCAAGCTAATGTAGAAAGGAGGAACACCACCTTCTTGATGTTTCCCATTTACCTCAGGACCAAAAAGTAAGTTGGTCATCATTTAGATTGAAAGAGTCTTCTCCTTCATTAATGTTCAATGTTTCTATAATCTATGATTTATATAGATCATGTTTTACCAATTCTGTTAAAGGAATTGGTATTTTCAGTTTGGCAATTTCATTTTGGATATTGAATGGAATTTTTGTTTTACCTAACTGAATAATCTCTTCTCTACTAACTGCAGTTTGAGTATGTTTCTCTTCTTTATCTACAGTTGGTTTTCTAGTATGTGTTTCCACAATTTTGTTGTTTTCAATCTTCTTTTCAGGGATAGTTTGGGTGGAAGCTGTGGTTTTGGCAGCAATTGTTTTACCATCAGTTTATTTTTAGGATCAACTGTTGTTTTAGCAGCTACAGAGGTTTCAGGATCAACAATTTTTTAGGATCAGCAGTAGATATTTTAGCAGAAACAATTGTTTTTGTAGCAGTAAATTTTTGAGGATTAGTTGATGTTTGAACAACAGTGTCTGTAATATCTACAATTTTAGGACTGAGTGCAATTTTTGGACTAGAAATTTTCTAATTTTCACTAGAGTTTTGTTGGGTTTCTCTGGGCAGAATTTGCAGTACATTGTTTGTAGGAGGTTGTATTGTTTTCTTATTATGAGTTTGGGCAGATTTCTTAGTAGGTTCTTCTACATTCTTCTTGCTCCTAGGGTTATATTTCTTATGAACTTCATTAATAGCATATTCATAACATTGCTTGTAATCAAAAGACTCTCCATGCTCTAACTGTATTGTTGCAGCATATATAATTCCTGTTCTTCTAGTGTAACAAAAATAGTATTATCATCATTAATGCCCATTAAGTTAATCTGAGTGTATTCATCTTCTTCATTTTGGTGAGAAATTTCAGCATAGTTCTCTTGGAAAGGTGGTCTTATTTTTTGATCAGGTGCTAATTCTCTAGCTTTACCAGTGTTGGGATTCTTTCTAAAGTTTGGATTTCTTATTTGTGTAGCTTGTTGTTGGTTGTCCCACTGTGGTTTCTTTTCCATATTTTCTAACCTATCCATCATTATTTCCATGGCTTCTGCTAGGCTATCTATCTTACTATCTGAGGTGGAGGGTTCATCCTTTATTGTTACTCTTCTTTCATTTCTTAATCTAGCTTTTCTAGCTAGAAAATTGGCTTCTACACTAACAACATTACTTTGCATCAGCTCTAAGGTTTCAAGGTTTCTTTCCCTCAGTTGGTATGACATGTCAGTGTCAAAACCATCAAGGAATTTGATTAAAGCTAAATCTAGTGGAGGTTTTATGTTTGTTGGAATAGAATTATAGATATTGTTGAATCTAGTATAATAGTCCTGAACTGGTTCATTTGGTGCTCTTTTTATGTTCTCATATTCGGAAAAAAATTATAAAGGATTCTTCTTTTTCTCCCATCTATTGATAAAAAATCTATGGAAATTCTATAAATCAGTTATTTATTGGCAGGTAAAGCTTTAAACCATTTCCTTACATCACCAGCTAAATTTTTGGCAAACAGTCTCATTTGAACATCAGATTCATCAATTTCATGCAGCTCAAAGTAGTCAGTCATTTTGTTGACATGTTGTTGTGCAGTGTATTGGCCAGTATCATCAAATTGAAATATCTTACTTTGATATTCTTGGGGCATAGCATGTAATTGAGCTGGGAGGACCAAAGGACCATATATGGCTACCATGGATGAGATTCTTGCTTGGCCAGGAGGTAAAGTGGTAGAACTTGGAGATGTGCTTGAAGTACTTGTAGATGAGGTTGGAACACTAGATTATTTAGTTGGGATGCTGGAAGAGGTGCTTGGAAATGAGGTTGAAGTATTGGAAAATGCAACAAAAATACTAGAGGATGAACTTGCAGTATTTGGAGATGGAAATAAAATTCTAGGTTGAAGGGGAAGCTCTGGAATGAATTATTATGAGGTGGAAATAATATATGAGGTGGTACTAAATAATGATGAAACTATATATTTTAAATGAATAGTAGAAGGTGTAGGGGTATAAGCAGATAAATAAGTTAACTCAATAGAATGTTGAAGGTAGGCTTCATCAATTTCCTTAATCAAAGTTGCAGCCAAAGAATCAAGTTTATCAAAAGGTTATAAAGCTTGCTGATATGAAATAAGTGGAACAGTTTCCTTCTGAGTTTCAATGAATGAAATAAACTCAGGATCTATTACACTATCATATTGGAACTTTCTGATTTAGTTCTAAACACATATTTCTCAAAAGATAAATCAAATTCAATGTCTTGTAAGCTGGATAATCTTTTCGGAAATGAATTGGCTTTGATTAATTGACTTGTACTTCCTAAACTTTCTACTCTTTTGTTTTTCTTTAAAATTCTATCAGGGTCATCCACAATTGTAACAGGTTGTGAATTAGGATGAGACCTGGTGTAGTATATTCTTTTCGAAGCCAGAATTTTAATTTATTAATGAAAGATTGCAACAACCCTAAATAAAACTTAAGGTGAAAATATGAGTATAAAAGTTTCTTTTAAGGTTTATGTAACTGAGGATTGGTTCTTCCCCAGTCAAGTCGCCAGTATGTTATCACTCCAATAATTTCCCAAGGTTGTTATGCTTTTCAGTTAAGGAAATTTAGATGTAACCATAAACCTACTTTTAAGCTTTAGGATCTAGCCTTCCTAATGATCAGAGAGGGCTCTCTCTTTACGATTTATCTTTGTTGATTTTAGTTGATTTTAGGCTAGTTATGTAGGATACATTGGTTTTGGATTTTTAATTTGATTTGGTGGTGGAATCACTAATTCAGATGGATAGATGAAGGTCTGCTTACCATTGGGCTAATGGAGTCAATGTATCAAGCAACAGAAGCAGGATCAAGGTCTAAAGAAAAGTTTTCACTAGGAAAGATAGCTAAGATGATTTAGATCTTTAAGGTGAAAGATGAAATGGTTTCAATAGGGATAAGAGAGAATTCAAGGATTCTCAGATCTGGATAATGAGTGAAATGATAGAGGTCAATCGAAACTAGGGAGAAATTAAGAATTCCCTACTCTAGATATCAGAAGAAAACATGTAAATGAAATAATAGTTCAAGACAGAGTGTTTTTAAAAAAATTCTGAAATAAAACTCCTGTTAAACATTTTGATTTAGAAAACATTTATGTGAAAACTTTAAGAAAGTAACAAAGAAAAGTTTAAAGTACTTCACTAAATATGGCTTAACACTTGAATCCAATAATATAATCTCTTTATTTCTCAATCCAGTCTGTTAACTTGAAAATGGTACAAAGAACCCTCTGGTTCAAATCAATACAACTATAGAAGTGTTCATTAATCCACAATCCACACTCACTACTTCCAGTTGTAAAATATCTATGCAAAAAAATCTTACAAAATATCCTAAACTATATTAGGAATAATTCAAGGAAAATAAATATATTCTTGCAAGAAGATAGAGACAATTATCTAATTAATGCAATTTGTCCATGCTTTTATTGAATTGTTGTTTGATTTATTGAAATTTTTTTTGATTTCTCTCTGACTATTTTCTCAACGCTGACTGCTATTGAGTGCCCTTCATGCTGGTTGCATTTTTACTTTCAATTTTTCTTTCATCTGATACACTTTAACTATGATACTCTTTACTGTGGCTACTCTGCTTTACTGTTTTACTTTTCAAAGTAAATCAGTCAATTTTTGCCAATCTTCTACATTTGGTAATTTTATCTTTACCATTCTTCTGAAAATCTCATCAGCCTATGTATACTTTGAAAAAATAGGCTTGTTAATGAACACATGTTTTACCTCATGCTAGTGGTAGAAAAGGTTCTCAAAACTCTGATAAAGGACCTTTCCAGTAGGAATTCCTTTCATGGTTGAATTATTGATTTCTTCTTTTGCCACTTCTCTCATGTTATTATCATAATCCTCATGTTTCATTAACATTACATTGATAATAAGAGGATTTGGCACACCTTTCTGCCTCAAAACATCAAATTTTACCATAAATCTAGTGATGGAAAACTCCATGTTCTGGCACTTTTCTTCCAACTGTGTCATTAAGTTTCTCTTAGAAATCACCTTCCCAACCTTTAGGATTGCCCATGTCCTGTCACTAATTCCAATTTCCTCTAATTCTTGTTTATTCTTGGAATTGAGAAACTTAATAATTTCATTTGCTTCCTCAGGCTTCTTACCAAGTTCTTCCTTGATTTTCTGAATGGATTCATTTGCTGCCTTGATCAAATCCTTTTTCTCAAATATAACTTTAATTAATGGCCAAATATCATTGACAGAGTCAATGATATTGGCCCGTAGCTGCTGCTTGGCTTGAACAAGTGGTTCTTTAAATGTTAGTTCTTTTTCTAGCTTCTGCACTTTCTCTGTCAATTTGTTTGTCTTCTCCACTTCATTATTCTACATGATTTGAACTAGTTTCTTTTCATCCTTAAAAATTTTTAATTGCTCTTTAAGCTTGTTTATTTCATTAGTCTAAATTTTCATTTCCTGCATTGCTTTTACTAGTTTATTTTCCTCATTAGTAGGTTGTACTGATGTTGTAGATGATTCTGTTGCTGAAGTAGTTGTCGATGTAATAGGCAGTGTTGTAGCTATTGGAACTGATGGCGATAATGATTCTACTAGAGTACAAGTGACATTTATAGTGACTGTATGAATAACAGTGACAGGGACTTCTTCCTTTCTAGCTTCTTTCTCCTGTACTAACTTGTCCATTTCTTTTATTTGGGAAGTTAATTGAAGAATGAGATTCATCATCTCATCTTTTTGGTTTGCATCTTGTAAGACTCCTTTGGCCTATGGGTGTTCAGTAGGTGGAAATTTGAGTTGCTTCTTTAATGCGACAATGTTTGTGTTGAGAGTTTTAATTGGTGAATTAAAACTCTTAATATTTAATTTGTCAATCCGAGCTCGTAAACACAAGCTACACTGCACTTTTTGATTCAGGTTGTATGTTAGAGTTTTAATGATTCCTTATGCTATTTGATTCGAGAATTGAGGCACACAAAAATATCTATAAACACACACCCTTCAAAATAAATCAATTCATCTCTCCATGAAAATAGGAACAATCAACAAATTCTAGTTTGAACATTGGAAATCCTTATTCAATCTATCTCAACATTAAGCCTGAAATCAAACCCATTACCAAAGCAATCAATAACTCACTGCTTGCAAAAAAATCTCAAAAAGCCTAATTCTGATCTTTGGAGGTCATACTTAAAAAGAATTACCTAATCTGAGTAAACATATAAGTTGATTCCACACTCACACAGTAAACTTGCAATTACAAATGGTATCCCTAATTAACTCTGATGACAACACCTCATGCCAATTTCATTATACTGGTGTTAAGAAAAAAGGTGCACTATCACACTGGTTTTGAATATTTGATTTTACACACACAAAATTCAGTTATGATAGCCATCGATCTAGCCAACCCATATGTATTACTTACTTCTGACAGTCTTAATTTACGTTTCAGACCAAACGAAAATAACATTAAGTAATCAAGGATGCACAACTAGGCTCTGGAAATCAACTTCTAACCATAGTTGTTTTTCATCAAACTTCCAATTGTACTCTAGCAAAGTTACCCAAACTTTTATAGTAAGAAACACTTTAATTTATGCAAGAAGGTAATATTCCTAACTCAATCAAAACATGTTGCGTTAAGGCATAGAAATGACAATGAATTCAATCTCGAGACTACAAGTTTGACACATTCACATAACTTGTCACTCACAGTCATCCAGCCATCCTCTGAAGCTTGCAATAAAATGTTTCAACTTTCAAGGAATGATCTCTTTGTAACCAAGTTGCAGGGGTTTAAATTACTTTTTCACTGCTGTTCTTAGGTATATGGAATTATAAAGCTTGCACCTAACACCCAATGTCGAGCATCAATCCAGAAAAGGATGGTAGTTAAGATTTTTTCCTTAAGGAAATATGAACTCACTCCAAGTAATCTTGCTAATTCAACTTAACTTAAATGGTACAACCAATCTTTGACCTCCCACTCGAGACCTTAATCTTATGCAAGATAAAACAAGACTGCAAACGTCTAATTAATCATGCCAAAGAAATGAAGAAGACTTTGCTCAAATCTACCCTATGAATCATCAATTTTCTTCTACCCAATCAACACACTGTCTCCTCATGACTTTCCAGGTAAGACCCAAGAAGAACCTAACGCTATCACTTTGCAATGAATCTAACTTCACACCCCTATTTTTTCTTAAGCAATGATAAGCCAAACTCTAAGGTAAACCTCTTCAAACCAATTGCATCGAATTCAAGAAAAATCATTCACTTAATAATGACATCCATCTATTACAGCAATTGAAATATGGTCATCGAGCTATGCACGCATAAATGAGATGCAGATTACTTAATGCATAGGATCATTCAACACATAGAACAGTGAACCATTGAATCTTAGTTTCAATTTGAGCTGTGCTCTGGTACTGGAATCGATTTAGCAATACATATTTCAGTGAAATTTTCTCATCAAAGGATCGAATCGAATGTATACAATCAGACTTTTTTCATCCACGCAGAAATACATTCAGAAATTTGTTTATTTAGAGAGAGGATGGATTATTTGATCAACTCTGTTTTTGGGCAACGCTCAATTCAGAATGATGCACATGTAGTAACAAATGGATGTAGTCCCTATGGAAGAAATAAAACACGTCTTTAGCTATAAACACAGGGTTTTAATATGACATTCCAATCTGATCCTGGAGATATAACATTGCTATGGAAACGTTCCATTAACGCTGAGACTGCTCTTCTACCATGCTAGCCATGCAATTTAGGGATTTAACACTACAACACATGAATTAACCAACTTTGAAGATAAAATTTTGAAAGCAATTGGTTTTGCCATCCGAAATTTAAATCAAATGGTATTCATGCACCACAGCAATGGAAGCAAACTGAAACATGAATCTATTTCAAAGACAATAATTCTGCAATTTAAATCACTAATATGTGAAACTCCAGTAACATGGACCAAGCGAAAATAAAATCGTAAATTTAATTAACTCTGCATTCATACATTCAGATCAACGGATTCCTGGGGACTTCAGCAAATGTAAATCAAGCTAACATAAATCAATTTCACAGTTAATTAACTCTGCAATTTAAATCATCGAATTCTTGAAAATTCAGCAAATGTGAACTATGCTAAACGTAAATCGACTTTCACAACCAATTAACTCTATAATTCAAATCTTTGAAACTCTGGAAAATGTAAACCAAGCTAAACATAAATTGACTTTCACAACCAATTGACTCTGTAATTCAAATCCACGAATTCTTGAACACCAGTAAATGTATCAGGCTAAAACATAAATCGATCTTCAAAAATAATCAATGCTGCAATCAGAAATTTAAACCACACAGTTTCTATGAATTACCTCTAACTAATTCTACTGCGCTGAACCGACTGTGGTGGGCCCTTGCCACACCCAAGAAAGCATTGATTACAGTATTAACTTACACCTACAGCAACTGAATAAAAAATTCATCACATCCATGGAAATCTTCAGTCATTCAAGAACACACCAGCATTTAAATTCAACTTCTTCATAAAATCAGAGTGTATATTGACAGCTGAAACGATAATACACATTCCCCCTAATCAAATCATATGTCTATGCCTTTATAAGCATTCTGATTTGCAGAATTAGTAGTAGTTCTATTACAAGATAGGACGTTGAAAACCGTGGATATGGTGATCCACAAAATCAACGTTTATTGTCCTAAATTCAAACTCTCAGTTCTTTATAAAAAATACATGCTACTATCAGAAAAATATTCTTAAATTTCGTTAACTGGACTCTACTATGCACAGAGTGGCCAGCTGGTCCTTCACCCATCTTTGAACTTCTCAAGTGCTGGAAGGAGCATCGAATATGTTGAGTTGGATCTTCTATGCTGGCATATCCACTGCAAGATGGTTGAAGGATCATAGTCTTCCTCCAAGTCAAAGAGCTAATCAAAACAGGCCCTACAAGAAGTCCATTATTCTACCCATAATAATATGTTAACAAATAAGCATGTTACTAAAATGCCTAAAATAAATATGGAGTAGTGAAAACAGTTATACTTGTACTTTGTTTTACCTTAAATAAGGATTGATGGAAGTTTGGCCATATTAGGGATAAATAGAGGGAAAAGGGGAGTAGATATATGTCAAAAACTAGCAAAATGAGGCAAAAAAGGTAAGGAAGAAAAGACAAAAAGTAGCCTCAACATCTTGAATTAGTCCTTAGGTTGATAGATGATGATATTTAGGACATATGAAGGACAAATATGGAATAAATGAATTGATATTTAACCATAACCGGGTTGTTTGGGGGATTTTGAGAAATATGGAAAATTCTGAATTTTACATATATTAGCCTTAGTCCCCTCTAAATATATCCAAAACCGTAAGGTAGTTTGCAAACATGTTATATTTTTAGTAAATTGGCTATACTGGGATCAAAACCCATGTTCCCAAATTTTTTCCTTCGCCTTCATCTGCACGGAAATTTAGGCGCAATTTGGCAGTTTAGAATTTTTTACAGTTTTGGAAAAATTGGGTAATTTCCTTCTAGAGACCCATATGAATGAGCTGGGTGGAATATAACTTATGGAGAGGTATCATAATATAATTTTTGATAATAAAATCTCCCCAGAAGTGTGCCGAAAGTGCCAAAGCCCCAAATTAGGCATTCCTATATTTAACTGGCTTGTGAGAGATTTCAGCGATGGAATCCGATAATAAATGTACTTCAACAAAAAATTTCATCAATAAAACATGACAAAATCATCTTTGATCATAGAGAAGTGAAGAAATTGATGATAATCAACCATAGAGAGTATTTGGCCAAAAGTGACAGAATTAGGGTATAGCACGGGCTAAAAACCTAGGGTTTTAGGGTATAAACAGTGATGTTTCATGATGAAAACATGGGAATATATGAGGCCCAACATCCCCCAATGCCTGAGGTTTTCTATGTCCTCATGCAAACAAATAATTTACTCATATCTAAGTTTTTATGTCATGATGGTTTTTAGGTAGGGTTAGGTCTTGTGAAGCAGCACTGCATAAAGATTTGATTGCCATAGGTTTGATTTTAAGAGCGACAAAAATCGAGGATAAGATATGGTAGGAGGAAAATGATGAATAGTATGATAGGTGACAATGGAAATGGTAGATGATATGAGGTGGTGATGGAGATGGCAAGACATGTGCTTGTATGCTCTATTTTTGCAAGGCCAATGCTTTATGGATGGTTCCTTCATGGAAGGCAACAATGGATTCACCCTCTATTGGATTCGACTGACAACATGTGTAATGTGGGAGGGGAAGGCATCATATTTATTGTGTTTTTTTACATGAACCATTGTGATTATGACCTATAGTAGCATGCAAATGGAGGGGATATGGAAAACCAGATATACGAATATGTGGTGGTTAATCATCAAAGCTTTATTAAGTCTCTAATCAATTAAAGAATCCTAAGCCACCTCTACCTCAGGTTTTATCCTTGTTGTTGATGTCCTTGGTGCTGCAAGATGAATTAAATGATGGAATGGCTCGAGCTTTTGTGATTTCTAATATGATCTGCTGAAGAAAAAAAGGTCTCAATATCCACGTTATTCTGAAAATGTTGATGCATGTGTGATTTCATGTGGCTTCCTGAAAAAAACACAAGCACCATCATCAATATTTCTTTTTCATGAAAATATTATCGAAATAAAGGAAATAGGTTAAATAATGAATGCTTACCTGATCATGCTCCAAGCCCAACAATTGTGAAAAATGATAATGAGAACCATGAGTAAGCATAGGGTGAAAATATTAATCAAACCTGACAATTCTCATCATTTTTTCCTAACATCTCTCCCCCCCATGCCTATCATCTTGCATGTCCTCATGCAAGCAAAACCTCTGATAGAGACCAAGACTGAAGGGCTAGGGTTTCTATATTAAAGTCATGCTTCATTGACTTGAACCATAGGACTAATTGTGAAAGCATGTAAGTAAGTTTCATCAAATGTCATCTTCCTTTGCATCAATAAGATAAGAAAAGTAGGGACTACGGATCCAGTGACGTCAAGGTTGAGTTTTATTATTCTAAAAGAGTAACTAATGTTAGGGCTACTAAAGGAATGCTTAATAATGTTGTTACTGCAGAGATAATGTCATCCTAAAATGTTTAACCATAAGAATTTCCATAAAGCATTTCAAGAGTAATCCAAAGAAACATGTCTTCACTTCCAATAGCCTCATTATTACAAGTAAAAGTTACTTTATTTAAATACCAAGGCCTTAAAATGGATCGAAAGTAGAGAAAAATAAATATTACAAAATGATACCTTCCGAGGATGATTGTCTTAACATTACCCAAGCATATAGTTGAAGCTTCTCTTATTCAAGCAGAGTGAATCACTTGCACTAAGGGTCTCACATCCATAAAAAACCAATCATCCTCGAAAGATAGAACTCCAAAGCACACTACTGAAGGATATTAAATCCATTCTCAGAGAGATATGATAGTGAGTTCAGGGAAAAGACAAAAATAACCAAGTAAATCATATTGTAGAATGAACTTTGATACCACAGGCATGGCCCTGCAGCTAGCAGGTGTTTGTAGCCTCGACAGGAATGCCTTTTAACCTAACGAAATGTCTGTGTCCCACTTACTAGATATAGATTCAGAGTTAGCTTATTTGAATTTTATATAAAGGCCACTGTCCTGGATTGGTAACCAGATGATGGCAGTGCCAGTCACAAGAAGTAACATGGATGAACAGGCCGGCTCGTGATGAGACCTCCTGTCTTCCAGCTTTTTGGGCTGAAGGCCATTACTCTGGCTTAGTGACCAGGAGTAGTAATGTCATGCATGTTAGGTCTCATGATCGTGGTAGGTCGGCTCATTACGAGACCTCCTATCCTCCCCTAAATATTTTTTTAAATTCTGATTATGATTAACCTTATAGGTTACTTAATAAGTGGGGAGACAGATCTACTCCTTAAGAGTGCAGGATGGCATGAAATTTTTTTAATTACTAATCTTTACTGGTTGATCCTTCTACCCTAAAGACTCAGGAAAATAAAATAACTCAAATAATGACTGGAATATTCCTCGATTAAGTCATGCTAGGGTTCTTATGAGAGCTCATTAGGGTTTTATAGGAGTGGTCCACCATAGGAGGCTTTACATCAAATACCTTCAAAGAGAAACTTGAAAAGATTCTTGGATGATAGTATGTTAAGCTTTATGAGTGGAAAGTATAAAAATAACAATTCCCCTAACTGACCCAATGAATAATCTTGGCCAATAATCAGAGCCACTTTATAAAATATGATGTATTAAGAGTGAATTGCTTCCGACAAGTCTTACCACAAGAGTTCATAATGGCAAACATTTCAATGGTTATGGCTTATAACAACAATTTTATTCATTTCTACCCTACCCTAATCTAGAGAGAGGAAGACCTCCTTCAAGTGTAGGAGTACTTCCAATGCAGCCATGTTTGTAAGATCATGCTAAATATACTCACTCAGTTTGAAAAAATAAATTTCAACATATACCAGAGTATGAGAAACCAATCGCTTCAATTGATATGGTACCAAGAGTATTTGAAGATGAGAGTGGTATTTTGATTGGATTGTGACCTGGAACCAACACTCGATGTAATCCTGGTGGTATTGGCTCATTTATTCATTTGCACCACTCTGAATGTCCTCCTTTGTCATGCCAGAAGAACTTGGATAATCGGTCTATGGAATGCACACAAGGCTTGTTGTTGGGCATGGTGAAATCTCTTCGATCTCAGGTTTAGCTGGATGTTCCCCACCAGATTTGGTATATGATGCATTGATATCCTTGATAGATAGGCAAGAGGAATCAAAGGAGACTTCCAAATCCTTTTCCGACTGTGGAGAGACAGATAATTTCTTAAATGTGGTGAAGATGAACTCTTCCTGAGAGGCAGATATCCTAGCTACTACTAGGACTTGAGAAAGTATTTCGAGGGACATTCTTCAAGCTCTCGGTCATTCTTGAATTTATCGTGTTGGTTGATGTTCCCTGTCGGCAACATGGATTAGTACAAAAAGAGGGTTCTTACAACACCCCAGAAATTTTTTTTTCGTTCAAAGATTGAATTTTTTATCTAAATGAATTAAAAACTGCTAATTGCAAGAAAACTAGCACTGGAAATAAATCTACCTTTACTTCTATGCATAAATAAAAAGGAAATAAAAACTCAAGAACAAGCAGTAATCGATCAGACTTTGGAGCAACCCCACAAAATTGGATGCGTGGCTCTTCACTCACGTCTTACCGTACACTCTCCGCCCTCTAACAGCCCTGCAAGATCCTGAAACTCTGATAATAGTTACCTGAATCAAAAATTGCAACTCCCTAGCAATGGCGCCAATATGTTGAGAGTTTTAATTGGTGAATTAAAGCTCTTAATATTTAATTTGTCAATCCGGGCTCGTAAACATGAACTACACTGCACTGATTGATTCAGGTTGTACGTCAGAGTTTTAATGACTCCTTATGCTATTTGATTCGAGAATTGAGGCACACAAAAATATCTATAAACACACACTCTTGAAAATAAATCAATTGATCTATCCATGAAAATAGGAACAATCAGAAAATTCTAGTTTAAACATTGGAAATCCTTATTCAATCTATCTCAACATTAAGTCTGAAATCAAAGCCATTACCAAATCAATCAATAACTCACTGCTTGCAGAATAATCCCAAAAAAGCCTAATTCAGATCTTTGGAGGTCACACTTAAAAGGAATTACCTAATCTGAGTAAACCTATAAGTTGATTCCACACTCACACAGTAAACTTGCAATTACAAATGGTATCTCTAATTAAATCTGATGACAACACCTCATGCCAATTTCATTATACTGGTGTTAAGAAGAAAGGTGCACTATCACACTAGTTTTGAATATTTGATTTTACACACACAGACTTTAGTTATGATAGCCATCGATCTAGCCAACCCATATGTATTACTTACTTCTAACAGTCTTAATTTACTTTGCAGACCAAACCAAAATAACCTTAAGTAATCAAGGATGCACAGCTAGGCTTTGGAAATCAGCTTCTAACCACAGTTGTTTTTCATCAAACTTCCAATTGGACTCTGGAAAAGTTAGCCAAACTTCTACAGTAAGCAACACTTTAATTTCCACAAGAAGGTAATGTTCCTAACTCAATCAACACATGTTGCGTTAAGGCGCATAAATGACAATGAATTCAATCTTGAGACTACAATTTTGACACATTCACATAAATTGTCACTAACATTCATCTAGCCATCTTCTGAAGCTTGCAATAAAATGTTTCAACTTTCAAGGAATGATCTCTTTCTAACAAAGTTGGAGGGGTTTAAATTACTTTTTCACTGCTATTCTTAGGGATATGGAATTGTAAAGCTTGCACCTAACACCCAATGTTGAGCATCAATCCAGAAAAAGATGCTAGTTAAGATTCTATCCTTAAGGAAATATGCACTCACTCCAAGCAATCTTGCTAATTCAAATTAAATTAAATGGTACATTCAATCTTTTACCTCCCACTCTAGACCTTAATCTTATGCAAGATAAAACAAAACTAAAAACATCTAATTAATCATGCCAAAGAAGTGAAGAAGACTTTGCTCAAATCTACCCTATGAATCATCCATTTTCTTCTACCTAATCAACTCATTGTCTCCTCATGACTTTCCAGCTAAGACCTGAGAAGAACCTACAGCACTCTGCAATGAATCTAACTTCACACTCTTATTTTGTCTTAAGAAATGATAAGCCAAACTCTAAGGTAAACAAAAATTTGCCTCTTCAAACCAAGTGCATCGAATTCAAGAAAAATAATTCACTTAATAATGACATCCATCTATTACAGCAATTGAACTATGGTCATCAAGCTATGCACACATAAATGAGATGCAGATTACTTAATGCATAGGATCATTCAACACACATAATAGTGAACCATTGAATCTTAGTTGCAATTTGAGCTATGCTCTAGTACTGGAATCAATTTAGCAATACATATTTCAGCTAAATGTTCTCATCAAAGGATCGAATCTAATGTATACAATAAAACTCTGTTCATCCACGCACAAATACATTCAGTAATTTGTTTATTTAGAGAGAGGATGGATTATTTTCTCAACTCTGTTTCTGGGCAACGCTCAATTCATAACGATGCACATGTAGTAACAGGTTGAACGCAGTCTCTATGGGAGAAATCAAACACATCTTCAGCTATAAACATAGGGTTTTAATATGACATTCCAATATGATCCTGGAGATATAACATTACTCTGCTATGGCAACGTTCCATTAACGCTGAGACTGATCTTCTACAATTCTAGCCACGCAATTTGGGGATTTAACACTACAGCACATGAATTAACCAACTCTCAAGATCGACTTTTGAAAGAAATTGGTTTTTCCATCCATCATTTAAATCAATTGCTATTCATGCACCACAACAATGGAAGCAAACCGAAGCATGAATCGATTTCAAAGACAATAATTCTGAAATTTAAATCACTGATATGTGAAACTCTAGCAACATGCACCAAGCCAAAACCAAATCATAAATTTAATTAACTCTGCATTCATACATTCAGATCAACAGATTCTTGGGGACTTCAACAAATGTAAATCAAGCTAACATAATTCGATTTCACATTTAATTAACTCTGCAATTTAAATCATCGAATTCTTGAAATTTCAGCAAATGTGAACTATGCTAAACGTAAATCGACTTTCACAACCAATTAACTCTACAATTCAAATCTTTGAAACTCTGGAAAATGTAAACCAAGCTAAACATAAATCGATTTTCACAACCAATTAACTCTGTAATTCAAATCCACAAATTCTTGAACTCCGGCAAATGTAAATCAGGCTAAAACATAAATCGATCTTCAAAAATAGTCAATGTTGCAATCAGAAATTTAAACCACATAGTGTCTATGAATTACCTCTAACTAATTCTATTGGGCTGAACCAGTTGTGGTGGGCCCTTGCCACACCCGGGAAAGCATTGATTACAGTATTAACTTACACCTACAGCAACTGAATCAGAAATTCATCACATCCACGGCAATCTTCAGTCAATAAAGAACACACTAGCATTTAAATTAAACTTATTCATAAAATCATAGTGTATATTGACAGCTGAAACAATAATACACATTCCACCTAATCAAATCATATGTCTCTGCCTTTATAGGTATTCTGAGTTGTAGAATTAGTAGTAGTTCTATTACAAGATAGGATGTTGATAACCATGGATATGGTGATCCAAAAGATCAGAGTTGATTGTCCTAAATTCAAACTATCAGTTCTTTATTAAAACCGCATGCTACTATAAGAAATAGATTCTTAAATTTCGTTAATTGAACTCTACTATGTGCAGAGTGGCTAGCCAGTCCTTCACCAATCTTTGAACTTTTCAAGTGCTGGAAGGAGCATCGAATTTTCTGAGTTGGAGCTTCTATGCTGGCATATCCACTACAATATGGTTGAAGGATCATAGTCTTCCTCCAAGTCAAAGAGCTAATCAAAACATGCTCTGCAAGAAGTCCATTATTCTACCCATAATAATAAGTTAACAAATAAGCATGTTACTAAAATGCCTAAACTAGCTATGGAGTAGTGAAAACAATTATACTTGTACTTTCTTTCACCTTAAATAGGGATTGATGGAAGTTTGGCCATATTAGAAATAAATAGAGGGAAAAGGGGAATAGATATATGTCAAAAACTGGCAAAATGAGGTAAAGAAGGTAAGGAAGAAAAGACAAAAAGTAGCTTCAACATCTTGAATTAGTCCTTAGGTTGATAGCTGATGATATTTAGGACATATGAAAAACAAATATGGAATAAAGTAATCGATATTTGACCATAACAGGGTTGTTTGGGGGATTTTGAGAAATCTGGAAATTTCCAAATTTTACATAAATTGGCCGTAGTCCCCCCTGAATATATCCAAAACCGTAAGGTATTTTGCAAAATTGTTATAGGTTTAGTAAATTGGCTATACTGGGATCAAAACCCATGTGCCCCATGTTGGCGTTCCCATGTTTTGGCAAGGTTGGAAATACCAAAAGATGAGACAACATCAAACCAATTTCAGACCTCAGGATCTAGCCCTCCTGGGTCCAGAGAGGGATCTCTCTATATAAGCAAAGGTTTTATGTCTTTGAAGCTCAAAGGTTTTAAGATGTTAGGCTAGTTATAGGCACGAGGTTTGTTTGTTTGATTGTTTGTTTGGTTGCTGGTTATCAGGAAAGAAGGGTTCAATGTAAGACCAGGATGAGAAAAGAGGGAAAATGGCAGAGGTGAAGTATTCCAGGGAGCATTCAAAACCATTGGGAAATGGAGCCAGGAAAGGATTTTCTTGCTAATTAATAGGTAGGCTTTCAGTTGGGCTAGTCATCTAAAACGTTGGATATTAGATATGATTTTGTGATATGGAAAGGTAGGGGACGAGGAGACAACATAGATTTCAGGGCACAAAATTAAAGACCAGCTGGTCGCACAAGGATCCTAGTGGACAGGGCTAACTCTAATCCCCATTGTTCCCAAATCTTCCAACTAAATCCATAACAAGAAACATCTAAGAAATAGATACATTTAATTCATACATCAGAGAGCAGGCAATAACATCCACTACACTGGTTAAATTATCTGAAATCAATTCTTAGATAACACATTTAGAAGAAAAACATCAATGGCAAGGAGAGCAGAAACATAGGGTACCTAACAAGGGTAAATCCTATGCCAATATTCTGATGCAAGCCAGTAGAAATGAAATGAAATGAATATAAACACTGAGATAGGAAAACATCACCACTGCTTTAGATCAGGATCCAAAGAAATGTGCTTTTCATATTAAATAGAAATACCAGTCAAGTACAACATTGCCAATAGCTGAATACTCAGTTCGAAATCATATTCCTCAGCCTATCTTACAAATTTACACAGAGACTGTGTCTCAAAAGAAACTACTTGCAGTTTTCTGATAACTAATCAACAACCTTTACAATGAGTTTCTTCATGAATTTATAGCTCCTGAGGAGCAGAGAAAGTAGGTGAATCACTAAATGCAGCATTAAAGACTCCAGAAGAGGAAGAAGGCCGAAGCCCACTCTGTATAAATTCTGTGCATTAATCTGGGACACACTTGGGTGAAAGAGTGGTCTTCGTCAGGTTTCCATTAACTCCAGGTATATCTTTGATGTACTTTGGCTGCAGTGCTTGTAGAGCTATAAATAGGGTCTCTTTCACCTCTAATTACCTCACATTAATATGTCAATCCGGGAGCGTTTTGTCATTACAAAGAGTGACTCAATCCGAGGCTATCATTTGTCAGAGTAATGCTAGTAGTACAGTGCTTAAGAAATACAAGAGTAAACGGATGCTTGACTATAACTAAATTACTTCAAAGAATAAATCACACACTCAGAAAACTCAACAGCTTATCAGTCAAGGGTTCGGCAGTGATAACCCATCCCTTCAGAAACTGATGGAAAGGAAACTAGAGCATGGACCACGAGCCTGGGAGCTAGACAGTGACTGCCAATGCTCACTACAGCCTTAGATCATCTCTCACACCAAATCAACAACTGCAAGTAAATGGAACAGCAAAGCGAATAAAGGATTGAACAGCAATTCTGGAATAGAACAGCAAGTCTAAAATGGAACAGCAATTGAATAACTAAGTCCCGCGGGTTGTAATCAAACTTAATCTATTAACTCAAATACTCTCTTTTGCAATCAAATAACATTCTTTCGCTCTAAAGGCAGTTCACCCAAATCACACTAAAGGAACAGCAATAACGATTAATGAATTATGGAACAGTACTGATAAATTAGAAACGCACACAACACGAACGTTTAGTATAACAGCTCTGTAACATAACAGTAAGAACATGCAATGAACTCTTGAAAGGATTAATAACTTGATACGGAGTCAACACACGATTCTATCTGCAAAAACCTCAATGATTCAATCTTTAACAGAGCATGTAATATGAACTTATAAAGCATATCAAATTACCAAATAACAATGATAAACAAACCACACAGAAATAAAGTCGTAATGGTACAGAAGCAAGTGTCCTTCGGGGCCGGGCCCTTAGCCTCCAAGGATACACCGCTTTAAGTTAATCCAGACGCAGAGATGGAATAATCACCAAGCTTTCATTAACGCATCGGTCAAAAATACATTGAACTAGTTCTCAACGAAACTTAATAATCAAAGCTGATGTCTTACAGAAAATTACATAAAAGCGTATTCTCTATCTCCCTCAAGCTAACAGTGCTGTCCCTTTATATAAAGGTGACGGCGGAGATGTCTAAGTGACAAGATAAATAAAGCAGCGATCGCCAAACTGTTAACTCTTCATCCTGTCTTTTCTTTTGCGCCGAGCTGGTGTCTTCACCTCCTTTTCCGGGCCGATTTGCTTCAATCTGTTTATCCTTGTTTGCATTCGGTTCTAGTCCAGAGGGACAGCAGTTATCTCGACTTTATCCTTTCCTTTGGAGCGGCAATTGCTTGTTTTCTCCTTTTCCTGTACAGAAAATAACCATTATCAGTGGCTAAGTCTTGCATGTCAATTCTCACATGTTTTGTTATAGTTCCTTGTTATTTTCCAAATTCGTGATACAAAAAGGTTCATAAATTCTATTAAAAAGCCACTGAAATAATCATCAAAAGCATACCTTTTTAGTACTCCACACACCCCTTGCTTACCTTGTTTCATGTCCTCATGAAAACATTGTAGTTGACATGCAAGGCAGTGAGAGAATATGCTGGAGAAGGAGTCTCATGCGGAGGCCTACAACCATGTTGAGTGATTAGATAGTCAAAGAACTGACCTGTTTTCCCCTCAGGCATATCATACAGGGCCTGGTATCCGGGTGCAAGGTGCCAAATAATTGGAGTGCGAAATCTATATCCTAACCAGGATGACCCTGCTTTCAGAATGCTCTCTCCATAGAGGTTCAAATGGTCGGCAGCTAACTCAAAGTTCTCATACTTAAATGGTTCCCTGAGCTGGATGTTTGGATCAGAGATTCGGTATCGAAATTTGGCTGCATTAATGGCCAAGTCTTTGATGGAAAGAAAATACTCTAACCCTTCCCGAATAAGTGCCTCATGCGTGGGTCCTAAAGTTTCAATGGCACCAGGAGCCTTTATAAGATTTCTATGAGCTTTCCACAACTGTACTGGGTTCCTAGGCTCAGCCCTAACCCGTAAATCTAGACCATTTTCCTGACTCTGGAAAGTATCATAGGCTTTGAGCCACTTAGCCTGATTAACCCCGAATGAAATGAATGCTTGGAATTGGATGTCTCCAATGAAAGGGCCAGGGTTTAATTCAGTCTCCTGACTTAACACAAGGTCATGCAAATAAAGTTCACACAACAATCTCTGGACTTTCACTCCATAATGTTTACAGCAGTCTATAAAGTCATTGACAATGTTGATTTGTATAGGGGTGCCTGCTTTAACAGCTTTTATTTTTAATTGTAAATACCGTTCTAATAAAAACAGAGCATAGTTTTTAGCAGGGGCCCTACATGCTAAAACATCATTGTATAAAGAACACAAGTCATTCATCTGTTTGATAACAGTATCTAGTCTACGGGTTACCTGTGCAACTTCCTCTTGTTCATTTTTCCACCCTTCAAAGGCCTGGCTTTTGGATTGACTGACGTCCCTTAATTGCTGCTGTAACTCTTCATATTTTTCTCGGGGAACCGTTTGCTCTCTAAGTTGCTCGGCTTCTTGCTGGGCTTGCTTCACCATCTTATGCAAGGTTTTTGTCTTCGGATCTTTTTTCCATAGGTCAGTGGAGGCCGGGAGTTTTACTTGAACTTTCTTATTATGCTGTTTAGAGTTCAAAACCCTTATTACCCCTGAGGGTGGTGCCTTTGTTTGAATTTGCTTATCACTGATCCTTATCTCATCCTTTTCTGTTTTAACACGAACATCCGTCTGTTCCCGTTCCTCAGCATCATTTGGAACGGCAGCTGGATTCTCAGTAGGGTTTTGAACAGCAGGCCGCTTGTTGGCCTTCTTTTTCCTCCCTCCGGTATTTCTTACCTTCTGGTTCTTTTTCAGAATCCTAATTTGTTGTCTAAGATGGGTTATCGTATTCAACAATTTATTCCGTTCCATCCGCAACTTCTTAATTTCGAGCGTTTCATTCGAAGGAACAGCAGTCTGTCTGCTGCGGACTGGATCATGACCAGTTGCTAAATATTCCTCTTGGGGTTCTTCCTCACTATTCTGCTCTGGCTATTCTGGGGTAGGAGCCTCGACTGGTTCTGTCTCTTCCTGAGCAACTGCTGTTTCTGCTCCTACTCCCTCTAGAATTTCCTCTTGTGACCTGGGAACAGATTGTTCCCGTTCAGTATTTTCCTCCTCTTCATCATGAGCAGGCATGTTTTCTTCTTGGGGTTTGTCGTGGGGGTCCTCTGGATTAGAAGGTTGGCCATACTTACTCATATTGGCTAGGACTGCGGCCAAGTCATCATCTCCCAGTAGGTCTTGTAATGGGCTATCTTCCTGCTGTCCCACTTCTTCCTCCTGTTCAGGTTCTGCTTCTACTTCTATTTCCGAAGGCTCGGCTGCTTCTTCTTCGGGTTGCTCGTCTTCAATTATCACTGGTTGGCTGGTGCTTCCCTGAAGCTTTTCTAGCCTTCCTCGTATCCGAGCCAACCAGGCTGATTTTCTGGGCTTATCTATGCTTCCTCTCATCTGAGCTAACCGAGCTGATTTTCTGGGTTCCTCTGGTTGCTCGGGTGGATCAATGGCATGCTTGCGCTTTGCCGATTCTTGATGTATCTCTGGTTGTTCTGATGTACTAGCAACAGGTTCCTGCTGTGCTAATTCTCTGCGTTTTGCCGGACGCTCTGGTGTGCTTATAGAATGTCTACGTTTTGGGGATGGCTCTGTCAATCCCCCCTCAATCATTGCAATCAGCTCTTCCCAGCTGCTCTGCTGCTGGGTGAGACCATAACTAACAACTAGTCGTATCAACCCATGGTGACTAACGAATGACTCTACGTGCTGTGCCTTTTTTATACTTTGTGCAGCATCATGCAGTAAGGAGTTCAGGAGTGCAGGTAAATTTACAGAGCATTTCTGCTTTAAAATAGCTAAAAGTTTAAGATGTCGTGGTCTTACCACGTCTTTCCTTCCTTCGCAGGTGATGTAGCTCTGCACTGTTCTTGCTAGCTCCGTCCAGGGTTCTCCTAGGGTTGCTGGCAGAACTCCCTTCCCCTTAATTGTCAAATTCTGGCCTTCATCTTGGAAAATTTCCATGACCTTCTGTAATCGTTCCTTTTTTAATGTCCATACCGGTCCGGTGGCTGGTAGCCCTGAAACTTCTGCAATTATGTCATCAGTGACTGCTATCCGCTTCCCCCTTACTGTGGAGTGATCATCCTATAGATTCTGCAAAAATTCCATCGCTACTGTTTAATTGGACTCCTGTAGGCGATTGAAATAATTCAACCATCCTGCTCTTTCCAGGATCTCCCGGGCAGCAGCGGAGATCGTCAACTGTTGAGGCGCGCTTCGAATTGCCCTTCCTCCCATGGTTTCACTGCGAATTCTAAATGGAACAGCAAAAACGTTTTCTGTTTGAAACACAGAGAGGATGATAATCGCAAGAAAACACAGAGTATGCAACAGTGAAACAGAAAGCAACTTGTGTGAAAATAGAAATGCCATGCCGTTAAAATATGCCAAACCGTCGTATACTAGTTTTCCCGAATGGTGATTTGACACGTAATACAGGGAATGATGAGGTTAACCTCCCCCCCCCCGTAGTGTGATAGGCTGTCCCAGCCGGCAAATAAAGGAGCGGCACTCGGTCTGCAATCAAGTCAGAAAGGAACAACATATGGAATTATGCTATGTTGAAAAGGACAACGAATTACCGAAATCGAGGCGGAGAATTGATCGCGTATTATATAAGAGGCTGCTGTGTTATGATTTGAGGCTGATGGATAGGGCATGTATCGTACTTGCCAATCTCAAGTGGTCATGGTCACTTCCGTTGCCATGATTGGTAATGATAAATGTTCATGCGATATATAAATCGGGAAATGACATATGATTAGTTCCTAGGAGATAAGAAACAAAAGAATATTAGTATCTTTACCCATTGGTGTAAGCAAGGTGACTTCAATACCATTAACAGTACTCTGCTGCCAACAGGTGTCCATAACCTTGGCAGAGTTGTTTTTCACCCTCGGAACCATGATCCTTTGTGTATACTTAGGAATGTTGTTATGTCAAAATGTAGACCATTATGCTGGCTTGGTGACCAGTTAACCATAATGCCATTCACGAGGACAGAGCGAAACGTGGGCAGGCCGGCTCGTGATGAGACCTCCTGTTCCAAGGTTCGTTGATTTGATATACCTTTTGGACCATATCCCTGGTGTGGTGGCCATAATGGGAATGCCACTTCACTTCCATCCTCATGATCGTGGTAGGCTGGCTGTTGATGAAACCCCCTATCCTGCATTTGACACTTCACATATCATGTTCACATATGTTTTTTTTTTTTTTTATAGGATACTTTTCCTTATTTATACACAAAGGGTGGTTCAACACTCCTTAAGAGTAGGAATGGTGGAAGAAGTCTTATTATCTCAATAGGAAGATATAAGCTCTTTGCTCTTATTCCCAAGTTTTAATCAAAAAAAATTAAGGGAATCAGCATGATAAAGATAACCAATCAAGGCAAAATTAGTAAAACCATGTCAACAAAAGGTAAGAAATAAGTATGTCCTTCCATTTGTCCTCTTACTAATGCAAAGCCTTATAGATATAGCGATTTATGGTTTTCAGATTTCGGTATGTTGTGATTTTATATTTCATTGCACAAATACATAGCTGTATCTTAAAGACTAGAAAGAAGACGGGCAAGAAGCATTCTCAATTTAGATCAGCAATAGGGATAAGCTGTTTCACAAGGAGAGCAAAAGTATGCTAGAGGTGTTTCTTTGAAAAAGAAACAACGACGGATGATAGAAAAAAAAGAACAGCAAAAATGCAAATGTCGTTCCTTTTGGAAAAGGAACGGAAAAAATAAAAATACTATAAAAACACTCTAAATGCCAACAAGGAACAATAGTAATAAAAGAACGTTGTTTCTTTGAAGAAAAAGGAACAGTGGTAACCAAAAGGAACAGCAGAAAACGTAATAATGCCGTTCCTTTGAAAAAGGAACAGCAGAGATCCCGAATGCTGTTCCTTTAGAAAAGGAACAGCAAAAGGAACAGGAAAACAAGCAAAACCAACATCATAAGAAACACGCAAATGCTATTTTTAGAAGGGCAAAAATCGAACTTTGTGAGAGAAAAGGAACAGCAAGAAATGACAAGAAAATATTTAAATGCAAACTTATGTACAAGAATCACTCAAAAACAAAAACTTATGTACAAATTGCAAAAAGAGATGAACCCTTAATGAATTACAGGTGAGGAAGATTTCTCCTCCTCTCCTAAGATCTCCATATCAGTGTCTCGGCGTAGCTGCTGGCAGAAGGATTCCCGAGTGAGTGGTTTGCGATAGAGACGGACTCGGTGGCCATTAACTTTGAATGCATATCCAGAACCGTCAATGGTAATTAGAGTAAGGGTTCCGTTGTCATGCACCTTATGGATTTCGTATGGTCCCAACCATCGAGTCTGAAGTTTTCCAGGGAAGTCCTGAAACCGAGAGTCGTATAACAGAGCCCAGTCTCCCTCGTGGAAGACTTTGTTTTTGATGAGCGCATCATGCCATTTAGCTCGCTGCTGTTGAATAAATGCTGTATTTTGTAGTGCAGAGAGCCTAATTTCGTCTAATTCATTGATCTGCTGTAGTCGATTGATTTGTGCCTCGCTTAGATCTAGGCCAACTTCATGTGCTGTCCGTAATGTTTGGATTTCGAATTCTATGGGAAAAATGGGTTGTTTTCCAAACACTAATTGATAAGGTGAGTAACCGGTGGTCGCTTAGATCTAGGCCAACTTCCTGTGTTGTCCGTAATGTTTGGATTTTGAATTCTATGGGAAAAATGGGTTGTTTTCCAAACACTAATTGATAAGGTGAGTAACCGGTGGTGCTCCTCCATGTGGTTCTATAGGCCCAAAGCGCTTCAGGTAGTCGGGTAGCCCAATCACGCCTATGTGACGCAATGGTTTTTGTTAGGATTGATTCTATTATCTTACTGCTACTTTCTACCTGCCCATCGCCCCGTGGGTGATATGAGCAGTGATTTTAAGGCCGACATGAGCACTATTAATGTTTCTCAAAGCTACAACTCCATTTGGTGACATATTCTGGTGCCACCAAGATATATGTTTTCTGATTTGATGAGGGGTTAATGGGTCCAACGAAATCAAGAGCCCATCGCTCGAATGGTTCGATGACTAACTGTGGTTTCAGAGGCATCTCATCAGCTTGACCAGGTCGTCCTGCTCGCTGGCAGCTGTCACAGGCTTGGACAAACTTCTTCGCATCTTTGAAGATCGTAGGCCAATAATATCATGTCTGCAATACTTTATGTCCAGTTCTACGCTCAGCAAAGTGCCCCCCACATGGTCCATCGTGACAGGCTTTTAGGATGTCAAAGATTTCATCCTCTCTAACACATCGCCTGATATGCATGTCTGCTCCTGTGTGAAACAAATAGCCTCCAATCCACGAAAATCGAGAACTTTTCTGAATGATCTGCTTGCGCTCATTAGGAGTTAAATGTTTTGGTAATTTACCTACTGCAAGGTAGTTGGCAACATTAGCATACCAGGGTGTTTGAACGGCAACAGCAAACAGGTGCTCATCCGGAAATTGATCTTCCACTGCTGCTGCATCGCTTGATTTTGGTATTCTTGAAAGAAAATCGGCTACAGGGTTTTCTTTGCCAGGCCGGTCCTTGATTGTGATGTCGAATTCCTGCAATAAGATTAACCATCGAGTTACCCTGGCATTTGTGACAGGCTTATTTGCTAAATATTTTATCGCAGAATGGTCTGTATACAATATAACAGGGTAGCCTGTGATATAATGTCTAAATTTATTGACAGCATGTATTACAGCTAGGAATTCTTTTTCAGTAACAGTGTAATTCAATTCAGCAGGGGATAAATTTTTGCTGATGTAATAGATAACATATGGTTTTTTATCCTCTTCCTGCCCAAGGACTGCACCAATGGCTGTATCTGAGGCATCAGATGATATCTGGAATGGTAGGTCCCAGTTTGGTCCTCGAAGGATCGGTACGGGATATGCAGTTTCCTTTAGATTCTCAAAAATGTCATTTACATTTCTTTTCTTTCTATTCAAAGAAAATCAACGTTACCAAGTGAGAAAGATAAAGGAGCAAAAGAATAAAGTTAATAATGCTCTATAAATCGTCTATAATAACCGGAAAATCCAAGAAAGCTGCGTACCTCTGTTTGAGTAGTAGGAGTGGGAATGAGCAAAAGTATTTGGATTTTGGCCGGTTCTACCTGAATGCCGGCTGCTGAAACATAATGTCCTAGGATAAGTCCTTCAGTCATCATCAAAAAACATTTTTCGTGGCTTAAACAAAGCCTGGTAACAATGCAGCGTTGTAGGACTTTTTCTAGGGTGTCTAGAGCCGGATCAAAATCATCTCCATATGGTGTAAAGTCATCCATGTAAACTTCAAGTCCATCATTTATTAAATCTGCAAAAATGCTAAGGATAGCCCTCTGAAATGTGGCAGGAGCATTACATAGGCCAAAAGGTAGAACTCGATAGGAAAATGTTCCCTAGGGACAAGTAAAAGTAGTTTTATCCTGGTCTTCAGGGGCAATCTGAATCTGATTGTATCCACTGAAGCCATCCAGGAAAGAAAAGAACTTCTTCCCTGCTAAAGTATCCAATACTTGATCTATGAAAGGGAGAGGAAAATGATCTTTCTGTGTTGCCTTTTTTAGTTCCCTATAATCCACACAAATTCTTCATTTTCCGTTCTTTTTTGGTACCACCACAAGCGGAGAGACCCATTTACTATTAGAAATAGGGTAGATAAAATTAACATCTAAAAGTTTCTGAAGTTCAGTTTTTACGACATCTTTTAGATGAGGATTAAGTCTCCTTTGCGGCTGACGCACAGGTCTGGCATCTTTTTCTATATAAATGTGGTGTGTACATAACTGGGGATCAATTCCTTTCATGTCAGGGTAATCCCATGCAAAGGCTTCTTGATATTTTGTTAACAAATGGATGAGCTTATTTTCCTGTTCAGGTGTGAGATTAGCATTGATGTTTAAGGTTTTCCCCGGTGCAATTTCCACAGTTTTACTATGTGCAACAGAAGTAACATGTATCGTTTGGTCATGAATATCTTTCAAGGGATCTTCTTCCAATTCATTATCAAATGCTGCTTCTATCATGTGACACTGTGTGCGAGGTTCAGTTTGAGTAATGAAATTATTAATGGCATCGTCTTCTGTCTGATCTTTGAAATCGAGTGCCTCTTGTATAGTTAATGGAGATCTCATGTTATCGGTAAGGTATGATACAGGGTGTTTATTAGTTTTAATTATTGTGACACTTGGCTGCGCTGGAGGATATAGAACTAAATTTTTGCTATTTGGTCCTCTGGTTATGGTCATATTTCCCTGCCGACATCCAATGTAGGCATCGGCAGTAGCGAGCCAAGGTCTACCTAAAATTAGTGGATGTCCATCAAGTCGGGTTTTTGGATTAATTATCAGGAAATCGGTTGGATACTCCCAGGATTCTACAGAGACCATGACATCATGTAGAGTACCCTCTGGTCTAACCATAGATCGGTCAGCCAATTCCAACAGAGTAGAGGTGGGTTCTACAGATGTAATGCCGAGCTTTTGGCAAGTTTTGGTTGTTAAAATATTAATTGCAGCCCCTAGATCAACTAAGGCATTAGACAGGGTCTGACCATAAATTTGAACAGTTATAATTGGATTCCCGGGGTCTTCATATTTAAGGGGTGTTTCTCTTCCAGACAATAGATCAGATAAAGTACCGACTACTTGGACTCTTGGGTTATTTGTTATATTCCTCCTTGGTTTCTTTATGCACAATTCTTTGATAGTTTTTGCGTATATGGGAATGTCTTGAATGGCTTGGAGGAATGGAATTTTTATGTACAAATTTTGTAATTCTCCCAGAATGTCAAAGTCAGGATATTGTATGGGTCGAGGTATGGCTAATCGTTCCGGGAATGGAGGAGAGGATGTGGTTGTTTGATTATGAGTTTGTTGCTTATTTACATCCTCGTGTTGTAACTGATGTTCTCTTGGTAACTGATCTTCAATATGAATTGTTTTATCTCCCTCAGTTTCAATTATACGTCCAGATCTTAACTGAAGGTCATTGCACTCCCTCAGGTCGGGTCCTATTTATGGTGATTCTATGATTTGAATAGATTGGACCTGTCTGTTGTTTGGATTGGGATCGGGTTGGGCTGGGAGTTGCGGTCTCAGGTTAGACTGGGGATTTTGTTGTAAGGCTGGCAGAGTAGGTTGAGGGAGCGTAAGAACTGCCCGGATGGTACACTCTGGCCTTGCCACTTGTCCGCTGCAGTGGTGAACTTTGTGAAGTAGAGGGAGTCCATTGTGGAAGGATATTGGGCCATTTTTCCACATGGGTGGAGTGGGGTGGAAATTCAAGCCAACCAGATTGGCTTTGTTTGATTCAGCCGGGATGAAGAAGGAAAACACCAGTGACCAAAGGTAAATGAGGGTTGAGATTGATTTTGCCACATACCATATTGTTTGAGCTTTATACTGTGGGTTTTGAAAAGAAAGTAGGTTGGGAACTGGGAAACATCACTGTGTTGTTCCACACATCAAGTGGCTACTGTTAAGCTGATCAATCTGATCGATTCTGTTCTTCTCTCTACTTCCTTACACGCTTTCAATCCAGGAAGTGAGGGCGCTCCGTAAGGTGACTTTTAGCGTATGGCGTATGTTTGGACTTTTATCCAAAGGACACCTTCGTGGCTATGTTTTTTTCTGCATCGGGGGCAGAAGATTGCCAAATTCTGTTCTGCCTCCAGCTGCTTCTGTTTAGCCCGCACAATATCAAGTTGTGTAGTTAGTGTCCCCATAATATCAGTTTTAAAATTTTCTAATAAATTTCCAATTTCTGCACGTGTTACTCCTTCTGCTGATACTTTGTTATCTCTTGTAAACCGATCATATTCTGTCGGTTTTATTCTTGTGCTGCCTCTCGAACTCCTGATACATAAATCAATGATGTCAGCAAAATTCTCTTGATAAATGTCCCCTTTTCCCATAATGTTTAATGTTTCAATCCATTGTTCCTTCATACCCCTTATTAATGCAGTTTTTAACACATTATCAGGTAAAGGTAGCGATGCATAAGGAGATCTTTGTAGGTTGTACTGAAAACGTTCCACATACTCTTCTAGTGTTTCATTTGGTCTGGCTGACATTTGAAATATTTCGTCTTTTAATTCTGTAGACCTACAATAATCCTGATATTTCTTTAAGAAGGATTCTTTCATTTGATCCCAATTGTTGATAACCCCGCCACCTAGCCCCATAAACCATCTTAAAGCAGCCCCTTTTAATGTAGAGGGAAATAATTTCAATTTTTGGGGATCGGTGGTGTAATCGTACCCCCAACATAACACGTCGAATTCGAATAAGAATGCATCCGGATCTTCTGATGTGAGTCCGTGAAATGTAGGGATATGCTGAAGAGGGATAGCTTTCATGGGTGCATTTGCTGCAGAATCCACTATATGATATTGTAATGTAGAGGTTTGAGTATTTGGCTGGTTTTGAGCCATGGGATCGAATATATGCCAATAACCTTCTGGGATATCTAGGAGGGTATTCCTAGGTTGAGTGGGAACGGTTTTGACAGGGATATTTTTAATAGCGCTTCCTTTATCCTGAATAATGGGAATACCAGGTGTCTGAGGAGATTGGATTCCTTCAACAATGACTTTCGCAGCACTCCCCTTATCTGGGCTATCTAAAGGTTGATTTGTCTCAATAGGGGATTTTGGTTCCTTGGTTTCCCCTGTTTCTCCTTCTCCTTCACAAAAGTTGCTAGAGTTCCCTTCCTGCAATAATTATGGAGTAGAATTTTCAATTTCTTGAAAGTCCTGCTCTTCAGTTTGACTATGCACCTCAGCGCAGGCTACAGATGGTGATCCTGTGGCCTGAAGGGAACTAGTAGGCGGTTTAGAAATGTTTTTCTTGAGGCCTACTGATGGTTGAGATTCTGTTTTCTTATAGATTTCGTCTATGAAGGTCGTTCGGCCAAGGGTCACCGGTCCCTTAGCTTTTTCAGGCTTGGATGGGGGTTTGATATTCTTTTCTGGTCTTTTCTGCTTAGTCATGCACTCAAAAAAAAATGAACTATCAAATTCTATTCAAACAAAGCAAAAACAAATCTGCAGGAAAGCGGACAGTGGAACAGGGCTTTTACATGTTCCTGCACGTAGGTTCTTACCTTCCGTTTTTAGAATCCAACTCTTCCCTAGCAGGCTCGTACACTACTCTGAGAAAGACAAATGGCTACACTCTTTCCCCGGCAACGGCGCCAAAATGTAGAGCTATAAATAGGGTCTCTTTCACCTCTAATTACCTCACATTAATATGTCAATCCGAGAGCGTTTTGTCATTACAAAGAGTGACTCAATCCGAGGCTATCATTTGTCAGAGTAATGCTAGTAGTACAGTGCTTAATAAATACAAGAGTAAACGGATGCTTGACTATAATTAAATTACTTCAAAGAATAAATCACACACTCAGAAAACTCAACAGCTTATCAGTCAAGGGTTCGGCAGTGATAACCCATCCCTTCGGAAACTGATTGGAAAGGAAACTAGAGCATAGACCACAAGCCTGGGAGCTAGACAGTGACTGCCAATGCTCGCTACAGCTTTAGATCATCTCTCACACCAAACCAACAACTGCAAGTAAATGGAACAGCAAAGCGAATAAAGGATTGAACAACAAGTCTAAAATAGAACAACAAACCTAAAATGGAACAACAATTGAATAACTAAGTCCCGCGGGTTGTAACCAAACTTAATCCATTAATTCAAATGCACTCTTTGCAATCAAATAACATTCTTTCACTCTAAAGGCAATTCACACAAATCACACTAAAGGAACAGCAATAACAATTAATGAATTATGGAACAGTACTGATAAATTAGAAACGCACACAACACGAACGTTTAGTATAACAGCTCTGTAACATAACAGTAAGAACATGCAATGAACTCTTGAAAGGATTAATAACTTGATACGGAGTCAACACACAATTCTATCTGCAAAAACCTCAATGATTCAATCTTTAACAGAGCATGTAATATGAACTTATAAAGCATATCAAATTACCAAATAACAATAATAAACAAACCACACAGAAATAAAGTCGTAATGGTACAGAAGCAAGTGTCCTTCGGGGCCGGGCCCTTAGCCTCCAAGGATACACCGCTTTAAGTTAATCCAGACGCAGAGATGGAATAATCACCAAGCTTTAATTAACGCATCGGTCAAAAATACAATGAACCAATTCAACGAGTCTTAATAATCAGAACTGATGTTTAACAGAGAATTACATAAAAGCATATCGTTTTCTTGATCTATATATATCGTTTTTTAAGCTAACAGTGCGGTCCCTTTATATAAAGGTGACGGCGGAGATGTCCAAGTGATAAGATAAATAAAGCAGCGATCCCTCAGGATCGAAGATCCTGAGGGATTCGCCAAACTGTTAATTCTTCATCCTTTCCTTCCTTTTGCGCCGAGCTGGTGTTTTCTCCGTCTTTTCCAAGCTGACTTGCTTTAATCTGTTTAACCTTGTCTGCATTCGGTTTGCCCTCAGAGGGACAGTAGTTATCTTGACTTTATCTCTTCTTTTGGAGCGGCATTCCTCGTTCTTTTCCTTTTCCTATACAGAAAATAACCATTATTAGTGGTTAAGCCTTGCATCTCGATTTCCACATGTTTTATTATAATTCCTTATTACTTTCCAAATTCATGAGACAAAAAGGTTCACAAATTCTATCAAAAACCACTGAAAGAATCATCAAAAACATACCTTTTCAGTACTCCACGGTGCTCTGTAGTACTTCTGGTGATCTGAACGAACATAAATCAATGATTCAAGTCTGCCATGCTGTGTAGCTAATGCTACTGATATCGTAGGACCGTTGTCAGGGTGGGAAATCCTTTAGGAACACGGTATAGAATAGAAGCTGTATGGGCATTCTGTCCTTTACGGGGAAAAAATTCTGTTGGTGTACAAACCCTGATATACATGAATTTCTGTATGCTGTACACTCCGTGTGATTCATGACATCGCTGATCTGGTGCTTTGCCTTTAAATCCCTGTATTAAGGCTCAAAGCTCTTCGTTGAACTGGTTTATCACTAGCTGGTATTTCTCTGCTACTTCATAAATGTCTTGATCTGCGAAATCTGGGCTTTAATGGAGCCGGATAGGTTTCTTACGGAGATTGAGCTTTCCTGGGATAATATTGATGCTGCCACTACTTTTCTGAGTATTTCCATTGTAGTACCAGCTTCCAAATTAAACCTTCCCTGCGCAACACACCATTACAATAGTACAATTGAACCATGGCGGTTTCACGCCTTTCTGAAACCCTGCAAAATGTGAGAAAAAGTTAAGAAAACAATGAATGGGGTGGTGGACACAGTGCGGATGATGAAAATGGTCGCGCGGCTAGTGAAAAGGCGGAACAATGCAGAGGAATGATGGAGGGAAGCCTTAGTGAAGGTTGGCAGAGCGCAGAGGAAATTTAAATGAAAAACCTTAACAAACTCGACTTTGAACAAATATATGCAATGGGATGGGCGGATGTATGGGGATACACGTGGGGGTGACGTGGCGGGACCGGGCGAGGAGTACGGTGACCTTGGATTAAACCTCGCGCAACTTCATTGAGCGACGACTGTTGGATGGGCGATTGCAGATCGGACGACTGAAAGCGATATCGCTCCGCGTCCTGTACTGGATGATAACGTGCGATGAGCAAGCGGTTTTGGAATAGTGCCGCTGCCACGCGTCGCGCGATCAGTGGAATCGCTGGGCAATGGGAAAAAACCGCCTTCCACCGAAAAGTGGTGCGATAGAAACCGGGTGGTTTGTGTACAGTGTTTGCGGCGGGGACCACCGGGACTGATATGCTGCGGACCGTTGATCTGCGTTTATATGAACGGCTGAAAGGCGATCAGAGGGGAAATGACGGGGTAGAGCAAGGGCGCTGCAGAGTTAACACGAACCATCCGATCTGCGCCGATCGACGGTTGATATTGCCTCCGATACCAATTGAGATAAGCACTTTTTTGGTTAGCGCCTGGTTTCGGCACCTAGGTCACAAGGTGGAAGAAAGGCCGAGGGGCTGGCCGAAAGGTGCTAGCCCTATTATAATGTTAAAAGTGGGTTTTTAATCCATTTCGGTGCATTTTAAAGCCAAAGGAGGGTAGCGATAGGGAACGAAGGTGAGAATTTGGCTAGACAAAGGGTAAAGGTGGGTTTTCAAGGGGATTTGGGGAGATTAAGGGGACCATAAAAAGGGGAATTTTGGGAGGGAAAGGGAACTTGGGAAAAGGGAAAAAAAGGATAAAATGGGGGAAATCTACAGAGCTACAAGGGGCGAAAAAAGGCCTTTTTGGAGCAGAATTTATGTAATCAATGAGACCTTATAAAGGGAGATAATGGCGACTCCACTGGGGAACTTTTTGAAATAATCTCCATCCTACTACATTATAAGAACTTCAGAAACCTAAAATCTCTGGTTAGGTTGGCAGTTAAGCACTCATATTCACACATCAACCTCTACACCATTTGTTGTGTTCTCCCACACTCTTAGACAGAGTCTGGAAAGGGCCATGTAGCCTCCAGATCTCACACTCTTCAGAGGTGACATATCTGGTGAATGCCCTCCCATTCAATCTCTGGTTAGAGTTTTTTGTGTTTAAAAGATATCCCTGAAAGGGGACATCTCATAAGCATTGTGGTGGACAGTGTGCCCTCCAAAAACATTCTAAACCTTCCACCTGGCGACTCCACAATTCCTAAACGATTTAAAGACTCCACTGGTGATCAGTAGGCCTGTTGATTATCTTGGTTCACATTAGACTCCACTGGGAGACCAACCTCCATAGCAACATCAACCATGGTAGAAGTAACAAGTAGGGTTAAGCTACTTGGTTAGAAAACAACATTCTGGCTTCAAGAACCATTCATACAAAAGCTTACCTTGACCCAGACCCACCTAAAATAGTTGATAACCCTGAGAGCATCCTCAAGAGATCTCCTACACCTAAAGGACCAACTATTTCCAGCCACATCCATAGAGCTAACTCTACACCAGAAAACTTTACAGCTCTATCAGACCCACTTTTTGACCTAGGCACTCAAAATAGTTTGCCAAGAACTAGGACATTCAGTGTCCTAGACCAGCCAGACCTTGAGCTTCCTGGTTCACCACCCCAAAGTGGTGGACACCTTGGGAATAGACAGACCCCTCCCTCTACACCTCCTAATATACATTTCATACAAAACTTGGGGCTCAGTCACCCTAAATATGCTCATCAGTCTTCTGCTGGTCATAATATCCCTGTCATCCACATACCAGCTGCCCAAGTCAACCCTTTACCTCATCAAAACATCATCATGGCAGCCTAGTATGCACCTCTGGTTTTACCTCAGCCTCTAGTTCCCTTACCCAATGATTATCAATCAAAGATCCCACACTTCACTGAAAAAGAGTCTACCACAGCACAATATCATGTAGATAGGATGGAAGATTCCATTGACTACATGGAAATAGATGATGATACAGTAAAAATGATAATCTTTGCCCAGAGCTTAGGGGGTGATGTGAAGAAATGGTTTAAAGGCCTACCCCCGGGTAGCATTAATGACCTTCCATCTCTATATCAGACCTTCATAAACAAATGGGAGGTTAAGGCCAATCCTCGCCAACTCCTAGCAGAATATATGAGCCTTAAAAGAAACGTAGGAGAGAGTGTCCATGATTACACAATGAGATTTAACAACATTTACAATGCTCTCCCTCCACATATGAAACCTCCCCAAGGTATGGCCCTAGAGAAATACCCTGAAGGCTTTGATGCTGACATGGCCTATCAGCTTAGGGATAAAGAGTACAACACATTGGAAGACATGCAAAAAGGAGAAGTGAATATAGAAGCCCACTTGATTGAGAAAAGGGCAAGACTAAGAGCTGAGAGGAGGGTAGCATACAGAGATGACAATGTAGCTTCCACATCTGGCCCCAATTATGACCGTCTATCTAAAAACATGGAAAAGCTACAAAAAATGGTAAAAAAAATGGTTGTCACAGTTAGTAACCAAAACAGAAATCAAAACCATAACCAGAACCAAAACTTTAGAAGAAACAATGCCACTCCTAACTGACAAAGAGAATTAGATCAGCAAGTTATTCCCCCATTTCAAGAGAATTTTCTTGATGAAGATGAGGGAATCATAGAAGAGTCTGAGGGAAACACAATTAATATGTTTGAAACAGAGGATTCAATCCATAACCATTACTCAGAAGAATATCAACCCTCGCCCTCATATTGGGGTGAGGAATGGTTAGAATCTGAAGATTACAGGTTAGGGTTTGAAAATTCCATGATGCAAGTCAGAGAACAATATGAACTTAGAAGCAAAAAGAACTTAGAAAATACCAAACCAAAAGCTTTTGAGGTCACCATCAAGAAGATACCTGAGAAAAATTTTAAAGTAACTACTGAAAGAAACAAATCAGTAGCTGAGAGTTCTGGGAAGAACAAAGAAAAGGACAACTAAAACACTGATACACAAGGTCAACCAACAAGAAGCACCAAAATTGCAGTTAGTGCTCCTGATAAAATAGTTTCTAACACTGTACATAGTGAGAATCAGCACACTGATTCAGCCACTAAGGTGGTGACTAACAAAACAGAGTTGAACGTTCCAAAGAGTCAGTCCATTTTCAATTTTGAGAGTGAGATTGCAAAAATTAAAATCTTTGTCCCACTCTCTGAGTTGGCCACTCAGGATGTATATAAAGGCCAAATTTTGAAAGCATTAAATTCAGGTGAGAACAGTGACACTGTAAATCTGAGTGATGATCAACCTGCCCTTCTGTTTGGTCCAAAGATAGAAGGAAAGTTTCAGGAAGGGGTAGTGCCCCCTTTTTATATCAGTCTTAATATCCATGATAAGATTCTCCACAATGCAATGCATGATTCTGGGGCATCACACAACCTGATGCCTAAAGTAGTAATGGAAAGATTAGGCCTAGAGATAACCCATCCCTATAAAGACCTATATTCATTTGACTCTAGTAGAGTAAAGTGTTTTGGCCTGATCAAAGATTTATGTGTGAGCCTTGCCCAGATTCTAGCAAAATGTATGGTCATGGATGTTGTTGTGGCAGATGTGCCACCCAAATATGGCATGTTATTATCAAGATCATGGGGAGCCAAGCTTCAAGGAACAATGCATATGGATGGGGCTTATGCCACAATCCCATTCTTTGGCCAACTTAGAAGACTGTACAGGGAAGCACAAATGAAATTCTTGGTTAGTAGCCCTGAAAAGCCTGAAAATTCTCCTCTATACTCTGTACATACAGACATGGATTCCTTTATCTTTTGCAATGATGAATCTTTGGGAGGACCAGAATCTGAAAATGTAGATACAAGAAAAGGTACACATGATGAGACAGAGCCAATGGACTTTAACATAGTGGCTACCCTAGACTCAGAGGAGGAAGACGTAGAAAACTTCGAACAGTGCACTAAAACAACAACGCAAAGTGAACCAGAAACAGAACACAATCAGCCAACTAGTCACCTCTCTGCTTTCCACACCCATAATGAAAACCAAAATGACCCACAGCCTAGCGCAGCTCCGATAATGCTACATGATGGCGAACCCAGCTGTAGGGAAGGAAGTGAAGATAAAATGGAAAATGAACCCTTGTGGGAAATAAATTTTGATGGGTAACGCACCAGGAGAACTGCTGGGGCAGGAGTGTGGATACATAACACAGAGATTGATTATGCAGAGAGCCATGCTTGCAACCTGCACTTCAAGTGTACGAACAATATTGCAGAATATGAGGCTCTGATCCTAGGCTTAATCCTGTTGAAAAAATTAGGAGCCCATAGGATAACCGTGCATGGAGACTCTGAGCTGATTATTAAACAGGTGAATGGTGAATATACAGCGAAACATCCTAGACTGCGAGCCTACAAGAACAACACTATGGATTTACTGAAAAAGTTTGTTGAATACGAATTAGTGTTTGTTCCTAGAAGTCAAAATGTCATTGCAAACAGATTAGCTTGCCTAGCTAGTTCCTACCCTAAGACTCCCAGTGACCAATAGATCATCATTCAAACCAAATTCATACCTGCAGTGCTGAACAATGAAAAATATTGGCAGGTTTTTGAAGGAGATAAACAGATTGAAGATTTCCTGGTAGGAAGAAACGAGTTTGAATTTTCTGATTCAGACTCCAAATCTGACAGTAGCCGCCTAAGTGAAGAGTCCTCAGATGAGGAATAAACACCCTGTAACATAGAAATAAACTCTTTAAATGAGCAGATTGGAAATCCAGACGAAAAATGTGAAAACACAGATAGTGAAGAAGTAGAGGTGCTGCAGACCAAAGATAAGAACATACCTCGAGGTCTGGCCCCTTTAGAAGACCTTTTTGACTTTGATGATGTAGCAAAAAAGCCCACTATAGAACATGCAGACTCTGATGTTGAGGAATGCAACATAGGCACTGAAGACAAACCCAAGATGATCAAATTGGCTAAGTCTCTGCCTGCAAACATAAAAAAGAAATACATTGACCTATTCAGGGAATTCATTGATGTGTTTGCTTGGATTTATGAGGACTTGAGGGCCTATGACACAAATATCATACAGCATAAGATACCCTTGGAAGAAAATCAGAAGCCCTTTAGACAAAAAATTCGCAGAATAAACCCAAAACAATTTCCTGCAGTAGAAAAAGAGATTAAGAAGATGTATGAGGCAGGTATAATCGTGCCTGTGAGGTTCTCTGATTGGGTATCAAACCTAGTGGTTGTGAGAAAGAAAATAGGTGAGATCAGATTATGCATCGATTTCAGGAATCTTAATAGAGCCTCACTCAAAGACAATTACCCTTTGCCTAAAATGGAACATATTCTTCAGAGGGTAGTAGGCTCTAAAAGGATCTCCATGCTAGATGGTTTTTTAGGTTACAACCAAGTCTTAGTAATCCCAGAAGATCAACTCAAGACAGCCTTTACCACTCCATGGGGTACCTTTATGTACGTGAAAATGCCTTTTGGATTGATGAACGCTGGTGCAACTTTCCAAAGAGCGATGGGCATAGATTTTTCAGATGAAATAGGACACTTCATTGTCATCTATCTGGATGACATAACAGTCTATTCTAAGACTGAGGAAGAACACCTAGAACACCTGAGAGGAGTGTTTGAAAATTGCAGAAGGTATGGTCTGTCACTAAATCCTAATAATATTATCTTTGGGCTACAAGAAGGAAAACTTCTTGGCCACATTATATCTCAAAAAGGAATTAGGATAGACCCACAAAGAGTTGAGGGAATACTACAGATCACACACCCAAGAAACATCAAGGAACTACAGTCCTTCATTGGGAAGATTAACTTCCTTAGGAGGTTTATTCCAAATCTAGCTGAACACCTTAGGAACATGACTAACATGCTGAAGAAAGGTGTAGGATTTAAATGGACTGTTGAAGCTAGGAAATATTTTGAATCAGTAAAACTTGCACTCACCCAGGCTCCTGTTCTAATCAGCCCAGATTTCTCAAAGGACTTCCTGATCTTTTCATTTGCCTCCAAGCATACAATAGCTATAGTTCTACTGCAGAAAAATCTAGAGGGAATGGAACAGCCCATTTCTTTCTTCAGCCAAGCACTCAGAGATGCACCCTTGAAATACAACATAATGGAGAAACAGGCCTATGCTCTGATTAAGGCCTTGAAATACTTTAGGGTGTACATACTGCATTCCCACACCATAGCCTATGTGCCAAATATAGTGGTTAAGGACATTTTGTCCCAGGACCCAGATGGGAAAAGGGGTAAATGGATTGCTGTGATCTTAGAATACGACCTTGAGATAAAACCCACCAAACTGATTAAAGGTCAGGGCCTAGCTCAACTAATGGTTGAATCAAATCTACAAGCCCTAGAAATTAACATGGTAAATACCTTGGATGAGCAAAAATAATTTTCTGATCCCATTGTTGAGGAAAAGTTTCAGATCTCTCCTTGGTATTCTGACATTTTTTATGTGCTTACACACCTCAATGCCCCTCCTGAACTATCAAAGACCAAGGCCAGATTCTTAAAGCTGAAAGCCAGGAGCTATTTAATAATTAATAATTGCTTATACTGGAAGAATCCAAACGGCCTATTACTTAAATGTTTTCCTGAAAACGAGGCAGAGAGGATTAAACAAGAATTTCATGCAGGAGAGTGTGGAGGCCACCTGAGCTGGAAAGCCACTGCAAACAAAATACTCAGAGCTAGCTACTATTTGCCTACACTCTTCAAAGATTTCCATAAAATGATCATTGCTTGCCACAAATCCCAGATTTTTGAAGGCAAAAGAAAACTCCTCCCCTTACCTCTACATCCCATCATTGTTGAAGGTCCCTTTCTGCAATGGGGCCTAGATTTCATAGGGGAGATTCACCCTGCTTCTTCTACACAACACAAATGGATCCTAACAGCCACAGACTACTTCACTAAGTGGATAGAGGCCATACCTGCTAGGAATGCCACAGATTCAGTCATCATTAGTTTCCTATAAGGTCATATCCTCTCTCGGTTTGGCTGCCCAAGGAAAATAATCACTGATAATGTTGTTGCCTTCGGATCCAAGAAAATGGTTGATTTTTGTCACAAGTATCAAATAGTGCTTGGTCATTCAACTGATTATTACCCTCAAGGTAATGGATTAGCTGAATCATCAAACAAGAGCCTGGTGATCATCATCAAAAAGTTGCTGGAAGAGAACAAAAAGTCATGGCATAACAAGCTAGTGCATGCTTTGTGGGCTGACAAGCTTACAACAAATAAATCTATTGGCACGTAACCTTATCAGCTTGTCTATGGAACGGAAGCAGTGTTTCCTACCAGCCTTGGGGTACCAGTGATTAAGCTGGTCCAAGAGATTCAAGCAGAAGAAGACAGTATGGTGAGAAGAATAAACCAAACAATCCATCTCCAGCAAACAAGGGAAGAGGTCTACAACAGAGCAGTGAAAGTTCAGGAGAATATAAAGAAATCGTTTGACAAAAGGACCAAAGCTGCCGATTTCAAAATTGGGGATAAAGTTCTGAAGTGGAACTCAAGAAGGGAGGATAAAGGAAAGCACAGCAAGTTTGACAGTCTGTGGCAAGGTCCATACATCATCTAGGCCACTGTGGGTCCAAATGCCTTCTTCCTACAGGAATTAGATGGTACAGAGTTGTTTGGGGGTCTTGTCAATGGCAGGATGCTCAAACACTACTTCTACTGATTTACGATTTCCAGTTCCCATTACCATTGTACATACCATTGCAGTTTTTATTTTCAAGAAAAAGAGAAAACGTTCCAAAAAAAACAGAGGAAAAAGAGAGGTTCAGACATGATTAAAACATGAACCTCTGATGTGCAAAATATTGGCTCTAATAAGCTCAAAACCTGAGCCAGAGAAAGTAAAACAGCTGGTCCTAACATGCCCAAAATCTGGACTAGAAAAGAAGAAAGAAGAATCAGCTCTAACATGCCCAAAACCAGAGCTAAAACGAAGAAAAGAAGTGACTCTAACATGCTCAAAACTCGAGTCACAAAAAAAAAAAAAAAGGATACTTCAAATTTCAGATTTCAAGCCTTCAAAGTTTTGTTTCAGTTTTTTGCAAATTTTGTCCATGTGCAACTGTCTTTATTCCTTGGACCCACAGCAAGTCAGACAGTCTAATCCTGGCTTGACTATTTTTCAATTTCTGTCGTAGAATATAGAGAAGAAATATTTTGGACAGTTTAATCCCAGCAGATATTAGATTAGGTAGAGAAACATATGAGACCAATAGTCTAATCTAGTCTCATGGAGTAATAAGGGTAAAAATAGAATAGGTTTATTTTCCTGTTTGTAAAAAATAAATGATGTAAAGGGTCTGCAAGTCCAAATGCACCCCAGAAGAAAAATGCTAGGACTGTAGGAAGGGTAGGTAGTTTGTTGGGAAAAGTTTTTTTGCTAATGTACTGTCTTCATATTGTGGTAGCTGATCTAAATAAAGAAAGGGATGTGCCAAGCAGCAGGCATCTGGCCTACACCAAAGATTCATCCTCTGAATTCTTGACTCCTTCAAGAAGAAGCCATCCCCATGTGGAGCCACTATTAGCCCCCCTGTAAATTTTTGACAGGCAAAGTAGGGGGCTAAATTGTTTTTGAGCCTTCAAGGAATGAATCTCCCCTGAAGACACATCATCCTTGAAGTCTCCTGTGCCTTTGCCTTTGATAAATTTCCCTCTGCTGACTCCCTTTATAAAGTCTCATTGACTACATAAATTCTGCTCCAAAAAGGCATTTTTCGCCCCTTGTAGCTCTGCAGATTTCCCCCATTTTATCCCTTTTTTCCCTTTTTCCCAAGTTCCCTTTCCATCCCAAAATTCCCATTTTTATGGTCCCCTTAATCTCCCCAAATCCCCTTGAAAACCCACCTTTACCCTTTGTCTAGCCAAATTCTCACCTTTGCTCCCTATCGCTACCCTCCTTTGGCTTTAAAATGCACCGAAATGGGTTAAAAACCCACTTTTAACATTATAATAGGGCTAGCACCTTTCGGCTAGCCCCTCGGATTTTCTTCCACCTTATGACCTGCCTGCCAAAACCAGGCACTAACCAAAAAATTTCTTATCTCAATTGGTATCGGAGGCAATATCAACTGTCGATCAGCGCAGATCAAATGGTCCATGTTAACTCTGTAGCACCCGTGGTCTACCCCGTTCATCACCCTGATCATGCCATCGCCGTCTATTTACCCACAGATCCAACAGTCTGCAGTACATCCGTCCTCGTGGTCCCCGCCGCAAACACTGTTCACAAACCCGGTGGTATCTATCGCACCGCCTTTGGGCGGTAGGCGGTATTTTCCCATTGCCCAGCGATTCCACTCAGCAAACGACATGTGTCAGGTGCATTGTTTCAAAACCACTATCTCATCGCACGTTATCGTTCGGTACAGGACGCGGAGCGATATGCATATCAGCCATCCGATCTGGGGCGCCTCATCCAACGGTTGTCTCTTCGCGAAGTTGTGCGGGGTTTAATCCATGGTCACCGTACCCCTGGCCCATGGTCCATCGCCCTCCGACGTGCTTTCCACCGTCGATCTCCGCCGAGATCGGACGGTCCAGATTTAATTGCCCCACCATCTCCCGGTCCCACCACGTCACCCCCACATGTATCCACCGTACATCCGCCCATCCCATTGCATACTTGTTCAAAGGTCGAGTTTGTTAAGGTTTTTCATTTAAATTTCCTCTGCACTCCGCCAACCTTCACTAAGGCTTCCCTCCATCATTCCTTTGCATTGTTCCGCCATTTCACCAGCCACGTGACCATTTTCATCATCCGCACCACATCCACCACCCCATTCATTGTTTTCTTAACTTTTTTTTCGCATTTTGCAGGGTTTCAGAAAGGCGTGAAACCGCCATGGTCCAATTGTACTATTGTAATGGCGTGTTGCGCAGGGAAAGTTGAATTTGGAAGCTGGTACTACAATGGAAATACTCGGAAAGGTAGCGGCAGCATAAATATTATCCCAGGACAGTTAAATCTCTGCAAAAAACCTATCCGGCGCCATTAAAGCCCAGATTTTGCAGATCAGGACATTTATGAAGCAGTAGAGAAATACCAGCTAGTGATAAACCAGTTCAACGAAGAGCTTTGAGCCTTAATACAGGGATTTAAAGGCAAAGCACCAGATCAGCGATGTCATGAATCACATGGAGTGTACAACATACAGAAATTCATGTATATCAGGGTTTGTACACCAGCAAAATGTTTTCTCCATAAGGGACAGAATGCCCATACAACTTTTATTCTATATTGTGTTCCTAAAGGATTTCCCACCCTGACAACGGTCCTACGATATTAGTAGCATTAGCTACACAACATGGCAGACTTGAATCATTGATTTATTTTTGTTCAGATCACCAAAAGTACTACAGAGCACTGCAGCCAAAGTACATCAGAGATATACCTGGAGTTAATGGAAACCTGACGAAGACCACTCTTTCACCCAAGCGTGTCCCAGATTAATGCACAGAATTTATACAGAGTGGGCTTTGGCCTTCTTCCTCTTTTGGAGTCTTTAATGTTGCATTTAGTTCTTCACCTACCTTCTCTGCTCCTCAGGAGCTATAAATTCATGAAGAAACTCATTGTAAAGGTTGTTGATCAGTTATCAGAGAACTGCAAGTAGTTTCTTTTGAGACACAGTCTCTTTGTAAAGTTGTAAGATAGGCTGAGGAATATGATTTCAGACTGAGTATTCAGCTATTGGCAATGTTGTACTTGACTGGTATTGCTATTTAATATGACAAGCACATTTCTTTGGATCCTGATCTAAACCAGCGGTGATGTTTTCCTATCTCTGTGTTTATATTCATTTCATTTCATTTCTACTAGCTTGCATCAAAATATTGGCATAGGATTTACCCTTGTTAGGTACCCTATGTTTCTGCTCTCCTTGCCATTGATGTTTTTCTTCTAAATGTGTTATCTAAGAATTGATTTCAGATAATTTAACCAATGTAGTGGATGTTATTGCCTGCTCTCTGATGTATGAATTAAATGTATCTGTTTCTTAGATGTTTCTTGTTATGGATTTAGTTGGAATATTTGGGAACACTGGGGATTAGAGTTAGCCCTGTCCACTAGGATCCTTGTGCGACCAGCTGGTCTTTAATTTTGTGCCCTGAAATCTGTGTTGTCTCCTCCTCCCCTACCTTTCCATATCACAAAATCATCTCTAAGATCCAACGTTTTAGATGACTAGCCCAACTGAAAGCCTGCCTATTGATTAGCAAGCAAATCCTTTCCTGACTCCATTTCCCAATGGTTTTGAATGCTCCCTGTAATACTTCACCTCTGCCCTTTTCCCTCTTTTCTCATCCTAGTCTTACATTGAACCCTTCTTTCCTAATAACCAGCAACCAAACAAACAAACCTTATGCCTATAACTAGCCTAACATCTTAAAACCTTTGAGCTTCAAAGACGTAAAACCTTTGCTTATATAGAGAGATCCCTCTCTGGACCCAGGAGGGCTAGATCCTAAGGTTTGAAAGTGGTTTGATGTTGTCTCATCTTTTGGTATTTCCAACCTTGCCAAAACATGGGAACCCCAACACCCCAATTGTTTCCTTCACCTTCATCTGGACAGAAATTGAGGCGCAATTTGGCAGTTTATATTTTTTTACATTTTTGGAAAAATTGGGTAATTTCCTTCTAGAGACCCATATGAATGAGCTGGGTGGAATCCAACTTATGGAGAGGTATCATAATATAATTTTTTATAATAACTGTTGAGATATAAAAGGTGTCTTTTAAACGTCTATTTATCCTACATTAATTATCAATCCAGGTACGATTTTTTTATTTCAAGAGTGTACTCTATCTGAGGCTACAATTCAATCTAAGAGTAATGCTTTGCAATATGTAGTATAGTATTGTAAATAAAAGAGTAAATGGATGCTTGGAAATGAAATCTAACTACAATGACCTGAAATTAAATACTCTGAAATCCAATCATTCACTCTGCAATCATCAGTCAAGGATACAGTAATGATAACTCTTTCCTTTAGCAACTGATGCAATTGAAATCAAATGAAAACAAGACAATCAATCTGAGAACGAAGGTAGCAATAACCAGATGTCATTTACAGTTGATTATCTTGCACTCCACACTAAAGCAATTAAATGGAAATGGAAATTGAACTAAATTACTAATGTTTCTAATGAAAGTAAACTAAGCAAGCTCTCCAAAAGCAAAACCAATTCTTTGAAGGAATGAATTAAACTAATTAACTGAAATGAACAGCAATTTGAAATAAAAAGGAACAACAAATTCTAACTACTGGAATTGAACAACACTTCTATCTAATCAGACTGATCAACAAAACTCTATTGAACAACAAATCTTATCGAACAACAAACTGAATCAGAACAGCAAATAGATGGGAACAACGACTGCAATAGAACAACAATTGTTGAACAACGTGGTTCTGTTAAAGCATAACAACACAAGTTATACAGATATTACGATTCTTGTTAAATCAAAAAAGGAATGGCAACGCAATTCACCAATATAACACACTGATATTATGAAGAAATTAAGAAATAGACCATTAAACTTGAAAGTTGTAATGAAAACAGATGCAAACCCTCACACAACAATAATTGAAAGATAATGATACAAACATCAGATAGATACACAAGGGCCAGGCCCTTAGCCACCAGTGAAACACCGTTGGGTTACTCCAGAATCAAGAAATGGAACAACAACTAGAACATGTATTAATCGAGAATAATAGCGTTACAACAGTCGCTCGCTGATCACGAGAGTCAATGAGAAATTACAGAGTTACAAATAGAGTTTCAATAATAATCATTCTTGTTTTCCGATTTCTACAGGCACTGCCTTTTATAACAATTCGGTGGTTAATACAAGAAACAATGATAGACTTTGAACATCGATCCCTCAGGATCGAAAGATCCTAAGGGATTTGCTCCCTTTTCTCCTTTTAGCTAACACTTGGTCTTCTTAGGCTGTAGCCATGCTGTTCCCAGCCTTACTTTAGCTGTGTGTTCTGATTTCACCCTCCTTGTCCGGATACATCCCTTTACTGGAGGAACAACAATTACTCATGTTTTAGCTTTGCCTTTCGAATGGTAGTTTCCCACTTCATTTGTTTCCTGTTGAGAATAAAAGACAATATTTTAGCTAATTTTCACAATAAACATTAATCTTTGCAATTCTATCATAATCCTTCAATATATCACCTTTCCAGAATAAAAAGAGTTATGTTCAAAGGAAAAAAGTAAAGAAATACATGGTGAATTCATACCTTTTCCAATGTTGAACACACCCCCCTGCTTACCCTTTTTCATTTCCTCATGAAAACCATAGTTTACATGTAAAGCAGTTAGGGAATAGGTTGGAGAGGTTTTTTCATTAAGAGGTCTAAAACCATGATTTGCAACTAAAGCTTCAAAGATGTGCCCTATCTATCCTTCAGGTAATTCATATTTGGCTTTATAGTCTATTGCAGGATACCATATAATGGGACTTCGAAACCTACAACCTAGCCAGTATGGGTGTTCCCTCAAGATGAGGTTACTATAGAGAATCAAGCGGTCAGCAACTAATCCAAAATTTCTATAACTAAATGGCTCTCTGTCCTAAACATTCTGATTGGAAATATTCCATCGGACTTTAGCTGCTATATAGGCTTGGTCTCTGATAGATAGAAAATATTCTACCCCATCCAAGACAATTGCTTTGTTGATGGGTCCCAATGTCTGGATCACACCCTCCTTTATCATTAGACTCTTCTGTCTAGCCCATAGTTCTAATGGGTGTTTCGGTTCACTCCTAACTCAAAGGTCTAACTCGTTTTCTTGCCTCTGAAAAGTATTATAGGTCTTGAGCCATTTCAGCTGGTTGACAGCAAATGAAATAAATGGTTGAAATTGGATATCGCCCACAAAAGGGCTGGGATTTGTCTCCATTTCCCCAGCTAATATAAAATTGTGCAAATATAACTCACAGAGAAGATGCTGGACTTTTACTCCATATAGTTTGCAGCAACTTATAAAATCATCTACAATATTTAGTTCTATAGTTTCTCCTACCCTAATAGCTTTAATTTTTAACTGTAAAAATCTTTCTACTAAAAATAAAGCATAATTTTTTGTAGGGCATCTACATGCTAGAACATTTGTGTATAAGGAGAAGAGAGTATCCATTTGATTCTGGACCATTTTTAATCTACTCCTTACCTCATCAACTTTCTCTTCTGCCTTTCGACACATATCGTAGGCTTCAGCGTCTGATGCATCGATGCCTTTTAATTTCTGCTGTAACTGTTGATATTTCTTTTTGGGAACAGCCTCTTCTTCAAGCTTTTCTCTAGCCTATTGAGCATGTGCTATCTCTTCTTGGAGTTTTTCTATAGTAGGGTCTATTAACAGAATGTTTTCATGTTGGAAATCGACCTGGGTGTCCTTGTTACAATGTCGAATGCCTACAGTCTGTGTCTCTTTGTCGGCCATATTGCTGGAGGACAGTGCTTTGGTCTGAACATATTTTTCACAGAACTGTACATTCTCAGTTTGAGCAACTGCATCCATAGCAACTGCCTACTTCTCCTCATTATCGTGAATGAGTGTTGGCTCAGTTTGAGTCTCCATGGCCTTTGTATTGTGAGGCTCTATTTGGATCGCTGCATTCTTCATTTTCAAGGTTATTTTAGAGAATTTCCCCTGTTTTAACACCCTAATCCTTTGCCTAAGTTGTTTTACTAGCTTTTGGAGTTTTTTTCATTCCTTCCATAGCTTCCCAAGTTCATCTATGTTCTTCTTCTTCTTGGAAGGAACAAATGTTCCTTTTTCTGTACTTGGTTACTCGGCTAGGGTTTGTTCTCCAGCGGTCGTGCCTTCGTCCAGGCTTGCCTCTATGCTTTCTGCTTGGAACATTTCTTTAGCGTTCACATGCTCCTGGCCACATTCCTCGGGGGGGAGTAACTCTAGTTGGTTCTTCTGTTCCCTGAGGGTTTTCTGTTTGAAATACTTATTCAGTGCTCACATTCTCCTGGCCACATTTCTCAGGGGAAGTAACCCTAGTTGGTTATGTTGTTCCCTAAGGGTTTCCTTCATCGAGCATTTCTTCAGCCGTATCTTTGTTGATAACAACTTGTTCCTGCAATTGGTCTATCTCAATGTTGAAGTTAAGCAGACTGTGAGGTTGTATATATTCACTCATATTGGCCAAAATTTGGGCCAATTGGTCCTCTTGTAATGGACTCTGTGGTGGGCTTGCAATAGAGGTTTCGGGAGGTTCTACTTCCTCTCCTTCATTTTCACTAGTGTGAATACTTTCTTCTTCTTCACCGGTGTGGTGACTTCCTTCTTCTTCATCAGTGTGATGACTTCCTTCTTCGAGTTGTAGGGCTTGTTCATCTTCCGAATTGGGCAATTCTAAGGGTTTGATGCTGCTACCCTGAAGACTTCCTATCATTCCCATACTTCTCCTAATCCTGGAGGACTGTTTGCACTTTAAAGGTTCTGTTGCTGTGCTAGTAACTCGTTTACGTTTTCGAGCAGGTAGAGCTATCCCTCTGTCAATTGAGAATATCAATTCTTCCCAACTAGTCTGTTGTTGGGAAAGACTGTAACTCACTATCAATCAGATTAAACAGTGATGGATCACCACTGTGGCTATATGACAATACTTTCTTATACTCTAGGCAGCATTATGCAATAAGAAATTTAAATATGTAGGTAAGTTTATAGTACACGTTTTCTTTAATACTGCTAATAACTGAAGGTGGAGAGGTCTTACCACATCTTTTCTTCCATCACATGTGATATAGCTCTGTACTACTTTCGCCAGTTCTGTCCATGGTTCTCCCAAATTTGTCGGCTGAACTCCTTTCCCTTTGACGACCAAGGTATGCCCTTCGTCCCGAAAAAGATTCATGTCTTCTTGAAGTTTCACTTTTTAATGGGTCCATATGGGTCCTTCCGCTGGCAGACCAGATACCTCAGCGATTATTGCGTCTATTACTGCTATTTTCCTGCCTCTAACCATGGAATAGCCTTCCTGCAAGTTCTGCAAAAATTCAATGGCTATCGATTCATGTGGTTGTTGTAGTCGTGTGAGGTAGGTAATCCATCCTACTTTCTCCAGAATTTCCCGTGCAGCATTGGAAACTGCTAGCACTTGTGGCTCAATACGTATTGCTCATCCTCCCATCTCGTCTGCACACTATTAATTCTTCGCAAATACACATAAATGTAATGGAACAACACTTTGTATATATCGGCACAATACCGTTAAACTCCTATTTTTTCCAAAAATTTGATGAACACAGGGATTCGACCCACATGCAAGCATTAAAAGGCATCTGCACCCCCCTGAAAGATGACAGGTCGTCCTGGACTGTCGAAATATAAGAACAATGTATTGCACAGCAATGGTACAACAGTGAAAGGCATACATATTTATGATATGATCAAAAAATTATCGCATTACTAAAATCGATGCATATCATTAAATTGTGAATAGATATGGAAATTTTATGTAATGATTTCGAATCATAAGGAAAAGGACAGCTGATGTGAAAAAAGTACTTATGCGGTCATTACCCACATAAACTATTATGATCAATTTATGAATAAATTTCATGCATAATAGGTTCGAAACAAAAGGTTTTAGGAGAATACTCTCATTTGATATTAGATAAAGATATAAGAAAAGGGTTTAACATTGCTATTGATTTATGAAAAATATGACTCCAATGCCATCAGCAAAGCTCTGTTGCCCACAGGTGTCTATAACCTTGACAAAGTTGCTTTCTCACCCTTGGATCCATTATCCTTTATTTATGTCTAGGGAAGTGTTGTGTGATGTCATGATGGAGGCCAACGTGCTGGCTTGGGAACCAGATGAATCACAATGCCATTCACCATGAAGGAATGAAAGGTGGGCAGGCCGGCTCATGATGAGACCTCCTGTCCCAAGGACTTTTTATTTTTTTCTTGATTGTCCATTGGATCATATCCCTGGTGTGGTGGCCATAGTTGGAATGCCACTTCACTGCTTCTTTATGATCATGGTAGGTTGGCTCTTGATGAGACCCCATATCCTCCATCTACCATATAATAGAATTGTTAGTAATCATATAGAGATTTTTTTTCTTCTTTTGTTTTCATGTAGCACTTCCCTATTTATGTATAGAGTATGGCTCAACACTCCTTAAGAGTAGGGATGGTGGAAAAAGTTTGAACATCTCAATAGAGAAAGTATGCCCTTATTCTTATTCAATAAATAAAAATCAAAGAGAGTTGTGAAGATTTAGGGAAGAACCAACATGATAAAGATAACCGATCATATTAATTTTAGTGAAAATAAAGACAGCAAAGTGATATAGATGTTTGTGTTCTTTCCTTTTTTTCTCATCACTACAAAACAATTTCTTAAAAATGACAATTTCTCTTGATTTGTTGATTCTAGTAACCTCTAATTTGTGTGTTCTTATATAAGTCGTATGTCTTCCTTTCTAAAAAAATTATGAGGAATTCACCAAAGATCCTCAAAATGTATCTAAAACAAGAAAAATACACTCAAAAAGTGTTGTTCCTTAAATGAAACAGCTGTTGTTCCTTAAAAGGGACAGCAAAAAAAAATCTGTGAAAATAATGTTCCTTTCGAAAGGAAGATAAAAAAACAATCAGCAAAAATGTTGTTCCTTTGGAAAGGAACAGCAAAAACAATCGACAAAAACTATTGTTCCTTTGGAAAGGAAAAACAAAGATAAGCGGAAGAAATTTTGTTCCTTTGGAAACGAACATCAAAAACAGGCAGCAAAATTGTTGTTCCTATGGAAAGGAACATCAAAAACAATCAGCGAAAAGTGATGTTCCTTTGGAAAGGAACAACAAAAAACAAGCGGGAAAAATGTTGTTCCTTTGGAAAGGAACAATAAAAATAGGCAGAATAATTGTTGTTCCTTTGGAAAGGAACAACAAAAACAGGCAGAAGAACTGTTGTTCCTTTTGAAAAGGAACAACAAAAACTATTGTTCCTTTGAAAAGGAATAGCAAAAACACACGGCAAAAACTGTTGTTCCTTTTTAAAGGAACAGAAAATACACACGGCAACAACTATTGGTCCTTTTGAAAGGAACAACAAAAATTAGCACACAAACGCGTTGTTTCTTAAGAGGAATTGCTCATGTTCCTTAAAAGGAACATCAACTGTTCCTTAAAAGGAACAGCTTGAGAAATAAACTCTATACAAAAAAAAAAAAAAGTAAAAAGAAAAGGTTATGTACAGGTTTCAAAGTAAAATAATTATTCAATGAATGGGTACTGAGGAGGAGTTATCTCCCTCAGCAAGAATCTACATGGTATAATCTTCCCGTAATTGCTGGTAAAAGGATTCCCGATTAAGCGGTTTATGGTAAAGTCGTACTCGATGACCGTTTACTTTGAAAGAGTGTCCAAATCCATCAATGGTAGTTAATTTGATGGTGCCATTGTCATGTACTTTTTGTATCTCATAGGGTCCAAGCCATCGTGTCAGGATTTTCCCTGGGAAATCCTAAAACCTAGAGTCCTATAGGAGTGCCCAATCTCCTTCATGGAAGATTTTCTGTTTAATGAGGGCGTCGTGCCATTTTGCTCTCTCCTATTGAATTAATGTAGTGTGCTGAAGAACTGAGAGCCTAATTTCATCTAACTCATTGATTTGTTGTAATCTTCTGACCTGGGCTTCATTTAAGTCTAAACCCACCTGTTGGGTTGTTCTTAATGTCTAAATTTCAAATTCTATTGGAAAGATGGGTTCTTTTCCAAATACCAATTGATATGGTGAATACCCAGTGGTATTTCTCCATGTTGTTCGGTATGACCACATGGCTTCCATAAATCTATAAGCCTAGTCACGTCTATGTGATGCAACTATTTTTGTAAGTATAAATTCTATCACTTTATTCATGCTCTCTACCTGGCCATTTTCCTGTGGGTGGTATGGGGTTGTGATTTTGTGTTGAATGTGGTAATTTTCTAATGTTGCAACAATTTTTTTACCTAAAAATTGTGGTCCTCCATCTATAATTACGTCCCTTGGGAGGCCGTATCACACAAATATGTGGAAAAGGAACTGTATTACAGAGTCCTTTGTATCTCTTGAAAGTGCTTCTGCCTCAACCCATTTAGTAACATACTCTGTTGCAACTAGTATGTATGTTTTCTGATTTGATGGCAGGTTGATAGGACCAACTAAATTGAGTGCCCAACATTCGAATGGCTCGATTACTAACTGTGGATTCAAAGGCATTTCATCGGACTGCCCAGGGTGACCTGCCCTTTGGCAGCTATCACAGGCTTGTACGAATTTTTTAACGTCTTTAAAAATTGTAGGCCAGTAATAGCCTATTTGTAAAACTTTGTGACCAGTCCTGTGATCTTCAAAATGTCAGACACAGGGCCCATCATGGCATGTTTTCAGAATATCAAATATTTCGTCTTCTCGGATGCATCTGCTGATGTGCATATCCGCTCCTGTATGAAACAGGTAGCCCCCAATCCAATAGAATCGGGTACTACGATGTACTATCTGTTTTCGTTCATTGGGCATTATATGCTTAGGTAATTTACCTATTTCTAAATAATTTTCAATATCAACATACCATGGGGTTCTAACAGTAACAACGAACAAATGTTCATATGGGAAGCGATCCTCGATTTCCGCTGCATATGTTGGTTTTGGCATCCGTGACAGAAAATCAGCTACAAGGTTCTCTTTTCCAAGTGGATCCTTTATTGTGATGTCAAACTCCTAGAATAGAATCAACCATCTTGTTACTCGACCATTTCTAACAGGTTTACTTGCTAAAAATTTTATGGCAGAGTGATCTGTATATAAAACTACAGGATACCCAATTATATAATGTCTAAATTTATTTACAGCATGTATTACGGCTAATTATTATTTGTCAGTCACAGTATATTTTAATTCAGCAGGAGATAGATTTTTGCTAATATAATGAACTGCATATGTTTTTTTATCTTTTTCTTTCCCAAGGACTTCTCCAATAGCTGTGTCTAAGGCATCAGATGAAATTTGAAATGGAAAATCCCAATTTGGGCCTCTTAGCACTAGGGTTGTTGATAGAAGCTTTTTGAGATCCTCAAAAGCATGGTCATATTTATCTGTCCAATTAAAATCAACATTCCTGGTTAGTGTGTATAAAGGTGCAGCTACTCGATAATAATTCTCTATAAATCTTCTTTAATAACCAAAAAATCCGAGAAATCTACGTACCTCTGTTTGTGTGGTAGGAATGGGTATTAACAAAATTATCTGAATTTTAGCTGGATCTACCTGAATTCCAGCTGTTGAGATATAATGACCTAAGATGAATCCCTCGGTCATAATCATGTGACACTTTTCATGGCTTAATCAGAGCCTAGTGTCAATACATCTTTGTAACACCTTTTCCAAAGTTTCTAATGCTGGCTCAAAATCATCTCCATAAGGTGTGAAATCATCCATATATACTTCAAGCCCTTCATTTATTAAGTCTAAAAAGATGCTAAGAATGGCCCTCAGAAATGTAGCAGGGGCATTGCATAGGCCAAAGGGTAAAAATCTGTAAGCAAATTTCCCCCAAGGACAGGTAAAATTAGTTTTGTCTTGGTCTTCAGGGGCAATCTGAATTTGATTGTATCCACTGAAGCCATCTAGGAAAGAAAAAAATTTCTTTCTTGCTAATGTATCTAGTACCTGGTCGATGAAAGGAAGGGGAAAGTGGTCTTTCTGGGTTGCTTTGTTTAGTTCTCTGCAGTCTACACATATCCTCCACTTTCCATTCTTCTTTGGCACCACTACTAATGGAGAGACCCACTTACTATCAAATATTGGGTATATAAAGTTAACATCCAACAGTTTTTGTAATTCAGCTTTCACGATATCTTTAAGATGAGGGTTTAATCTTCATTGGGGTTGGCAAATGGGTCTAGCATCTTTTTCTGTATAAATGTGGTGTGTGCATAACTGGGGGTCAATTTCCTTCATGTCTGGATAATCCCATGCAAAAGCTCCCTTATATTTTTTCAGTAGTTGGATCATCTTCTTTTCTTGTTCAGAAGTCAAGTTTTTGTTAATGTTTAAGGTTTTTCCTGGCTCAATTTCTATAATTTTTCTATTGTAAACAGAAGTGGAGGGTATTGATTGATCATGAATGTCTTTCAGGGGCTCTTCTTCTTCTTGATTATCAAATGCTTCCTTGATCATGTGACATTGAAAATGGGATCTTATTTTTGGTTTCTTAATGAAACTGTTAATAATGTCATCCTTTGTTTGGTCTTTAAAGTCGAGGGCATCTTCTATGGTTAACGGTGATCTAATGTTTTCCATGAGGTATGATACAGGTTGTTTCCTTATTTTTGTTATTGATAGGCTTGGATGGGCTGGGGGATATAAAGCTAAATTCTTGACATAGTTCCCTCTAGTTATAGTCCTGCTGCCTTGTCGGCAGCTGATGTAAGCATTGGTAGTTTCCAGCCAAGGTCTACCTAGGATCAATGGGTGTCCATCTAGCCGGTTTTGGGGGTTGATAATGAGGAAGTCAACAGGGTATTCCCAAGAGTCTACAGATACCATTACATCTTGTAATGTGCCTTCTGGCTTGACTATTGATCGGTCAGCCAATTCCAATAAGGTTGTGGTTGGATCCAATGATGTAATGCCAAGTTTTTGACAAGTGGTAGTTGTTAGAATATTAATTGCAGCTCCCAAATCAACTAGGGCATTTGGAAATGATTTTCCATTGATTTGTACTATCACTATAGGATTTCCTGGGTCCTCATACTTTATAGATGTTTCCATTCCTGATAATAAGTCAGATATAGTGCCGACTAATTGGACAGTTGGGTTAGTTGTTGTTCTCCTCCTGGGCTTCCTTATACAGAGTTCTTTGATGGTTTTTACATAAATAGGGATGTCTTGGATAGCTTGGAGGAGAGGGATTTTTATACACAAATTTTTTAGTTCTCCCAGAAGATCAAAATCAGGATATTCTATTGGGCGAGGTATGATTAATCGTTTTGGGAATGGTGGAGAAGAGGTGGTTGTTTGCTCCTGAGTTTGTTGTTCAACCACATTCTCCTTGTGCGCTGTTTGTTCTACGGGTAACGGGTTTGAACTTGAAAATTTTTGTCTCCCTCTGTTTGTATTATGCACCCAGATCTTAGTTGAAGATCATTTCACTCCCTTAATTCAGTTTCTAGTTATGGTGGTTCCATTATTTTAACAGACTGAACCAACCTATTATTAGGGTTTGGGTTGGGTTGGGCTGAGAGTTGCGGTCTGTTATCACCCTAGTAATTCTCAGGTTGTGGGATGAGGATTTTTGTAGTTAAGAAAACCAGGGGTAACCAAGAACCTCTTTTAGAATTCAGGATCTAGCCTTCCTGAGTTCCAGAGAGGGATCTCTCTTAAAGATTTAACTTTGTTTTATAATTGGATTTTAGGCTAGCTATGAGTGGATAGTGGGACTTGTTTTGAAAGTGTGGTGGGAATAAAAGGTGTTTCAAGGTAAACCACAGATTGATCTACCAGACCATTGGGCTATGGAGTCAACTTTCTAGGCAAACAGAGCTAGGAAATAAGACTTAAAGATGCAAATATACTAAGGGCAAGGTAGATGACCTTAAAAGGGTTTTGAATAGGTTTTTTTGATGGAATGGGTGAAATACGAACAAAAGGGCAATTAATAATCCTTAAATTACAGAAATGAAGATTGAAGGAGGGGATCAAACAGGGACTAAGAGCATTTAAGAATTCTGTAGTCTGGTTATCAAGCAGAAAAAATAATAATGAACGACTAGTAAAAAACAGGGAGCTTTTTATCACTAATCCTATTTAAATTCTCCTAGTTAATCATTAAAGACAAAAACACATTAAAATGAATGTATGGAAACTTTTGAAAGATAACACAATGAAAACATGAAAATACTAGACTTATCTAGTCAGCACAAGAATCTTGAGTTAGGATGTCTTTAATCTGACTTCCAATCTGATGCTTTACTGATTGACTCACACAAACTTCAATACATCCAGCAAAATGACTATAGTAGTCTTGATAATTTTATTCCACACTGAATACTTCGAAAGATGAAGTATTTATACAAATAAATTGCTTACAAAATATCTCAAATTTTGAGAGAATATCTCAAGAAAAAATAGGAATTATTACATAGGAAGAGGGACAACAGCAAAATAGTTTGCAAGCTGTCCTTTTTTTCAAGAAAAAATAGAACTGTTTATCCTAATCAAACTGATTTTTTGATTAGCTGGAAGCGTTGCTGACAATTGGGACATTATCTAATGAAAGATGAATTGTTGAATACTCCTCCTTTTCACCTTCTATTCTGATACTCTTTATCTCCGCTTTTCACTGTGTTGTTCAAACTTTAGCATTATGCCACGGGAGTACAAAAGGATGGACAAGCTGCGCATTAAGGTTTTATATCAAATGGAAAATATTCTAATAAAATGGGTCGAAAAGAGACAAGGTAGTGAAATGCGCATGTATTAGAGCCAATGGGCAAACAACGCAAAAGGTGAAGCGCAAAACCATAAGTAAACAGGAAGTATAAAGGTTAAAGGGGACGCGACGCTAACCACAGGACTGATGTATTATAAAAGAGCCGCTGTCACGTAATAAAGCATGTGGGGAAAGTCCGAGGGGGTCGAGCAGCGGGGAAAGGATGAGACCCACACCCCTGCAGACTAGTGACACGTGGCATGGGGAAGACTTATCGCGGGAAGGGGATAGTAAGAACAGGTCGCGGGATGTGGTTACGTGGCGGAGCAAAGGTGGACCCGCACAGCGGGGAAAGCCATGTGCTAGTTCGGCGTGGGAAATCACGCGGAGTAAGAATTGGACAGCATATGTGGATAAAAGGTAAGGTAAATTTCATTAGATCAGCTGGTACTGAGACTCGTACCAGCCTTAAACCGACACGAGGCGTGCACCTACACCTTGACATCCCCAATCCCCACGCGCCACGTGTCTCATTGTCAGTGTCCTTACGACACTTGCCTTCTGTCATCCCACTCATCCGCCTTTTAACTCAAACAACCTGCTCTGGTAGTAACAAACTCCCGTATTTCTCTCCAGTAAAAAGACACAGGTTACTTCCTACGGCAGAGACCAAGTAGGGAAGAGCGCCTGGTCTACCCCAATCACTGTCAAAGTTCCCCGCGTCGCTTTCCCGAACAGTGTTACCCTCTGTCCAGGTATTCCATCCTCTAATTTCCTCTATTTCCTTTCTCTTTTTTGAATTCTTAAAATGCCAGCCGTGGGAAGGGGAATGCCTAAGAAGAACGAGCCAGAAACTCCCCAGGTCCGTGAGTCTAGGAACCCCCTGGTTTTTGAACCCCTCTATGACTTGCAATATGGTATCTGCGACCTAGCTCAAAGCCAGTACAATTGTTACAGTCTTCAAAAAGGAGTTTAATCTCCTTTACATGATCAGATACCGGCTCCCTACTAAGGCAGGTATTCACGCTCTCGGCGAAGCTTTTATCAAGGTGGAGAAGCTCTCAGCGATGCCTGAACCAACTTCCGAGAGTCAGCAGAGACTGACACAGTTTATGAGTCAGCATACTAGTTCCTCTGCAAACGTGCCTCCGCCCGAATCTGCAACGGCTTCCACTCAGCCGCGCCTGTGACTTTTCTGTTAACTCATGATATGGTCTTAACGGCCTATTTCATGTTCATTTTTTTTATTTCTTTCAAAGTTCCGAGTGGGTTGTTTTCCCCCCACTCTTGCATTTTACTTTTTACATCAAACATTGGTTTAAATTTCTGTTTTGAAAATGGCCTGGGGCCTGTTTACACATGATGGGAGGCTTGATTCTCCATCATGAAATTTTGCTGTTATGAAAATGACATCTAACAAATTTTGCCCATCCGAAGAAGATATTTCCCCGAAATATCTTCTCGCTGAAATGGGAGGAATCCTATATAAGGTAGATCAAAGAAGAAAGAAAGGTTCCAAAATTTTGGAGGAAATTGATCGTGTAGGGATTTTCCGTATGTGTTTTCAGGAAGACTCAAATTCTTATGTGAATAGCCCGTTGGGCTTCAATGATAAGGAGTTATACTTATCAAGGATTCTGCCTACATATGGTAGTGTACTTCGTAGATCGCAATGTCGTTGTTCATTTCATTTACATCCATGTCTCGGTATTATTCCATCGGAATGCGAGTGTCCCATTGTTTTTTGATATGAATTTATCTCTCTGATACTTATATCATAAGTTTCCGTACTTTAAATATGGTCAGGTGTAATACAATGTTTCATCTCCAATTCATACCCATCTTTACTATATCATGTTTTTAAAGTGCTATCACTTGAGCTCTGCCACATGTATGGAACATTCTTAGTCATATAATCCCATCATATGCCGGGGAAACTCTTCTGGTGTCGTCTTCATAACAGCGATCTTCTTCATTCTATGCAACGTGTTCCGTAATGACATCTAAATACCTTTATATATACCCCTTTTTCTGCCACATACCATGAATCCGGCCCTGTTTACTGTGAACTGTCTTAAAGTTGTCTGATACAGCAATGTTTGAGTTTAATATTACATTCATCCAGTATTACTCTTTAAGCATCAAACTGTCGAAAGTTTTGGTTCCACTCAAATATTATTCTCTGTTTGTAAAGAAGTAGTATGAGAGCCCTGTCTTGTTTAAACGTTAAACGCTGTTATGCGTCTTCTGCTCTCCATACATTATAAGATGTCCTAGGCACTAGTCTATAGCAACTCTAGGTTGTCTCTAGGAGTTAAAACATCTTTTTGGCGCCGTTGCCGGGGAACGAAGTTGAAGAAATTTAAATCCCTGGGCCTCGACAAAACCCATCCACTCTTCAGTTAGGTGAGCACGAAGAGTTGAGAGTTGTACACCCCTCACCTTGGTGACTCCACATTCATATTACAGTTAAAACTATTTGCAGTCCTGGCTCCCCGTAAGCTACACCTAAGGTCAGATACATATCAGTCAAGGCCACCCTCTGTGTCTGACCCAGAGAGAATTCTACATAGAAGAGGCTGGAGGGAAAGGCAGTCAGTTCATACCGAAATTCCTGAATTCTCCCTTGAAAACTTTCCCTATCTTCAGTCCTCTTCTTCTCAAGTCGCCCAAATGCAAGGCTCTAACCCTATTATAAGAAATACTAGTTACTATTCAGAGATCCCACCTCGGGGAGGTGTCCATATCAAAGATGAAGCCGAGTCTAGTTACACTCCGCATTACTCTTTTCACCCTACCCCTGAAGTGGAAGAGGTTAAGGAAGTTACTGAAATATCTGTTGTTGACAGCCCGACATTCTCATCAACCCCCCAAGCTGCTGTTCACTACATCCCCATCATTATTCACACTTCACTTCCACCCTCTCCTCCACCACTCACAGCTCAGGCTCTCATTCTACCACCGCCTCCCCCAATGGCGAATATCCCTGGTTTCTTACAAAACAGGTACGCTCCTTTATAGCTACCTACAGTTCTAAATGACATGCCACAGGATTACTTAAAGATTATGCCTAGATTTAGTGGGGAAAATGACATTGAAGCACAGAATCATGTCGAAATTTTCTGCTCCTTCGCAGAGAATTTCAATGTTGAGCATTTGGACGTAGTTCTAAGGTTGTTTTTGCAGTCCTTAGATGGGGAAGCCAGAAAATGGTTTAAAGCCCTTGCAATTAACTCCATCAATAGCTGGGAGGCTATGGAGGATGCTTTCATCAAAAAGTGGGGAGAAAGGAAGGATCATGGGGATGTCCTTACCGAGTTTAACACTCTGAAAAAGAAGCACAATGAAGGGGTATCATAGTTTATCAGAAGATTTAACAAATTGTACTTGAGCCTCCCAACTGAGATGAAGCCTCATCAGACCGCTGCCAAGGTCGTTTTTGTGGCAGCATTTGATTCTGAGTTTGGTTTCTCACTGAGAGAGAGAAAGCCAGCCACCCTGGATGACACACAAACAGATGCATTGGAAATAGAAGCAAACTTTGTCTCAACTAGCAAGTCTAAAGGGAAGCAAGAACATGATACTAGAAGAAGGGGAAAAGAAGAAGTGTCCACTTCAAGCCAAGACAGAGATTCGGCAAATGACAAGATCGAAGAGATGAATAGAATGATCAAGAATCTCTCAAATAATTTGGTCAAGCTGGAGATGGAGGCCAAGAACTCTCCCCCAAAGAATTTCCAGAATGCTCCAAACAGGGGATTCAATCCTCAATACAGAAAACCACCCTTGCAGATACTGCAGAGGGGACAGAAGGAGCAACAAGACCAAGTACCACATCCTTTATACTTGGAAGGACAAATGGAGGCTTCTCCTGAAGATTCTGCCTACGAGCAAGATGAGGCATGCCCCGTCTTCTCAGACAATGACGACATAGAATGCCCTGTCCAAGAAAGTGAAGAAGGGAAGCTACAAGCTCACTCTGAAATAATGAACAATGAGGAGACCGAAGAGCCTGAGATTGATGACTACTGCAAACAGTTCGTTGACTTCATGCAAGCCCAGTTCAATAGAAAATATGACCTCAGGTCGTCCAGAAAAAGAACCTGCACTCAAGATGAAGAGGAGGACACACCCCAAAGGTCAGCATCTGCACAGAAAGAGGCCAATACTCAAGAACCCCCAGAAAAAGGTAAGAGACCACTTAACCAGCCTTTGCAATCTGATATTCAAATGCCTTCGTCTTCACAAGTAGCTGTATCCCCTGATAATAAACCTCCAGCAAAAGAAGTTAAGCCTCCTCTGCAAAGTAAAGAGCCAAAAGAAAAATAAGTGTCAATAGACAAGCCTTCATCTGTCTTCTGTTTACAAAAAGAGCTTGAAAAAGTAAAAATACCAGTCCCTCTGTCTGAGTTATTGAAACAGCCTGCCTATCAGTCACAGGTCTCTTCCTTCATCTCCCCTCCTGATGTACCACACATTCCAGACAGTCTTAACCTGCAAGAAGAAAGGCCTATGGCGGTGTTCGGTCCACACGTTGAGGAGTTAGATCCCTCCACCCCTCCCTTTTATGTGTCTTTAGTGATCCATGATCTGTTGTTGCATAATTGTATGTTAGACTCAGGAGCGTCTCACAATCTCATGCCCTTGTCCGTCATGGAACAATTGGGACTCCAAATCACTCGCCCATATAAAGACCTCTATTCTTTTGATTCCAAAAGAGTGAAATGTTTGGGCATGATTAAAGATCTAGCAGTTACTCTGGCTCAGATCCCTGCTAAAAGTGTGGTAATGGATATCGTAGTGGCTGACATCCCAGCCCGCTTCGGTATGCTACTGTCAAGGTCTTGGGGGACCAGAATTAGAGGATCAATTAAGCTCGACTTGTCGTATGCCACTATCCCTATCTTTGGTGGCCAAGAGAGGAGATTGTACCGAGAGACCAGATTTGTTAAAACAGTCACCAAGGCAGGTGATTCAGTTAATTCCCCAGTCTACAGCCGAGATGGGGATTTCTCCTGTCTTATGTTAAAAGAAGATCAGAAATATGCCCATGAGCCCTCATTCTGTCAGATAAAGACTGAATCATCAGTGCAGGACTATGGATCTGAAATCTGGACACTCCACTTTGATGGAGCAAATTCCAGAGAAGGAAATGGGGCTGGAGTATTGCTTATTTAACCTATGGGTCAATGGGTCCCCTTGTCTTTCAAATTGGAATATGAGGCCACAAACAATGTGGCTGAATATGAAGCACTCATATTGGGATTGCAGACAGCAAGGAGTATGAAAATACAGAATCTAAAGGTGATGGGAGATTCTGAATTGGTGGTTAGACAAGTGAAAAACCAGTGTCAAGCCAAACATCCTAGGCTAAAGGCCTATAGAAATGAAGTTTGGGATCTTGTAGAGAACTCCTTCTTGGCGTTTAACATTCAATTCATACCACGAGAACAGAACAGGATGGCAGACTCCTTGGCTGTGGCTGCTAGTACTTTCCGGCCACCTCAGAACCCTAGTCTGAGATATGAAATCGAAGTAAGGTACCGGCCTTCAATCCCTGATAATGTTAAGCACTGGCAGGTCTTTGAAGATGAGGAGCAAGTGAAAAGGTTCCTAGAGACTGTTGGGGAGTTTTCCAACCTAGAGATTGACAGTTGTGAGGAGGAGATTGGGGACATTCCAGAAGATAAGCTAGAAGAGAGGATAGCCGGTCATAAATTCCTGCAGCTGAAAGGGAATGTTATTCCCAGAGGGCTGGTACCTTTGGAGAGGTTTTTCAACAAAAATGATGTTCCTTTACAGCCAAATAAAGTGGTGGCAGAGGATCAGGTCGAAGATCTCAATCTGGGTTCTAAAGAGGATCCAAAGATTGTGAAACTGTCCAAGAAGGTCCCAGATGAATACAAACAACTGTACCAAAAGTTATTCCAGACCTACAGAGATGTGTTCGCCTGGTCATATCAAGACCTGAAAACCTTTGATGTCAGTGTTATGCAGCATAAGATTCCACTGAAGGGAGATGAAAAACCCCATAAGAAAAAACTCAGGTAGATTAATCCCCTATTGCTACCCTCGATTGAGCAAGAAATAAAGAAGCTGCTGAAGGAAAAAATTATAGTACCACTAAGATATTCTGAGTGGGTGGCCAATTTAGTCCCAGTGCGAAAGAAGAATGGCGAAATTAGGTTATGTGTGGATTTCAGAAACCTGAACAGGGCGTCTCTAAAAGATAACTACCCACTACCGAAAATGGACCACATTCTGCAGAAGGTGGTAGGGGCCTCTACAATGTCCATGATGGATGGGTTCTCGGGCTATAATCAGGTGGCTGTACTCCCGGAGGACCAGAAGAAGACTGCTTTCACCACGCCTTGGGGAACATTTATGTACGCTAGGATGCCATTCGAGCTAATTAATGCAGGAGCCACGTTTCAGAGAGCTATGGACATAACCTTTGTTGGAGAACATGACAAGTTTCTGGTGGTGTACCTAGATGATATAACAGTCTTTTCGAAGGATGATGCCGAGCACATTCAGCATTTGCAGAGGACTTTCGAGAAATGCAAGAGGTATGGACTTTCCCTAAATCCTCAAAAATCTTTCTTTGCATTAGAAGAGGGTAAGCTCCTAGGACACATAGTAACTAAAGAGGGGGTCAAAATTGATCCTAAAAGGGTGGAAGCTATAAATGGTATCTCCCTCCCCAGGAATAAGAAAGAGGTCCAGGTATTCTTGGGGCGTATTAATTTTCTCAGAAGATTTATTCCTAACTATGCTGAAATAGTTAGACACATAACAGATATGTTAAAGAAGGATAATGAGGTGAAATGGGCACCAGAATCAAGGCAAGCCTTTGCCAGGATAAAGAACGCATTTTCTGAGGCTCCTGTGCTGGCAAAGCCTGATTTCACTGAACCTTTTATGATTTTCTCTTTTGCATCACCTCACACGGTAGCAGGGGTTCTCTTACAGAAGAATGGAGATGGGTATGAGCAACCCATTGCGTTCTTTAGTCAAGTACTTCATGACGCGGAGTTAAAATACAACATACTGGAGAAGCAGGCTTACGCCCTGGTAAAGTCCCTCAAGGCATTTCGCATGTACATTCTGCAGTCCCACATTACTGCTTTCGTACCCACAACAGCAGTTAAGGATATCCTCGTTCAAGAAGACAGTGAAGGCAGAAGGGGCAGGTGGATCGCAAAGATAGAAGAATACGATCTGGACATCAGGCCCACCAAGTTAATCAAGGGACAGGGGCTAGCAAAGATTTTATCGGAATCAAACCACCAAGCTTTGGGCATCCACTTATCCATGATTGCAAATGAAGAGTCTGAGGAGAAGACAGGGAGACAAGAGGTGGAAATGGTACTCAGAAAATATAGATGAAGTATCTTACTAGCCCTTGGTACAAAGAAACAGTTGAGTACCTCCTAACACTCAGCCGCCCACCCAGCTGTGATAAGTCCAATTACAGAGCCTTAAGGCTGAAATCGCAGAAGTATGTAGTTGCCAATGGTCAGCTGTATTGGAGAGATCTTTCAGGCATACTGTTGTTATGCATCGTAGAAAGTGAAGTGGAGAACATAATAACCGAATTCCATGATGGAATTTGTGGAGGACATTATAGCTGGAGGAGCATAGCTCAGAAAATTCTGAAGGCTGGTTTTTACTGGCCTAAATTTTTCGGAGATGTCTTCGCTTGGGTCAGAGCATGTGACAAGTGCCAGAAGTTTGCCGAGAAGCAAAAGTTAGCAGCCCTACCTTTGATTCCTATGCATATTGATGAACCTTTCAAACAATGGGGGATTGACTTCATAGGTGAGATTCACCCACCCTCGAGTGGGCAGAACAAATGGATCTTGACTGCTACAGATTATTTCACGAAGTGGGTGGAGGCCATACCTGCACGCAACGCTACAGACACGGTGATCATTAAGTTCATGGAAGAGAACATTATCTCTAGGTTTGGATGTCCTACTAGAATAGTAACTGACAACGCCCAAGCTTTCAAATCTGCTAAATTTGTGAATTTTTGTCAGCAATATAACATCACCCTGGGCCACTCTACAGCTTACTACCCACAGGGAAATGGTTTGGTTGAATCATCAAACAAAACGCTGGTCAGAGCTCTAAAGAAGACAATAAATGAAAACCAGAGGAACTGGGATTCCCAACTGAAGTTTTCTCTGTGGGCAAACAGGATAACCAGTAAAAGGGCTACTGGAAAATCTCCTTATGAGCTAGTATACGGGCGGGCAACTGTATTCCCTATACAGTTAGCTTTACCTGTTGCTCGTTTCATGCAGGAGACTCAGGAAGAACCGGATGGTATGACCAGAAGAATCAATCAGCTGGTAGAACTCGAAGAAACACGTAATCAGGTAAACCAGTGGCTGGTGGAGTACCAGGAAAGGATGAAAGAGTTGTTTGACCAGCATACTAAGGATAGAAAGCTACAGGTGGGAGACTTAGTTCTCAGGTGGGATGTACGAAGGGCCGATAAAGGTAAGCATGGTAAATTTGACCCCCTTTGGTTCGGCCCCTTCAAAATTACAGAGCAGGGAGGAAATAATACCTTTAAGCTGGAGAATTTGCAAGGAGATCTATTGGACAACCCTGTAAATGGGCAGTTCCTCAAACCGTATTTTCAATTCTGAAGCAGGCTGCCAAAGCCTGATTGTATTATATTGTAAATTAGCTGTTGTTTTTCATTTTTCTTACCTAGTTATGCATGAGTCATGATGATCTGCCCAGGGAGAAGCCTCAAGAGCTGGCAAAGTGGTGTTCAAAGAAGATATACAGGCGGTCTGCGTAGTTCTCAACACGTTCAGGGACAAACTTGCTGTCCCCAGGTGGAGCCAATGTTGTTCAATATTTAGCATTATGCCACGGGAGTACAAAAGGATGGACAAGCTGCGCATTAAGGTTTTATATCAAATGGTAAATATTCTAATAAAATGGGTCGAAAAGAGACAAGGTAATGAAATGTGCATGTATTAGAGCCAATGGGCAAACAACGCAAAAGGTGAAGCACAAAACCATAAGTAAACAGGAAGTATAAAGGTTAAAGGGGATGCGGCGCTAACCACAGGACTGATGTATTATAAAAGAGCCGCTGTCACGTAATAAATCACGTGGGGAAAGTACGAGGGGGTCGAGCAGCGGGGAAAGGACGAGACCCACACCCCCGCGGACTGGTGACACGTGGCATGGGGAAGACTTATCGCGGGAAGGGGATAGTAAGAACAGGCCGCAGGATGTGGTTACGTGGCGGAGCAAAGGTGGACCCGCACAGCGGGGAAAGCCATGTGTTAGTTCGGCGTGGGAAATCACGCGGAGTAAGAATTGGACAGCATATGTGGATAAAAGGTAAGGTAAAGTTCATTAGATCAGCTGGTACTGAGACCCGTACCAGCCTTAAACCCGACACGAGGCGCGCACCTACACCTTGACATCCCCAATCCCCACGCGCCACGTGTCTCATTGTCAGTGTCCTTACGACACTTGCCTTCTGTCATCCCACTCATCTGCCTTTTAACTCGAACAGCCTGCTCTGGTAGTAAAAAACTCCCATATTTCTCTCCAGTAAAAAGACACAGGTTACTTCCTACGGCAGATACCAAGTAGGGAAGAGCGCCTGGTCTACCCCAATCACTGTCAAAGTTTCCCGCGTCGCTTTCCCGAACAGTGTTACCCTCTGTCCAGGTATTCCATCCTCTGATTTCCTCTGTTTCCTTTCTCTTTTTCGAATTCTTAAAATGCCAGCCATGGGAAGGGGAATGCCCAAGAAGAACGAGCCAGAAACTCCCCAGGTTCGTGAGTCTAGGAACCCCCTGGTTTTTGAACCCCTCTATGACTTGCAATATGGTATCTGCGACCCAGCTCAAAGCTAGTACAATTGTTACAGTCTTCAAAAAGGAGTTTAATCTCCTTTACATGATCAGATACCGGCTCCCTACTAAGGCAGGTATTCACGCTGTCGGCGAAGCTTTTATCAAGGTGGAGAAGCTCTCAGCGATGCCTGAACCAACTTCTGAGAGTCAGCAGAGACTGACACAGTTTATGAGTCAGCATACTAGTTCCTCCGCAAACGTGCCTCCGCCCGAATCTGCAACGGCTTCCACTCAGCCGCGCCCGTGACTTTTCTGTTAACTCATGATATGGTCTTAACGGCCTATTTCATGTTCATTTTGTTTATTTATTTCAAAGTTCCGAGTGGGTTGTTTTCCCCCCACTCTTGCATTTTACTTTTTACATCAAACATTGGTTTAAATTTTTGTTTTGAAAATGGCCTGGGGCCTGTTTACACATGATGGGAGGCTTGATTCTCCATCATGAAATTTTGCTGTTATGAAAATGACATCTAACAAATTTTTCCCATGCGAAGAAGATATTTCCCTGAAATATCTTCTCGCTGAAATGGGAGGAATCCTATATAATGTAGATCAAAGAAGAAAGAAAGGTTCCAATTCTTTTGAAGAAATTGACTGTGTAGGGATTTTCTGTATGTGTTTTGTGAAGACTCAAATGCTAATGTGAAGAGCCCGTTGGGCTTCAATGATAAGGAGTTATACTTTAATAAGGATTCCGGCCTTGGTATATGGTAGTGTGTAATTCTCTCTTTTTTACTGCAATGTCGTTGTTCATTTCATTTACATCCATGTCTCTGGTATTATATTCTGGAATGCGAGTGTCCCGTTGTTTTTTGATATGAATTTATCTCTCTGATACTTATATCATAAGCTTCCTGGTACTTTAAATATGGCTCAGGTGTAATACAATGTTTCATCTCCAATTCATACACATTTCTACTATATTGGCGGTTACGAAGTGCTATTGACGAAAGTTGCCAGCATGTATGGATTCTTAGTCATATAAGCCCATCATATGCTGGGGAAACTCTTCTTAGTGACGTCTTCATAACAGTTAATACCTCCTTCATTCTATGCAGCTCAGTAGTCACCTTTATATATACCCCTTTTTCTGCCACATACCATGAATCCGGCCCTGTTTACTGTGAACTGTCTTAAAGTTGTCTGATACAGCAGTGTTTGAGTTTAATATTACATTCATCCAGTATTACTCTTTAAGCATCAAACTGTCGAAAGTTTTGGTTCCACTCAAATATTATTCTTTATTTGTAAAGAAGTAGTATGAGAGCCCTGTCTTGTTTAAACGTTAAACGCTGTTATGCGTCCTCTGCTCTCCATACATTATAAGATGTCCTAGGCACTGGTCTATAGCAACTCTAGGCTGTCTCTAGGAGTTACAACACACTGTTTCACTATTGTAATTGAAAACTAACCAGTAGTAACAATTTGCTTTTACTAATATAGTTTGACATCTGATACACTTTGACCACTGATTTTTCATCTTGATATACTTTTACTGCAAATTTTTCATAGTAAATCAGTGAATTCTTGCCATTGCTCTATGCTGGGAATTTTCATGTTCTTTAGCTTCCTGTAACTTTCATCAGCTTCTATATACTTTGAAAAATTGGGCTTGACCACAAAAATATGTTTGATTTCATTTTTCAAAAAGAACAAGTTTTCAAATATCCCAAAATGACTTTACCAGTAGGAGACCCATGAGGTAAAGCTTTGTTGACCTGCTCTTTGGCATATGCCCTAATTTTGTTGTCATAATCTTTTTGTGGCATTAGCTTTTCATTCAATGCATGAATATATGGTAAACCTGCTTGTGACAGTACTGTGTATTTGGCCTCAAATCTGGTTATAGCCAAGTTCATATCTTTGCACCTGTCCTCCAAATTATTCATCATGTTTCTTTTATTCAAGACCTTTTTGATTTGGAGTATAATTTTAGTTTTGTCCTAAATTTTAACTCTTCAATTTCCTCTCTATGTTTACTATTCAAAAATGTGATAAGCCTCAAGGCTTGAGCAGGCTTATCAGCCAGTTCTTCTTTGGTCTTCTGTATTTCTATCTGTGCTCCTTTAAGTAACTCTTTTTGTTCATAAATTATCTAGATTGAGGGCCATTGCAAATGTATGCCCTGAATGATGTTATTCCATAGATAATTCTTAATGTAGGATACCTGCTCAGTGAGATTTACCTACTGTTGAAGAATCTTAACCTGTTCCTACAATCTGTTGGCCCTGTGTTCATGTCCTTTTGAAGTGATTAAGGCATCTCTTTTGGATGTTTCCAGATTTTTTATGGTGGCTTTTAAATTCATTATCTCTTTATATTTTATGGACATATCTTCCATAGCTTTTACTATGACAGTTGTTTCCCCTGTTGTATTTACCTGTGATGTTGATGAATAAGTGGCAGAGATGTCTTTAGAAGTAATTGACACTACAGTTGCCAATACTCATTTCAGTGCCAAATGTTCTGCCAATGTTGAGGGAACATCTGTACTTACAGTTGGAATAACTATAGGAATGGAAGCTTGCTGAGTTTTCTTCAATTTTCATTTTATTGCATAAGAGCTTCTATCTGAGTTTCCATATTTTTTATCTGGGCTATCATTTTCAAAACAAGTTGCATATTTTCTTCTGTCTCTGTCTTTTCCTGAAGAACTTCTTTTGTTTGAGGGTGCTCACTCTGTGGTAATTTGAGCTACTTTCTTAAGGCTATAATATCATCATTATTTTGTGTTATTAACTTCTTAGCAGCTTCAGTATTAGAAGGATCTGCTCCAGATTCAATTACAAAATCTTATAAGGATTTTATTCTCAAATCCTTGGCATGTAAATATGCTTTATCCAACTTCATTTGAGTTTGCAAGTTGGATACAGTCTTTTGGAGCATAGTGGCACTCATTTTTCTTCTTACTACTTTTGAATATAGCATTTCTGATGCACTCCGGTGAAATTCTATCTGATCTAGCTCATGAATAGTATCAGCATTTACTGTAAATTCTATCTTTTTGTAGTCTGAAGCTGATTTTGGATGTGCTACCACTGGTTGGAGAAAAGACATGATCATTTGGTTGGTTGAGTAATCAAATGAAGTTACAAATTTGTCTTTATCTCCTGGTTTTTATTTTAGAAGTTTAGAATAAACTTCATTTTTGATTTCTTCATTTTTCTCTCTAATTAGCTTGAACCTCTTCTAAATATCAGAATCAGTTTCTTCAGTTTTTTTGGAAGAATAAGAGGGAGCTTCTGTATCCATTTCCATTTCAACCATCTCTTTACCTTTACCCTGTGCTTGTACCTGTTCATTTTGAATTTGTTTGAGAGTTTCATTAATAATGATGGTGGTTTCATCATCTGTCTGCTGCTCATTAGTGTCATCCACATCTATGATTCCTTCTGTTTCTAATGTAGTCATTTTGGCCTTTTTGTTGTATATTGTTTTGAATTTATTTTCAATGATTGTTTCGGCCAAATATCCTTCTTCTTTCCTTGATGTTTTATTTGATGCTTCTGCTGGCTGGTTAACTGTAACCACCTGTGTACTATTCAAATTGTCTGTCTTCTTATCTTGATCATCATCAATTAAGGTATTGGCCACCCATTCCAACTTATTGGCATATTTTTCAATAAGTGGCTTAGATTCATGGAGAAATGGGGGAAATTTGATTTTAATTCTGAGATTTCTTATAATACCCTGAGGGTCATAGCTCCAATAAAAACTTTCCTGAAACTTGAATACTGATAGCTTGCTAGATACTTCCTTTAAGGCATCTCTGTTGTTTACAATGAAAGAGCCAATTTGACTTTTCAATTTAAATTGTGCCTTCTTTTTAGATGCTATGAAATTTACTGCATCAGAATTCAAAATCTCCCTTATATATTCTAGAGCAAAGATCCTGGTGGTTAAAAACTTTGGCAATTTGTATGGGGGAAATATTGCACCATATATTTTAATCTCAGTGTGATTTTTGTATAAATACCAATCACCCACTTTACAGTTCTCAGAAAACTGTAAAATTATTTTTATATCCTCATTTATTCTTGGTGGTTCTACTTTATCCAACAAACTGATAGCAAGTCTGATAAATAGGTCATTGAAATCATTATAACTTTACTCACTGCTATTTTTCTAAGAAGAGAGGTCCAAAATATTACTGGGAGTGGTTTTCCTTCCATATCCATATTCTGTAGTGCAAAAGGAATATTATCTTCTTGAAATAACAAGAAGAGATGTAACAGATATGAAGTATATCTGAACACTCCTTCATCAAGAAATTTTATCAGTTGATAATGAATATTGTAAGTAATAAATTTGGCAAAGTAAAAAATCAACTCAGGATGTTGTCCAGGTGACAAAGTGGAGAGGAAGCCTAAGATAGAAGCATCTTTGAATTCATCATTAACATAACCCAAAATAAATGACAGCATGGAAATGACCTGTCTAGAGCCTTCTAGAAAATCAAAGGTATCACAAGGAGGATTCACCTTAGGAAGATCGACATGATTGGGCATGAAGTTCTGAAGAATTTGGAACTGCCTACGGAAATCTAGGTTTAAAAAAATCTGGGTTAAGTCTTCAATTGACAATGACATTGCTTGTGGATTATGGCTTAACTAGAGCATGTCATTGATTGATTCAGCAGTTATAAAAAATAAGACCTTACTATATTTGTTAACCATGCACCTTTGATCAAGAATATAATGCATTTGACACAACCTTATGAAATCCTGAGCAAGATGGGTAATGGGAACCACATACTTGGGAAAATTATAATCCCATACAGGTATGTCATTGGTCACTTTCTTTTCAAATTTATCTTGACACCAATTATGTACTTCTAGAAGATCAAATTCAAGGGTGGCATCAGTAATTCTGTAATCTAAGTCAATGAAAGGATTTCTTTCTTCAGTGGTGACAGGAGGTTGTAATGGTCTGACCATTTTAGTAGAATCATCAGTTAAAACAGGATTAGGTTTATCAATTCTGGGAGGTTTGGGTTTTGGAAGCTTACTGGAAGCAGGCTTCTGAGATTTAGGACCTTAAGCTTTGGGGATTACTTGTTTCTTGGTCATCTTAAATGAACAGAGCAAGATTAAACAGTTTGCTAAGTTCTTTTTCGAATACCTAGGACAATTGAAGAGTTTTTCTAGTAATTTGAGACTCTGGGTAGGGTTTTAAGGTGACAGAATAGGTTTACTGTATGCAGAAGGTCTTTTAGATCAAATTTAGCAGTGAAAATGATCTTGGAACAGATAAAAACCTTAAAAATGGAAATAGTGGATTCTGGAGAAATTTTGTCAGAGTTTCCCCTATATTTTGGAGGTTTTTAAACTTATGATGTGGATAATTCAACTAATTTTTAGGCAATGGCAGTTTAATAGATGAATTCTACTTTGAAAAATAAAGTATTTTGCAAGTTGAATAGTGAAAAATACCTGTAAATAGTATAGTTTGTGGTTGATGAAGTTTACAGTTGCGTCACAGTCTTCAATTCAGGTGAATTTGGCTATCAGAGGTGATGGAGGTTTTCAGGAATGATTTTCAAAGTAAAATGGTCGTCCAAATGGAAAATTGTTTCAGAAATAGCTTTGAAAATGGTAAAGGGAAGCTCTGCAAAGGTTCTCAAAGGTTTTACTTGCAAATAGGTGAAAGGTTTTAGTCTGATCACCTTTCAATTACAATTATTGCAGGAATAGTGGGAGCGGTTTGTGCGCTTGAAGGAGAAACCAGAAATGGTTTCCGCATTGTGTTTGAGCAGTAAGTGGTTTTTTCCTTTTGGAATGCGATTGAATGAAAGGAGGACACGTACCAGGCGGCAGTTTATCAAAACAACTTATTTCGCAAAATATTTTGGGAACTTCATTCGATCACTTTAAAAATGCGAAATGGAATCTGCATCGTTGGATCTAGCGGAGTGGAGCGAACGGTCGGGATTTGATTTGAAGTTTCGGGGTAAATACAAATGGGCCGGGGTTTTGATTAGTACCATTGATTTGATAAGGGGAAATCAACAGTTTAAATTTAATCCGATAGGAAATGGTGGGGGTAGGAAAGGATTTATCGGATTTGTTTCTAAACGTCGGATTAAAAAGGAGAAGGGTGATCCGACGATTAGGATGGATTCTGATGGTGCTGAGGGATTTCTGAAGATTAATATATAAATGAATTTTATACATGGGTTAAAGTGGCCGTGTGGGGTGAAAAAGGATTTTTAACCAAGGTTAATATTTTGGTATGGGATATGTATCGGCGAATTTGTAAAGGGTTATAAATTTAACCTTAGGTTAAGGGAGTCGAGTAAGGGAAAATAAACAAAGGGATGGGTTTTAGTATGAAGTTTAGTTTAAACGAAACTTCGGGTGTTATTTTTTGTTTAAACACATATAAAAACATGTTTAATCTTTTTTCATGTATTTTTATTATACAATTAATTAAATCATAATGATTTAACAACCATAGGGGGCGGGATATTTATATAAGGTTATTTTTAGCCAAAGGGGGTATAATGTGGGTTTTTATTTAAACATGTGGGGATAAATAACTTTGGCTAAAGTTATATTAATGGGTTTTTGGGGCTATTTAATAAACGGGAATTATATAATATAGGAAAATGTTATTCTATAGGGAGTTATTATGTAAGTTAAAGTTAATATGACAAGGGGACAATGTATACTCAAAATACATTAACATAACCAAGAAAAGTGAAGTTTAAAGGAAAATTTGCATCATAATGACTTCATCACTTCAACTTATGATAAAATGTAATTTTTAGGGTTTAATGCTTTCATGTGATGTGGGAAGTTAATCAAATGAGGATTAAAATATCTTTTAAGCAAAAATGACGTTTTTACTTGTGATTTTCAGGGAAATGAATGCATGAATGGAATAATGATGTGATTTTAGGGATTAATATAGACATTTTACACTTTCAGCTGATCAGTCATAAAGCCTTGGGTCTGGTCCCAACAGAAGTCAAGGAAATGCCTCGAGCCTTTCTGACTGATAGCTTAGAATGCTTAATGGCTATGGGGAGGGGAAGTTAGATATTTGGAGCCCTGGTGAATAATATTTACATTGATGCTTCTCACCTTCTTCTACCTACCCAATTTAATGTTGTGTAACCAGCTCCAAAAATAGAAGAAAAGAGATATCCACGCCTTAGAAATAAGCCACTTCGAGGGGGCAACCTCCAATACATTACATGAATGAACAATTCTTGGATGATACAATTCACAAAACCTCCTTTCTATATATAGGAGTCCATGGGGCCATAATGTAATCCTAGTAGGCCACAATGTAATCCTAGCCGACCTAACAATAATAATTTAAGGGCACAATAATAACAAAATGGGGGTTACAAGGGTACAATAATAACAATAAGGGGTTTACACTAACAATAATAAGGAGCTATACTAGTGATATAGGGACCTAACATGCCCCTCTCCTTCAAAAAAGTGTTGTCCTCAACACTTGAGTAGCTCCGGGTGCTTCTGTATAAAATTCTCATCCTCCCATGTAGAATCTTCGGTGGGTAAGTTCTTCCACTTGATGAGATACTCTGAAATTGATCGATTCCGTAGTTGTCGAGTTCTTGTTTCCGTGACCGCTTCCGGTTCCAATATGATTTTTCCTTCCTCATCAAGTTCTGGCAATATTGTTTGAACTGGAAGATTTTCACCTATAACCTTCTTTAAGCATGAAACATGGAAAACTGGATGTCCTCGCGAAGAAGCAGGAAGCTCCAATTTGTATGCCATAGTACCAATCTTTTGCAACACCTTGTAAGGACCATAGTACTTTGGCGATAATTTATTATCCTTCTTTGCTTGCTTGAGAGACATTTGTTTGTATGGTTGTAGCCGTAAAAATACCCAATCTCCTACATCAAAACTTCTCTCTCTACGATGTTGATCTGCCTGTTGTTTCATTCGATTTTGTGCCAAATTGAGGTTATCCTTTAAGAGTTGGAGAACTTCTTGCTGATGCTCGATGTGATCTTCCACTGCTTGAACCTTCGAATTTTCCCTTAAAGATGATGTGATGGATGGTGGATGATATCCATAAAGTGCCATAAATGGGGTCATTTTTGCTGCAATATGGAAGGAAGTGTTATACCACCATTCGGCGAGAGGTAACCACTTGACCCATTGTGTTTGTTTATCAGATACAAAACAACGAAGATATCCTTCCAAACATTTATTTACTATCTCAGTTTGACCATCAGATTGAGGATGATAAGATGAGCTATGAGCTAATTAAGTGCCCAAACAAGAAAATAACTCCGTCCAAAAATTTCCAGTAAAAATGGGATCTCTGTCGCTCACAATAACCCTTGGGCTTCAATGTAGCTTTTGAATTCTGTCCATAAATGTAGTAGCAACTATACTTGCTTTAAATGGATGAGATAATGCACAAAAGTGTGCATACTTGGTAAGTCTATCAACTACCACCATGATGACATTATTTCCTTCGGACTTAGGTAAACCTGTGATAAAATCCATTGAAATCTCCTCCCAACGTTGACTTGGAATGGATAAAGGTTGTAGAATTCCCGGGGTCTTAATTGTTTCCACTTTATTCTGCTGGCAAACCAAACATTCCGCCACAAACTTTTGAATATCAGATTTAAGGCCATCCCAAAAAAATTCTTTCTTCACCCTGTGATAAGTTTTTAAAAATCTTGAGTGTCCTCCTAAAGGAGAAGTGTGCAATTCCAGAAGAATCTTTTGTTTTAGTTGGGAATTCTTGCAAAGATATAAGCGATCTTTGTACCATAAGGAATCATTTTTCAACTAAATGTATCAGATGTACTAGGATCTTGCTGCAACTTTTGAATGAGTATCCATACATCTTTGTCCTTCTTCCATTCATCTCTTGCTTCAGTTATCCAATCTGGTTGGATAATAGAAATTGCACAAAGCAATGCTTCCACCTCTTCATTCTTTCTTGAGAGTGCATCTGCAACAACATTCAGCTTTCCTTTTTTGTAGATTATTTCAAAGTCGTAACCCAACTTCTTTGTGACCCATTTTTGTTGTTCTTCTGACGATAGTCTTTGTTCCAAAAAGTGTTTAAGACTATCATGATCAGTTTTTACCTTGAAGCGTCTTCCCATTAGGTAAGTTCGCCATTTCTTTAGTGCATGCAGTATTGCTAACATTTCCTTCTCATAAATAGGTTTCTGTAAATACTTTCCTTTGATTGGACGACTTTCAAAAGCAATGGGTCTTCCTTCCTGCATTAAAACTGCACCAATTCCATTTCCTGAGGCATCACATTCCACAATAAAGGTTTTTGTGAGGTCTGGTGTAGCTAAGACCGGTGCTAGGCACATTGCCTCTTTAAGACGTTCAAAGGCCTTAGTTGCTTCAGGAGTCCATGAAAATGCATCTTTCTTCAATAATGTTGTTAGAGGTGCTGCTGTTCTCCCATAATTCTTAACAAACTTGCGATAATACCCTGTTAACCCGAGAAATCCTCGCAACTTCTTTATGGTTGTGGGGACTTTCCATTCCTTAATGGCTTTAATTTTGTTAGGGTCTACTTTAACACCCTCGTGAGATACAATATGACCCGGATATTCCACCTCTTGTACTCCAAAGAAACATTTGGATGTTTTTGCATATAATTGTTTCTCTTGCAATAGTTTGAGCACCCTGTCAACATGTTCGACATGATCCTTCCAAGACCTGCTGTAGATTAGTATATCATCAAAAAATACTAGCACAAATTTTCTAAGGAAGGGTTTGAAAATGGAATTCATCAACCCTTGAAATGTAGAAGGTGCATTGGTAAGGCCAAAGGCATGACAAAAAATTCATAATGACCTTCATGAGTTCGAAATGTTGTTTTTGGAATATCTTCGGTCTTCATTCTAATTTGATGATATCCTAAACGAAGATCCAACTTGGTAAAATAAATTGCTCCATGCAATTCATCCAATAATTCGTTAATCACAGGAATGAGAAATTTATCTTTAATGGTGAGCTTATTGAGCTCCCTATAATCCGAACACATTCGCCATGATCCATCCTTCTTGTGTACCAATACTACAGGAGCAGAGAAAGAACTTTGACTAGGTTGAATTATACCCGCCTCTAACATTTCTGCAATCATACGTTCAATTTCGCTTTTTTGGAAGTAAGGATATCTATAAGGCCTGATGTTTGGAGGAACACTTCCTGGAATCAAATGAATAGCGTGATCATGATCACAAATAGGTGGGAGTCCTTTGGGAGTTTCAAACACCTTGGAATGATTGTCCAAGACTTGTTGGAGATCTGCAGAAATAGATGATTTTGATGTCGGAACTTCTAGTGAACATAATTGTGCAATTACGCCTCGTTGTTCTTTCTTTAGAAGCTTTTTCATGACATTAGAGCTTATTATCCTTCCCGGCTTCCCTTCAATACCCCGTAATTCGACTTCCTTTCCTTCTGAAAAAAATTTCAAGAAAAGTTCTTGAAAATTAAAAACTACCGTCCCCAAAGATTGTAACCATTGTACTCCTAGTACAACATCAGCACCTCCCATAGGAATGGAAAGCATTGGACTAGTCAATACATATTCCCCATGGTTAGCTTGATATTATGGCATTTTCCAAAGCAATTTATAGTTCCTCCATTTGCAACCATCACTTGACATTCTGGTGCTGGGTATAGGAAATAATTTAATTCCTTGGCTACCTTATAATGAATAAAATTATGGGTGCTACCTGAATCAATCAACACTATTACCCTTTTCTTCTTTATATGTCCTTCTATCTTGAGAGTTTGAGGAGTAGTAATTCCTGCCAGTGCATTACACGATATGGTCGGATTCATTTCTTCCTCTTCTAGGGGTGGTTCCTGGTGTATATCCTCTTCTTGTTCATTTTCTTCTTCTTCTTCACAATCTATGTAAAATAATTTCTTCTCAGCACACTTATGACCTTTAGTGTATTTGCTATCCCAACTGTAGCAAAGCCCTTTTGCTCTTTTTTCTTCCAATTGTTGTGGTGTCAACCTTGTAGGTTGTGGAAATCTAGGCGTAGCAACACTTCCTTCTTTATAGAATTGGGTGGTAGGCTTCCTTGTCGCCATAATTTTACATTCAACTTTTCTTGCCAACCTGAATGCCTTCTCCAATGAATCAGGTTCCAAAACGCGAACTTCATGTTGGATGTTATCCTTTAAAGTGCCTAAGAAGAGATCAATCCTGTGTTCCTCTGTAAGATCAGTTACCCTTATATTCAATTTTTGGAAGTCCTCAATGTGCTGCCCCACTAAACCCTTTTGTTTGAGATTTATCAATTGGGTAAAGAAGGTGTTGCTCTTTGTATCCTCATAATGTGCTATCATTTCCTCCGTAAAAATTTACCAAGTGACAATTTTTACGGGAGCAAAGCCATTGATACCATACAAATGTATTTTTTTCTAAATGTAAAGTTGCAATGCGTACCTTTTGTGTGTTTTGCACGTTATGGAGATCAAAATATTGCTCCATCTGTAGTATCCATGTTACAGGATCCTTTCCATCAAACTTCCTCATATCCATCTTTGGAATATGGTGGTTCTTCCGGCCAACATTAGAGTTTATGAAATCACAATTAACATTTATTTTGTTCTCATCATGAGGTTCTTCTACTATCTTTTCACCATTAGGAAACCTTTCTTGTATAAACTTTGTCGAACCTTCCATGTCTGCTTTTAGAAAATTCTTCATGTTTTCCATTTTCTCATCGATCTTAGCTTCCATGTCATCAATCTTAGCTTCCATGCCCACTTCCATGCCATCCATCTTAGCTTCCAAACCAACCATCTTAGCTTCCACGCCTTTCTTCAAACCATCCATCTTATTTTCCACGCCTTTCTTCAAAACTTCCATTTCATTTTTTGTTGTTCTTTGCGAGAGCGAAATTTGCTCTTGTAATTTTGATATGTCATGTTGCCATTCTTCATCTTCATGAGTCATAGTAGAACCTTCTGAAGGCTTAATGGGTGTTGAATTCTTTTTAGGGGCCATTTTAGAATACAATACTGATATATATTCTACACTATGCCCTTGGAATCAATTCAACTTGATTCTTCAAACAAGACTTATGCAATTCGGAAAAAAAAATACACACCTTTTACTATCTTTTAGGAGATCGATATTGAAATTGAATTATCTCTGTAATTGAAAATCTTCGATATCTGAAATTTAGCCCTGTAGTAGCCCTCTGAAGCTTCTTTCAAATGCCACAGGTCTAACCTGATTTTGATTCTCCAAGACAAAGTTGTGTCCAATCTCCCACAATGACCTAATTCTGGACTGGTTCAGTAGAGCGAACTTGTACGACTTGCCACGTGTCACTGTTTTTTCCTTTGTCTCTGAAATTGATAGCGAAGAAACTACAGGCCGTGTACTTGCGACCACTTTTGACGGCACTCCAATCCAATCTTCAGAGAGAGAGTTATTGAACTTTTCCCATGATCACCTCTTTGAGATGAAATTCAGGAGCCTGAAAAAGCACTACCTTCCACAGATCATATCTCCAAAAATATTGCGAACCAAGCTCTGAAATTTTTTGATGAATTTTCTCAGGATTTCAGCTTCGCACCATATGAATTTCAGATTCTGAACCTTCGTAGAAAAAAATTTATAGCGCAAATGCCACGATGACCTGTTTAGGAGCCTGAAAAAATACCTGACTTCCACAGATCATATCTCCGAAATTATTGCGAACCAAACTCTGAAATTTTTATACAAGCTTCCTCAGGATTTTTTCTTTGCACCCTAAAAATTTCAGCTTCTGAAACTTCGTAGAAAAAAAGTTATAGCGAAAATGCCACGATGACCTGTTTGGAGCAGCGAAACCCTAGAATCCAAAGCTCCGATACCAAATGTTGTGTAACCAACTCCAAAAATAGAAGAAATGAGATATCAACGCCTTAGAAATAAGCCACTTCGAGGGGGCAACCTCCAATACATTACATGAATGAACAAGTCTTGGATGATACAATTCACAAAACCTCCTTTCTATATATAGGAGTCCATGGGGCCATAATGTAATCCTAGTGGGCCACAATGTAATCCTAGCCGACCTAACAATAATAATTTAAGGGCACAATAATAACAAAATGGGGGTTACAAGGGTGCAATAATAACAATAAGGGGTTTACACTAACAATAATAAGGGGCTATACTAGTGATATAGGGACCTAACATTTAACTACTAACATCTTTTCTTCCATTTTGATTAGGTGCATTTGTGCTAGCAACCTTTGCAACATTTATTCTTTTTGAAATCAATAAACTCTCTACTTCTACACTTATTCCATCCAAGAATCCAGATTAAACTATTGGATTCACTTATTCTCTACCTAACTATGGAATTTTTCATGGTTAAACTGTATGAAAATTCATTATTCTCTATCTACAACATTTGAAATTGAAAAATGATGAGTCAAGATTAAATTGTTCAACTCATCACAGATTATGGCATTTATTGACACTCTGCCATAATCAACTGCAAAAGGTAAAAGTAGTGGCATTTATACTTTCACACTTTCATGTTTTATTCATTTTTTTCCTTTTTGGGGTATATTATTTTTTCTAAGTCCTTCGATTGTTCTTTTAGGATTTTTTACCCTCTTTTTTTATTTTTTTATTTTTTACAAAATATGTGAATACAACTTGCAAAAGGCAAAGTATGTACAGATTCACAAGATTACCAACATTCAAGTCAAAATTATGAATCCTATATTTATATGTTACTAACAGCGGCTTCACTTGGGGATGGCATTTCCTGGTGAAATGTCAGGAACTCTGAGATCAATAGCCTTATCCATTGACCTTGGTGATCCTGTAATTGTCTTTTGTTTTCTGCAACAAATCATATTTAAGACATCTTATACTACAAATCTTAGGGCCTTCTCTTCGGGCTTCAACTTTGTAGATAAAATCTCCAATCCAATCTACACACTTGAAATGAATATTTACAATGGTAAAGTAAATCAATCTAACTATTGAGTGACTCTGAAGAATAGTAGTGTTTCAGCATCCTACCATTCACTGGTCCTTCTTGAAGTTCATTTCCATCCAAATTATTTATGAAAAAGGAATTATTACCTCTGTAACCATATATCACATAGGGTCCTTGCCATAGAAAGTCAAACTTTCCATGTTTGCCTTTATCCTCTCTTCGTGAATCCCATCTCAAAACTTGATCTCCTATGAAAAAATCATATTCTTTAACCCTTTTATCAAAAATCTTTTTGATTTTGTCATGTAAAACTTGTTATCTTTCAAAAAATTCCTCTCTAGTTTGTTGGAGATGTATGGTTTCATTGATTCTTCGTTGAATATCATTTGTTTCCACCTGTGATTCCTGGATAATCTTCATGACTGGGACACCCAAGGAAGAAGGGAAAACAGCATCTATACCATAAACAATTTGATAAGGGGAAGTTCCAATAAAAAATTTTGTGGTAATTCTATCAGCCCAAATGGCATAGACCAGCCTTTTGTTCCATGTCTTTTTGTTTTCTTGGAGTAATTTTTTGATGATATTGATTAAGCTTTTATTTTATGATTCGGCTAGACCATTACCTTGGGGATAATATGCTATGGAATGACCTAAGGTAATATGGTATTTATGACAGAAAGAAACCATTTTCTTGGATTTGAATGTTGCTGCATTATCAGTAATAATCTTATGTGGGCATCCAAATCTTGACAAAATATTAATTTCTATAAATGATATTATAACTGAATCAGTGGCTTGCCTAGTAGGAATGGCTTCTATCCACTTGGTAAAGTAATTTGTTGCAGTTAAAATCCATTTATGTTGGTCTGAAGATGGAGGATGGATTTCACCTATGAAGTCTAACCCCCATAGTTGAAATGGTTTTTCAATGGATATAGGCTTAAGAGGTAAAGGCAATAGTTTCTTTTTCCCTTCAAAAATTTGGCATTTCTGGCAAGAGGTGAAGATTTTTTTAACATCAGAAAATAAAGTTGGCCAGTAAAAACCAACTCTTAGTATTTTGTCTGTTGTACTCTTCCAGTATAGGTGGCCTCCACAGTCACCTGCATGAAATTGCTCAATAATTTTGTCAGCCTCAGATTTTAATAAACAATTTAGTAAAATACCAGTACTTTCTTTCCAATAAACTGCATTGTTTAAGATACAAAACCTCATTTCTTTCTGTTTGATGAATCTTACCTTGGTTTTAGTTAGTCCAGGAGGAGCCTGTAAATGTGTTAGTACAAAGATAATATCATAGTACCATGGTGAGTCTAGATAGGCCTCATTGATCAATGGAGTCGTCATCTCTTCTTGGTCATCTATTTGTGCAATGAAATTAATATCTAAATCATTGCAATTTGATTAAGCCATCAGCCTGGCTAAACCCTATCCTTTAATGAGCTTAGTTGGTTTGATTTCCAGATCATACTCAAGGATAGTGGCTATCCACTTTCCTCTCCTACTATCAGGTCCATCTTGTGTCAAAATATATTTAATTACTGCATTAGGCACATATGCAATGATGTGTGAATGAAGTATATACACTCTGAAATCCTTGATGGCTTTAACAAGGGCCAAAGCCTGTTTTTCCATTATATTTCATTTCAGGGGTGCATCTCTGAGGGCTTTACTAAAGAATGCAATTGACTGTTCAAAACCTTGATTGTTTTTCTACAGAAGAACTGCAGCTATGGTGTGTTCATATGCAAAGGAAAAGATTGTGAAATCTTTTGTATAATCTGGGCTGATGAGCACTGGTTCTTTTGTTAAGGCCTGTTTTATGGATTCGAAAGATTGTTTGGCCTTTATTGTCCATTTTATTGAAGAGTCATTTTTAAGCATATTGTTGAGATCTTTTATGATTTCAGCCAGATTAGAGATAAATCTTCTTAAAAAATTGATTTTACCCAAGAATGCTTGAAGTTTTTTTATGTTCCTTGGTGGTTGAATGTTTAAAATAGCTTCAATTCTTGCAAGGTATATTCTAATGCCTTCTTTTGAGATTATGTGACCTAACAGTTTTCTTTCTTCCAGTCCGAAAAGAATGTTTATTAAGGGATATACCATATTTTATACATTTGATAAAGACTTATCTCAGGTTATCTAAGTGTTCATCGTTTGTTTTTGAAAAGACAGTAATATAATCAAGATAAATAACTAAAAATTCATGGATCTCCTTAGCAAAGGCAATATCCATTGCCCTCTGAAAAGTAGCTCCTGCATTTTTCAATCCAAAAGGCATTCTCACGTACATGAAAGTGCCCCAAGGAGTAGTAAATGAAGTTTTAGTTTGGTCATCTTTATGAACTAGAATTTGATTGTAACCAGAGAAACCATCTAGTAAAGAAATTCTTGAAGAACCTGCCACCCTCTGCAAAATATGATCCATTTTAGGCAAGGGGTAATTGTCTTTCAAGGATGCTTTATTAAGATTTCTGAAGTCTATACACAGTCGAATTTCTCTTGTTTTCTTTCTGGTGGGCACTAAATTAGATACCCAGTCAGAATATTTGACTGGTGCAATTATTTGTGCATCAAACATTCTTTTAACTTCTTTTTCGATTAAAGGTAACAAGATTGGATTAATCCTTCTTAGTTTTTTTTGAAAAGGTTTTTGATTTTCTTTCAAAGGAATCTTATGTTGAATTATGTCTTTGTTGTAAGTTTTCAAATCTTCGTAACTCCATGCAAATACATCCTGATATTCTGTCAAAATTTCTATGTATTTAACCTTTTCTTCTAATGATAAGGATTTTGATAGTTTGATCATTTTTGGCTTTTCATTTGTCCCTAAGTTATACTCTTCTATATCAGACTTGACTGGTTCTATTTTTGGCCTTTTGGGCACATCATTGGAATCAAACAAGTCTTCTAGGGGAGTTAAACCTCTGGGTAAAATGTTATGTTTTAAATCAATTAAATCTGGTTCATCTTCCATCATTTCCTCTTAATCTAATTTTTCCAATTTATCTATGTCACTCTAAGTAAATATAGTAGGTCTATCAAAATTATGTACATCTAAATTATCTAAATCATCTATTTGACAAGAATTTGAATCTATATCACAAGGTGAATATATATTACATTCATTATCAATTTGGCAATTTTGAAACTCTCACTCATTATTCAAAAAGTGATAGATTTGTTCATCTTCTGAGAAACTTTGCCAATATTTCACATTATCTGGGACAATAGGTCTGTGTTTGATTTCAGCAGTGTATTTTTGTAATGGTGAAAATGGAAATTTACAACTGTTGGCAAAGGTTGCTAAACAATGGGCTTGTATGTTCTATTTTCTAGGGATGATAGCAAACTTACTTTCTAATAAATCTTCAACCAAATCATGTGCTATGTCCCTGTATCTGGCTAGTATGGGGTTATGAACAGAGTATTCTGCGTTTATTTTCTTGATAACTAATTCAGAATCTCCCATGACAATTATTCTTTGCCCTCCCATTCTTCTAAGAATTTGTAGACCTAAGATTAAAGCCTCGTATTCAGCCATGTTATTGGTGCATTTGAAATTCAATTTAAAGGCATGTCCTTTAGAATGGCTTGTTTCAATATTGGTAATCCATACACCTACCCCAGCTCCTGATTTATTTACAGCTCCATCAAAATCCAAATTCCATAAAGCCTCATGACCAATGTAATCATCCATTATTTTAAGTTTCTTATCAGTGAGTTCAATTTGATTTTCATCATGATCAGAGTTACTGAGAATAAAGGAATCAATATCAGTAGGAGTTGAATAGATTGGATAATTGGTAGGTCCGTCAGCAATAATGATCATGAACTTCATTAAGATTTCTCTGTAAAGCTTTTTGGGCTGTCCAAATACCGAGATAGTGGCATAACTCATGTCAAGTTGTAGAGATCCCTACAACTTTGCTCCCCATGAGCGAGAAAGAAGCATGCCATACTTTGGCGGGATGTTAGCTACCACAAAATCCATGATCATTCTTTTACCAGGATATTGGACTAGGTTTACACACAGATCTTTAATCAAACCTATGCATTGGACTTTAGATGAATCAAATGAAAATAGGTCCTTATATGGTCGGGTTATGTCTAGATTCAGGGTTTCCATTATAGCTCTAGGCATTACTTTATGGGAAGCTCCAGTATCTAGCATAGCATTGTGTAATATTTGATCATGTATAGTAAGACTTAAATAAAATAGAGGTACTGAACCATCTGAATGCTTACCATCTACATTGGGACCAAAGACTAATTCAAGCCTATCTTCACTCATATTAATTGTATCCTCATTTTCATTTACATTCAATGCTTCAGAAATCATAGATCTATACAAGTCAGTTTTAGCCAGTTCAACTAAGGGAACAGCCATCTTTAACTTGGATATTTCAGATTGCATGTTAAATCTTGATTGAGATTTGATGGCTTGAATTATTTCATCTTTTGGAACTGTGGTTTGTGATGATTTTTCTTTTGTTTCAACTGTATTACCTTTGGTTGGAGCTTTTCTTTTGTCTTCTGTTTGAGTTTCTTGGTTTTTGCTATCTTTAATTGTTTTTTCAAGAACAGTTTGAGTGTTAGCAGATGGTTTATCAACTTTAGGATTCTCAATAGAAGATTTAGGATTTGATGATTTTGAGTCAGCTGGATTCTTTTTTGGCTCATTGACTGTTGTTGAATTGGTGGTCTTTGTGGTATTAGCCTTTTGGGCATCTTTGGAGGATTTAGCCACCTCATCAGTAATATCTACAATCTTTGGGCTTTGCTATTTTTTAGGACTGGGTGGGTTCGAACTTTGTTTATTTTCTATGGCAAGAATCTGCAAAAAAAAAAATTTGGGAGCCTCAATCTTCTTTTTGTTTTGGTTTTGTTGGGTTGGAGCATTGTTCTTTAGGGTAGGCTGATTGGTTTTCTTGCTCCTAAGGTTGTATTGGTTGTGAATTTCATTGATTTCAAAATCATAACCTTGCTTATAATCAAAGGATTCTCCAGATTCCACTTTGAACTATTGAAGCTCAAAGAGTTCCTGGTCCTCCTAAGTGAGGAAAATTGTATTTTTTTCATCTATCCCCATAACTATGTTGATGTCTTCCTCCTCCTCAACATTGTTTTGTGAACTCTCTGCAAAATTTTCTTGGAATGGGGGTCTTATATTCTGATCTGGGGAAGGTTCTTTACCTTTCCTAGGATTTTTGTTTTTCCTGTAGTTGGGATTCCGGATTTAGGATTGATTCTCCCATTGTGGTTTTCTTTCAATGTAATATAGTCTCTCAACTACTTTTCTAATGTTTTGTTCATAAAATCAAATTTTCCATCTAAGTTTGAAGCTTCTTCTTTGATAGCAACCCTTCTCTCATTTCTCATTTTGGCTTTCTTGACAAGGATATTGATTTCTACACCTACAACATTCAGTTGGATTTGTTCTAGGGTCTCTGCATATCTTTCTCTAAGTTGATATGCCATGTCTACGTCAAAACAGTCAAGAAATTTGAGCAGCATGGAATATGGAGTGGGTTTGAGGTCTACAGGAATGGAATTGTAAGCATTGTTGTATCTGGTGCAAAAATCTTGGACAGACTCATTGGGGGCTCTCTTAACAACATCAAACTCGGATAAAATTTGCATAGGATTCTTCTTTTTCTCCCATTTATTTAGGAAGGCTCTATGGAATGCAGCTAGGTCTGCTATGCTATCAGCATCTAAACTTCTAAAACATGTTTTTACTTCTCCAGTTAAGCTTTGTGCAAATAACCTCATTCTGACATCAGACTCATCTATTTGATAAATTTCCCAAAAATCATTCATTCTAGTGATATGTTGTTGTGCAGTGATTTGTGAAAAATTATCAAACAATGGGATGTCCTTTTGGTAATTTTGGGGCATGTCATGTAGATTTTGAGGTAAGAACAAAGGAGCGTATCTGGCTGCCATGGCTTAGATTCTTTCTAAACTGGGAGGTATAGTAGTAGTAGCAGGGATAGTGCTGATTACAATAGCAGATGTGCTGAAAGAAGTACTCGAAGAGCTTGGAAAAGGAGATGAAAAAGAAGTAGTATGGCTAGTGCTTATGGTGGTGGTAGTTGTAATGGACCGAGTGAATGATGGATATATTACTTTAGGCCGCAAGGGCATCTTAGTGATAAATGGATCTATTGATGAACTAGCGGTGGATTGAGGATATGATGAATATATGATCCTATCGTGCAGAGGCAACTCAGGGCTTATAGGCTCTTGAGGTGAACTAACAGTAGAATCTGTAAATGAAGTGGCAGCATACAAAGTAGAGTCTGATGCCAGAAAGACTGTGGTGTATAGTTGGGAAACTGGAGGTTTGAATTGAGACAAAAAATTTCCTAACTTAACATCTTCTTCAATGTCTTTAATTTTTTTGACACTTACCCTTTTTACTGGACTTTGACTTTCAGTTTTGTGATTTAGTAGGAACTAAAATAATTTTATGTTTCTCACTCACATAAGAATTAAAAACAGGATCTAAAACAATTTCCTTTAACTTGATTTCAAGCTTGGTTCTAAACAGTGATTTTTCAAACTTCAAATCAAATTTAATGTCTGGTAAGCTTACTAATTCTTTGGGTAAAGAATCAAATCTTTTCAGGGGTACTTCAGTCTCTGAACTAACAGTTTGTTTTTTCTTTTTTCCTATCTGGTCCAGATTGTCTACTATATCTAGAGGATTGGGATCAGGGTTTGATATAGTGTAATAGACATTCTTGAGAGCTAGAATTTTTATTGGGTAAATACCCACAACCTTTAAACTTAATCTTAAAGTAGAAAAGATATGGTTAAAAATCTTCCTTCAAGATTAAACTTAAAACTGGAAAGTGGTTAGGTCCTGAGTATGGTCACCAGTATGTTATCACCCTAGTAATTCTTAGGTTGTGGGATGAGTATTTTTGTAGTTAAGAAAACCAGGGGTAACCAAGAACCTCTTTTAGAATTCAGGATCTAGCCTTCCTGAGTTCCGGAGAGGGATCTCTCCTAAAGATTTAAATTTGTTTTATAATTGGATTTTAGGCTAGCTATGAGTGGATAGTGGGACTTGTTATGAAAGTGTGGTGGGAATAAAAGGAATTTCAAGGTCAACCACAGATTGATCTACCAGACCATTGGGCTGTGGAGTCAACTTTCTAGGCAAACAGAGCTAGGAAATAAGACTTAAAGATGCAAATATACTAAGGGTAGGGTAGATGACCTTCAAAGGGTTTTGAATAGGCTTTTTTGATGGAATGGGTGAAATCTGAACAAAATGGCAATTAAGAATCCTTAAGTTACATAAATAAAGATTTAAGGAGGGGATCAAATAGGGACTAAGAGAATTTAAGAATTCTATAGTTCGGTTATCAAGCAGAAAACATAATAATGAACAACTAGTAAAAAACATGGAGCTTTTTATCACTAATCCTATTTAAATTCTCCTAGTTAATCATTAAAGATAGAAACACATTAAAACGAATGTATGGAAACTTTTGAAAGATAACACAATGAAAACAGGAAAATACTAGACTTATCTGGTCAACACAAGAATCCTGAGTTATGATGTCTTTAATCTCAATTCTAGTCTCATGCTTTACTGATTGACTCACACAAACTTCAATACATCTAGAAAAATGACTATAGTAGTCTTGATAATTTTATTCCACAATGAATACTTCGAAAGATGAAGTATTTATACAAATAAATTGTTTACAAAATATCTCAAAGTTTGAGAGAATATCTCAAGAAAAAATAGGAATTATTACATAAGAAGAGGGACAACAGCAAAACAGTTAGCAAGCTGTCTTCTTTTTCAAAAAAAATAGAACTGTTTATCCTAATCAAACTGATTTTTTGATTCGCTGGAAGCGTTGCTGGAAATTGGGACATTATCTAATGAAAGATGACTTGTTGAATACTCCTCCTTTTCACCTTCTGTTTCGATACTCTTTATCTCTGCTTTTCACTGTTTCACTGCTATAATTGAAAACTAACCAACAATGAAAATTTTATTTTACTAATACACTTTGACATCTGATACACTTTGACCACTGATTTTTCATGTTGATATACTTTTACTGCAAATTTTTCATAGTAAATCAGTGAATTCTTGCCATTGCTCTACGCTGGGAATTTTCATGTTCTTTAGCTTCCGGTAACTTTCATCAGCTTCTATATACTTTGAAAAAATTGGGCTTGACCACAAAAATATGTTTGATTTCATTTTTCAAAAAGAACAAGTTTTCAAATATCCCAAAATGACTTTACCAGTAGGAGACCCATGAGGTAAAGCTTTGTTGACCTGCTCTTTGGCATATGCCCTAATTTTGTTGTCATAATCTTTTTGTGGCATTAGCTTTTCATTCAATGCATGAATATATGGTAAACCTGCTTGTGACAGTACTGTGTATTTGGCCTCAAATCTGGTTATAGCCAAGTTCATATCTTTGCACCTGTCCTCCAAATTATTCATCATGTTTCTTTTATTCAAGACCTTTTTGATTTGGAGTATAATTTTAGTTTTGTCCTAAATTTTAACTCTTCAATTTCCTCTCTATGTTTACTATTCAAAAATGTGATAAGCCTCAAGGCTTGAGCAGGCTTATCAGCCAGTTCTTCTTTGGTCTTCTGTATTTCTATCTGTGCTCCTTTAAGTAACTCTTTTTGTTCATAAATTATCTAGATTGAGGGCCATTGCAAATGTATGCCCTGAATGATGTTATTCCATAGATAATTCTTAATGTAGGATACCTGCTCAGTGAGATTTACCTACTGTTGAAGAATCTTAACCTGTTCCTACAATCTGTTGGCCCTGTGTTCATGTCCTTTTGAAGTGATTAAGGCATCTCTTTTGGATGTTTCCAGATTTTTTATGGTGGCTTTTAAATTCATTATCTCTTTATATTTTATGGACATATCTTCCATAGCTTTTACTATGACAGTTGTTTCCCCTGTTGTATTTACCTGTGATGTTGATGAATAAGTGGCAGAGATGTCTTTAGAAGTAATTGACACTACAGTTGCCAATACTCATTTCAGTGCCAAATGTTCTGCCAATGTTGAGGGAACATCTGTACTTACAGTTGGAATAACTATAGGAATGGAAGCTTGCTGAGTTTTCTTCAATTTTCATTTTATTGCATAAGAGCTTCTATCTGAGTTTCCATATTTTTTATCTGGGCTATCATTTTCAAAACAAGTTGCATATTTTCTTCTGTCTCTGTCTTTTCCTGAAGAACTTCTTTTGTTTGAGGGTGCTCACTCTGTGGTAATTTGAGCTACTTTCTTAAGGCTATAATATCATCATTATTTTGTGTTATTAACTTCTTAGCAGCTTCAGTATTAGAAGGATCTGCTCCAGATTCAATTACAAAATCTTATAAGGATTTTATTCTCAAATCCTTGGCATGTAAATATGCTTTATCCAACTTCATTTGAGTTTGCAAGTTGGATACAGTCTTTTGGAGCATAGTGGCACTCATTTTTCTTCTTACTACTTTTGAATATAGCATTTCTGATGCACTCCGGTGAAATTCTATCTGATCTAGCTCATGAATAGTATCAGCATTTACTGTAAATTCTATCTTTTTGTAGTCTGAAGCTGATTTTGGATGTGCTACCACTGGTTGGAGAAAAGACATGATCATTTGGTTGGTTGAGTAATCAAATGAAGTTACAAATTTGTCTTTATCTCCTGGTTTTTATTTTAGAAGTTTAGAATAAACTTCATTTTTGATTTCTTCATTTTTCTCTCTAATTAGCTTGAACCTCTTCTAAATATCAGAATCAGTTTCTTCAGTTTTTTTGGAAGAATAAGAGGGAGCTTCTGTATCCATTTCCATTTCAACCATCTCTTTACCTTTACCCTGTGCTTGTACCTGTTCATTTTGAATTTGTTTGAGAGTTTCATTAATAATGATGGTGGTTTCATCATCTGTCTGCTGCTCATTAGTGTCATCCACATCTATGATTCCTTCTGTTTCTAATGTAGTCATTTTGGCCTTTTTGTTGTATATTGTTTTGAATTTATTTTCAATGATTGTTTCGGCCAAATATCCTTCTTCTTTCCTTGATGTTTTATTTGATGCTTCTGCTGGCTGGTTAACTGTAACCACCTGTGTACTATTCAAATTGTCTGTCTTCTTATCTTGATCATCATCAATTAAGGTATTGGCCACCCATTCCAACTTATTGGCATATTTTTCAATAAGTGGCTTAGATTCATGGAGAAATGGGGGAAATTTGATTTTAATTCTGAGATTTCTTATAATACCCTGAGGGTCATAGCTCCAATAAAAACTTTCCTGAAACTTGAATACTGATAGCTTGCTAGATACTTCCTTTAAGGCATCTCTGTTGTTTACAATGAAAGAGCCAATTTGACTTTTCAATTTAAATTGTGCCTTCTTTTTAGATGCTATGAAATTTACTGCATCAGAATTCAAAATCTCCCTTATATATTCTAGAGCAAAGATCCTGGTGGTTAAAAACTTTGGCAATTTGTATGGGGGAAATATTGCACCATATATTTTAATCTCAGTGTGATTTTTGTATAAATACCAATCACCCACTTTACAGTTCTCAGAAAACTGTAAAATTATTTTTATATCCTCATTTATTCTTGGTGGTTCTACTTTATCCAACAAACTGATAGCAAGTCTGATAAATAGGTCATTGAAATCATTATAACTTTACTCACTGCTATTTTTCTAAGAAGAGAGGTCCAAAATATTACTGGGAGTGGTTTTCCTTCCATATCCATATTCTGTAGTGCAAAAGGAATATTATCTTCTTGAAATAACAAGAAGAGATGTAACAGATATGAAGTATATCTGAACACTCCTTCATCAAGAAATTTTATCAGTTGATAATGAATATTGTAAGTAATAAATTTGGCAAAGTAAAAAATCAACTCAGGATGTTGTCCAGGTGACAAAGTGGAGAGGAAGCCTAAGATAGAAGCATCTTTGAATTCATCATTAACATAACCCAAAATAAATGACAGCATGGAAATGACCTGTCTAGAGCCTTCTAGAAAATCAAAGGTATCACAAGGAGGATTCACCTTAGGAAGATCGACATGATTGGGCATGAAGTTCTGAAGAATTTGGAACTGCCTACGGAAATCTAGGTTTAAAAAAATCTGGGTTAAGTCTTCAATTGACAATGACATTGCTTGTGGATTATGGCTTAACTAGAGCATGTCATTGATTGATTCAGCAGTTATAAAAAATAAGACCTTACTATATTTGTTAACCATGCACCTTTGATCAAGAATATAATGCATTTGACACAACCTTATGAAATCCTGAGCAAGATGGGTAATGGGAACCACATACTTGGGAAAATTATAATCCCATACAGGTATGTCATTGGTCACTTTCTTTTCAAATTTATCTTGACACCAATTATGTACTTCTAGAAGATCAAATTCAAGGGTGGCATCAGTAATTCTGTAATCTAAGTCAATGAAAGGATTTCTTTCTTCAGTGGTGACAGGAGGTTGTAATGGTCTGACCATTTTAGTAGAATCATCAGTTAAAACAGGATTAGGTTTATCAATTCTGGGAGGTTTGGGTTTTGGAAGCTTACTGGAAGCAGGCTTCTGAGATTTAGGACCTTAAGCTTTGGGGATTACTTGTTTCTTGGTCATCTTAAATGAACAGAGCAAGATTAAACAGTTTGCTAAGTTCTTTTTCGAATACCTAGGACAATTGAAGAGTTTTTCTAGTAATTTGAGACTCTGGGTAGGGTTTTAAGGTGACAGAATAGGTTTACTGTATGCAGAAGGTCTTTTAGATCAAATTTAGCAGTGAAAATGATCTTGGAACAGATAAAAACCTTAAAAATGGAAATAGTGGATTCTGGAGAAATTTTGTCAGAGTTTCCCCTATATTTTGGAGGTTTTTAAACTTATGATGTGGATAATTCAACTAATTTTTAGGCAATGGCAGTTTAATAGATGAATTCTACTTTGAAAAATAAAGTATTTTGCAAGTTGAATAGTGAAAAATACCTGTAAATAGTATAGTTTGTGGTTGATGAAGTTTACAGTTGCGTCACAGTCTTCAATTCAGGTGAATTTGGCTATCAGAGGTGATGGAGGTTTTCAGGAATGATTTTCAAAGTAAAATGGTCGTCCAAATGGAAAATTGTTTCAGAAATAGCTTTGAAAATGGTAAAGGGAAGCTCTGCAAAGGTTCTCAAAGGTTTTACTTGCAAATAGGTGAAAGGTTTTAGTCTGATCACCTTTCAATTACAATTATTGCAGGAATAGTGGGAGCGGTTTGTGCGCTTGAAGGAGAAACCAGAAATGGTTTCCGCATTGTGTTTGAGCAGTAAGTGGTTTTTTCCTTTTGGAATGCGATTGAATGAAAGGAGGACACGTACCAGGCGGCAGTTTATCAAAACAACTTATTTCGCAAAATATTTTGGGAACTTCATTCGATCACTTTAAAAATGCGAAATGGAATCTGCATCGTTGGATCTAGCGGAGTGGAGCGAACGGTCGGGATTTGATTTGAAGTTTCGGGGTAAATACAAATGGGCCGGGGTTTTGATTAGTACCATTGATTTGATAAGGGGAAATCAACAGTTTAAATTTAATCCGATAGGAAATGGTGGGGGTAGGAAAGGATTTATCGGATTTGTTTCTAAACGTCGGATTAAAAAGGAGAAGGGTGATCCGACGATTAGGATGGATTCTGATGGTGCTGAGGGATTTCTGAAGATTAATATATAAATGAATTTTATACATGGGTTAAAGTGGCCGTGTGGGGTGAAAAAGGATTTTTAACCAAGGTTAATATTTTGGTATGGGATATGTATCGGCGAATTTGTAAAGGGTTATAAATTTAACCTTAGGTTAAGGGAGTCGAGTAAGGGAAAATAAACAAAGGGATGGGTTTTAGTATGAAGTTTAGTTTAAACGAAACTTCGGGTGTTATTTTTTGTTTAAACACATATAAAAACATGTTTAATCTTTTTTCATGTATTTTTATTATACAATTAATTAAATCATAATGATTTAACAACCATAGGGGGCGGGATATTTATATAAGGTTATTTTTAGCCAAAGGGGGTATAATGTGGGTTTTTATTTAAACATGTGGGGATAAATAACTTTGGCTAAAGTTATATTAATGGGTTTTTGGGGCTATTTAATAAACGGGAATTATATAATATAGGAAAATGTTATTCTATAGGGAGTTATTATGTAAGTTAAAGTTAATATGACAAGGGGACAATGTATACTCAAAATACATTAACATAACCAAGAAAAGTGAAGTTTAAAGGAAAATTTGCATCATAATGACTTCATCACTTCAACTTATGATAAAATGTAATTTTTAGGGTTTAATGCTTTCATGTGATGTGGGAAGTTAATCAAATGAGGATTAAAATATCTTTTAAGCAAAAATGACGTTTTTACTTGTGATTTTCAGGGAAATGAATGCATGAATGGAATAATGATGTGATTTTAGGGATTAATATAGACATTTTACACTTTCAACTGATCAGTCATAGAGCCTTGGGTCCGGTCCCAACAGAAGTCAAGGAAATGCCTTGAGCCTTTCTGACTAATAGCTTAGAATGCTTAATGGCTATGGGGAGGGGAAGTTAGATATTTGGAGCCCTGGTGAATAATATTTACATTGATGCTTCTCACCTTCTTCTACCTACCCACTTTAACTGCTAACATTTTTTCTTCCATTTTGATTAGGTGCATTTGTGTGAGCAACCTTTGCAACATTTATTCTTTTTGAAATCAGTAAACTATCTACTTCTACACTTATTTCATCCAGGAATCTAGATTAAGCTGTTGGATTCACTTATTCTCTACCTAACTATGGAATTTTTCATGGTTAAACTGTATGACAATTCATTATTCTCTATCTACAACATTTGAAATTGAAAAATAATGAGTCAAGATTAAATTGTTCAACTCATCACAGATTATGGCATTTATTGACACTCTGCCATAATCAACTGTAAAATGTAAAAGTAGTGGCATTTATACTTGCACACTTTCATGTTTTATTCATTTTTTTGCTTTTTGGGGTATATTATTTTTTCTAAGTCCTTTGATTGTTCTTTTAGGACTTTTTACCCTCTTTTTTTATTTTTTTATTTTTTTATTTTTTTACAAAATATGTGAATACAACTTGTAGAAGGCAAAGTATGTACAAATTCACAAGATTACCAATATTCAAGTCAAAATTATGAATCCTATATTTATAGGTTACTAACACGGTCTCAAGTTTGTCTAGGGGTTTTGTGGCAATGTATAAGGTGCTGGCAGTGTAGGTTGAGGTAGGGGAATCATTCCAGCTCGTTGATTTATCGGTCTTTTCCATTTCGACTACCAGGTCTGACTCTGTGAGGTGGAGGGGGACCATTGTGTTGGATAAGTATTATTTTTCCAGAATGGTGGACAGTAAGGAATGTTTGGCCAATTGGTTTGATTTGTTTGATTTGGCCATGGTGATGTAGGAAATGGTTGTTGTGACCAATTGGGGAAAGGTGGCTGATTTTGCCACATTCCATTATATTGTTGAGCATTATACTGAGGAGATTGAAAAGAAGAGGATGGATCAATTAGCATACCTATTTGTCGTGGCTGCCATTGTCGGCGCTGATTAAGTAGGCATACCAATTCTGATTCTTCCTCCGCCTCCTTGTAAACTTCTTTCAATCCAGGGAGCGAGGGGCAACCTTTTGTGGAGTGATCTTTTGTGCAGATAGCACAGACTTTGACTATATCGAATGGGCACTCTTTATGGCTGTGTTTCTTTCTACATTTAGAACAGAATATTGCCAGATTTTGTTCTGCTTTTTCTTGCTTTTGTTTGGCTTGCATAATGTCGAATTGCATTGTCAGAGTCCCTAGAATATCCATTTTAAAATCTTCTAGTAGATTGCCAATTTATGTGTGGGTTATACTTTCACCAGAGACCTTACTATCCCTTGTGATCATATCCCATCTTGCTGACTTTAGCCTTGTGCTGCCTCTCGAACTCCTGATACATAAATCAATAATTTCAGCAAAATTTTCCTAATATATATCACCTTTGCCCATGATGTTTAATGTTTCAACCCATTGTTCCTTCATCCCTTTAAGTAATGTAGTTGTTAACACATTATTAGGTAAGGGTGGAGATGCATAAGCTAATCTCTGGAGGTTGTATTGAAAGCGTTCTACATATTCCTCAAGTGTTTCATTAGGTTTTGTTGTCATCTAAAATATTTCATCTTTTAATTCCCTAGACCTAAAATAATCATGATATTTCTTTAGAAATGCAGCTTTCATCTGATCCCAATCATTTATAACACCTCCACCTAACCCCATAAACCATCATAAAGCTGCTCCTTTTAGTGTGGAGGGAAATAACTTTAGCTTTTGCGGGTCGGTGGTATAGTAATACCCTCGGCATAATACATCAAATTCAAACAGAAATGCATCTGGATCTTGTTAGGGTCCCGTGATTTGGCTGATTGGCAAGCCAAATGACAGTGTAACATCAAACCAAGCTTTGGATCCCGAGGACCTAGCCTTCCTGGACTCAGAGAGGGCTCTCTCTATATGCGTAAGGGATATCTGTGTGTTTGTTTATTGTGTTCTGATTTTAGGCTAGTTATGAAGTAAGTTTTTGATTTTTGTTTTTTAAGTTGTGAGGGATGAAACTGATCAAAGATATAAAATAGATAACAGGATGTTATATTAACTGGGCTATGGGGTCAAAAGGTCAAGAAAGCTATTAGATGACGATAAAAGGTTGTTGAAGGGCCGATTTGATTCAAGGTAGAAAGGATCTTAGGGAAAAATGGAGTAAATGGACATCAAGTTTGTGAACGAAAAAGAGTTTCAAGCATCACTGGTTCAATAGATAACATAAACATGGTAAGGAAAACCCTTAATCATGCAAAATGTAACTATAAACTAATCGACACATAGAAACAAACATTCAAGCCATGCATAGAAGTATAAGACCCTCTAACTTTGGGAAATGGCTATCAGACTTTGGGGAAAACACATAAGACGGACTAACAACTCAAAACACCATGCCGGAACGCCTAAACACAGTACTTCAAGTTATTGGGCACTTTGAACAACAAGATTTGCATAGTTTTAGGCAAGGGGCTAGATCGGGACTAGGCCTCCTTGGTTCAAACAAAATGATAATCTTAATCAGTCAAAGAGATAGTTTCATGGATGGAACTATGGACAGTCATAGGTAAGCAGGGCACACCATACATCCTACTCAACATGCATAGAACTATTAATGAAACTAGCAACAATATCCTCAAGTTATTAAAGAGCAGTTAAGAATTCTTTAATGCAACTAAGGAAGAAGAAAACATAAAAGCTATGAAGATTCAGGAATTTTGAGGTGCCTCCATGAGCATATCTCAAATTTGTTCTCTACTGATCTATAGCAAGCAAGAAACATGTATCATGAATGAAAACTAGAAGACAACAACCAAGCAAGAAACACTATACCATTCTACCATGTCATGGAATCCATCAACAATCCTTCATCATCCATCCAAGAACATTCAAGAGGCAATCCAAAAGCATAACACAAGTATTTTCTCCAAAGCTCATATGACCATATATTTCTTCTCTTCTCAAGTTCAGCCTTGTTTACAATGAGAGCTTGTGGAATAAATAGGCTCAAGTGAGGAAAACCTCATGGTTCAACTTCCATCCTCATTGGCCTAATCAAAATATCTAAACTTGTCCTTGAGGCTTTGCAAAGCCCAACGCACAAAAATATCTCATAAAATATCTAAAAATTGCTAAAAAAGGGAATTTAATTGACTTTGCATCATTTTTCATGTGCAAAAATAGCTAAACGCACATTTGGAAAAAACAGATTTTTGAGGTTCAAAAATTACAAAAATACTTCAAATTTATATCAGAAAAAGGTCCCCTGACTTGCCGGAAACATTTGGCAGCCTTCCTGATGTCAAACCGAGGCTCATGATAGCTCGTTGGAAAGCTATGAGTGTCTACTTTCCTGTGCAACTGAAATTTCTCCAATCCGATGCCCAGAAGTCCTCCAAATCTGTACCTGTGTGTAAAAAGCCATAAAATTACAGTCTGCTGATAGACCGGGCAGAGTGTGCAAAATGCGAGCCTTTTTCGCTGTTTTGAGGGGGCATATGATCTCCAAATGCTCTGAAAATTGCTGAGGACATGCTCATGAAATTATGGCATCCGATGATACCATTCTCCTCCCTTGATGAATCTTCAAAATGAAATGGCGAATCTATGAGTTTTTGATCAAAAACTCAAAAATGCCAAAAAACCAAAAATTGTCAAAATGGGCTCAAAATTGGGGTGCATGACCCTCAAGGGTCCTTGGCAACATGTTCCGAAGCTGAAGCCAAAATGTCAAGTGCTGATATGCCTTTCTCCCTTTTCTTCTTGAAACTGATGTTTATCACTACTGAGTTACTGCTGTTCAACACTCTTCTCCTCTTTTTCCTGCTGCTGCTCATCTTTACCACTGCCATGCTGCTCCTGTTGTCTTTCCTAGAGGGGCATCTTGATCTAGATGTGCTCCTGAAACACCAAACTTCTTCAAAGTTTTTGAAATGCCTTCTTTAAATCAAATTCTGTCAACTCACTGTTTTGATAAGGAAACAGTGTTTCTGTGGATGTTTGTACAAAATGCTCTCTTTCAATGTGAAACCTCTGCCCCTTTAAAATGCGGCCTTCCCAACCTTTGATATGTAATTCAGCCAGCAAACCCTTTAAGAAGAAAAAACATAATGAAAGGAAGATAAGCAGTCAAGTGAATATGTTGTGTATAGTGACAAGGTCACCCTGCTCTGTGATGTTTGGGGGCCAATCAATATATTCTTGTATCTTTGACCGAGGTAAACTTCTCAACTTCACAATATTTCCATTGTCTTAGTATGCTAATCAACCAACAAAGCTCACACCATACACACAGTCACCTTTAGTGCAGACACATAGTCAATTTCACTGTTCATAGAACAAAGGTGACAGATCTTGGAAATGTTTCAAAGGTTTCAACCAAGCCTGCAAGAGTTTTAACTTTCAAATAATCAAGGCTCCCTTTTCAATATAGAACCCTATCTCTCTAGAAAATCGCCCTTTCAACCATCTGAATATCAACTTATCAAATGAACTTGAAGAACAGAAAGACAGTCAAGTAGTATACACAGTGAACAACTATCTTTTCTGTGGTTGGTAAAGGTAACCTGCCCTTTGATGCTTTGGAGATATAAGAAACCCTTGTCCTTTGAAGAAGAAGGTAAAAACATAGTTTTGATTTCAAAACCTTTTTCCTTGTAGGTACTTCATTAGCATATTCAGCACTTTAACACAGTTTTAAACCATGGATATCCACACAGCAAAAACACTGTTTACAGACATGGTGACAGAGTTTGAAAAGTTTTGTAGGTGGTAGTAGTGGTCTTGCAGCAATCAAAAAATCAAGGTTCTTCTTTAAACAGAACTCTACTCCTTTGTCATGCCTTTCAACTAACATATTTCAACATTATCAACACAGTCAAAGTCACTGTTCATAAGATAGGGAAAAAGGGCTTATGTTGTTTTTGTGATGTAATAGCAAAGGCCTGTAGCATTCAATAACATAAAACATCTTTTTAAACAAAATACTGCCTTCTTTATACTCTACTACTTTTCCTACCTCAGATTGACAATATCTCCGAATGAAAATGGTAGCTTTACTGATTAGCTATGTTTTATGAATGGAAAGTCAAGACACTGTTTTGTCTGTTCAACACCCAGAAAAAACCTTTGAAAGGTCAAAGAAGTTGATATAATGATCACTGCTGTATGAAGGCTGATCTACTGCTTTACCCTTTAAACCCTGTGCTCTTCTTTCTTTGGTAGAGTGAACAGCAAAGGAGTTGTTTGTGCTTTGGAAATTTGCAAAAAGAGATGACCACGATCCTTACTTCCATTTGAAACATGGAAATGTCAAAGTCTCTTTCATACTCACTTGGTGAGGCTTTTTTGAAAGATGTTTTGAAAAAGTCTCTGCTTTTAAACAAACTTGAACCTTTATCCTTTAAACATAACCTGGTACTCTTTTGTCTGGATAAATGTTACAGTGGGAAAGAGCATATCCCTCATAAGCCTGACCCCTTCTTGAAATGAAACAAACCTTTTGAGAAAGTAAAACTTTGATTATTTCTTATTTTGTTACTGTTTGAGGACAGTTTATGAAGTTTTGAATCATCAATAATGACCTACCGCCTTTTCCATGCTTTCCGCTAGTCAATCATAGCCATTTCAAACTCGTTACTGTAAACCAGAGGAATAACTCTTTTTGATACTGTATTCAATCATGCACCTGGCTGGCAGAGTTTTTAACTTTGTCTTATCACAGCAGGGTTAGCTTTTCAAATTTTGACAAAGCTTTCAACTAATGGGCATATTTGGAGTTTTAAACATGAAATATATCTCCTTGAATCACACTGGAACATTCATTTTTTACCTCATTTAGTCTTGGAGAAAACAGTGATTCTTCCACCCTTCAGATTTTTAAAATGACAAAGATGCACGTGGAGTACCTTGAGATTTGAATGGCAAGGCTTCGCTGATCGTTTGAGTGGCTTTGGAGCACCTTTGGAAGCATTTGAAACCATCAAAAGACGCGCGGCATGTTCATTTGGAAGAGCGCCGCGCAAATTTGTGCCGTCGGGTCATTGTCGGGCCGACAGGACCGACACCTACAGGCGCGCCGTGCAGCCTGCTTTTCCTTTGCAAATTTCGCGTCTGAGCGCGCCGCGCGCTTTCCCAGGTGCGCCGCGCAGCTTCAAACGATCAAAATTCTCGCAAATTTCTTGAACTCTTTCTTTTCCAGTCTTGTGGATAGTCATGAGGTGTTGCTTTTTGTATGGAGGGTATCAAAGAGCTTTGCCACAGTCAAACTACCTTTGTATTGGAAAAGGAAAACAAAACCTTATGAATTGTTTTGATGAAGGCTTTGGCAATATATATTTTTTAAGAAAGGTTTTTTGGTTAAAATCAAACTTTGAAGTTTGCCTTTTCCAAATCACAAATGAGACTCTCTGTTGTTCAAAACCTATAGTGGCAAATGGTCATTTTCTTTATAAACCTATTCTCCTTTTTGGAATGATATAACCTTTTGGAGAAAAATGTCCTTTGAAACTTTGACTGTCTCTTACCTAGAGGAAAAATGTCTCTTTCTGTAGCAGTGGCATGTGGATTTTGCCTTTGATGATTTCTAGAAACTGAAAAACTATGCCAAAACTCTTTTTGTACTTGATGAACTAGTATACTTACTTGTAGTGCCCTTTGCTGAAGAAGAAATTGAACTATTGCCTCGATATCTTTTATACTTTCTGATTCTTGAATGGCATACTTGTCTCTGTCATTTGAAAGGAGATGGCTTACCTTTTTAACTTGGTTTGAAAAACTCTGCCTCCAGGTGTCTCATCAGTTTCTTCTTCAACTGTGGATGTCAACAATTTATTTGAATTCATTCAGGCTTTGTCATGGTCTTTAGATGAAGGAGGGCGCTGCTTCCAATACACTTTCTCTGCTCATAACATACCAATATGGTGCTTCTTGATCTTTAACTAATGAAGACCTGTGTTTGTCTCAAGCTTTCCGAAAACTGACAGTATGTCAAAGCACCCTTTTGCATATTATGAACAATAGTTTCAACTGTAATGCCTCTTGAGGAGATAAGCCAGATTTTCTGTGTCAGCTGTTATAAATAGATTTGAAAAGGCACCTGTCTATAATTGGAGTTGCTTTCATTAATGACATGCCTTTCCAAGGTTTTAAAACTTAGATCATAACCTTTTTATACCTTTGTGTTGAGGAGGTAAGTATGTGAGATGTGAAAAAGCAGCTATAATTACTCACAGACACCAAGGCTCTTTTTGGCCACTTTCTTCTAATGGAGCTCTAAAATCACCAAACCTGCTGCATCTGAAGGATTCACTTGTATTTGTGGTGGAGTGTGGATTGCAACACCTGAACTTGCACTGGCACTTTGAATGACATCAAGATGGCTTAGGTCTGGGGCTGTGTACTACTTGACTGCTCTTTCTCTATGTTTATCCAGAAACCATGGACTGTATTCCACAACTCAACAGAAATATGAGAGTACACAGAGGTCCCTTTTGCTGAAATATCTTCATGCTCAGCACTGATTTGGGCCATTCAGACTAGCACCCTTGCAGAGATGTTTTGTTACAATAGCTTTGATCAATGTAGTCTCTTTTTGTTGCGCCATACTGAAGATGCCTGAAACTTCAAATGATCCTCTTTCCTAGGACATAAGACCAAAAACCCTGCTTTCTTTTGCCTTGCATATTTCAGATCTTAGCCCTATTTTGATTATCATTTTCCCTCAGAAACCTTGAGTCACTGTTTCACTGTCTAGTCAAAACAAACCTGTGCTTACAATCAGTTTTTCAATTCTTCAAGTCAACACTGGCCATCGCCCTCTGCTTGTGGATGAAGGAGGCGCCTTAACCCTCTGCTTATAGATGAAGGAGGTTCTTGGCCATGACAAATTACTAGTATGTTTGACAGTGGTGTCTTTCTTCTACTGTGATTTCATGCTGAATGGAAGCTGCAAGGTCTTGATGAGTAACTCCTTACCCCGCAGATGTGTCTCAGGCTCATGTTGACATTGAGAAGCAACTGTTCTTCTAAATGTGGTTTCAAGAATTTTCTCCTGAGATGATGATATATTTCCTATCTTTGTAAAATCCATAAAACACTGTAAAACACCTAATAATCAACTTGAGACTGTGGTCTATGCAGTGCTGAGACTTAAGGGTGTGTAAGTGGCGTGACTTAGAGCTGTGATCAACTTGATTTGTAGAGTGGGAGGTCTGTTATGATTGGTCTGTTGTAGATGGAGGTTTTTGGCCTTTTGATGGTTTCCAAGGGTAAAATTCCTTAAAGCGCCACTGCCTAACTTAAGGGAGGCTTTTGGAACAGACATTGGATTATCTTTTTAGAGCTGATGAGCAGAATAGTAGGGCTAAAGTCAGATAGGATAGTGATAATGAGGTTTAACCTTGACATGGGCGGACTGAAAAGCAGGAGGGCGAAAAAAGTTTTATGAGGGTTTTCTAGATGAGAAATTGACATATGGAGATCAGCTTCTAGAAAACTCAGCTATGGATCTAGTCATCACTAACAAGTGAAAAATACTGATGACTAACAGTGGCTCCATTTGGGGAGGGTAGCTCCTCATCAGGAGGTGTCCAGAATTCAGATCTTTGGCTTATGAAGACTAGTGCCTTACCCATTGGCGCAAAATTTCATCCTTCTTTGATGCTATTTCTGAAAAGTGACAGCATGGTTAACATAAATGATATTTCTACCTACCCCACTATCTTTCCTAACATTTTTTCTTCTCTTTGGCGCATTTGAACTAGCAGCCTTTTGACGATGTATATTTTTCTTTTTGCAAAATGAACCTATCTATTTCTACTCTTATATCTGTCGGGAGTTCAGATTAAACTGATGAAATCCTTCATTACTCTACCTATACTAGATCAACTGTCAAGATTAAGCAGTTTGACAGGATTTTGTTCTCTAATCTAAAACATGAAATTTAAAATGATAAAATCAGGATTAGACAGTCTGATTTGTCATGCATTTGCGGCATAAAAAGACAAGCTGCACACAAATATTATTTTGCAAAAAAAGAAAAACTAGACAAGCGGGGCTAAGATGTACAATGTATTTTTCATCCCTCGCTTCTCTCTTTGGTTCTGTTTTAGGCATGTGGAACCAGAATCTCTCCCTAATCTAAACTCTGTGATAAGTCAATCTTACACAATGTTGACTATCTTTTGCACTCACTAACTTATCAGCAAATAAATTTAAACATGCTCAACTATGATTAGGTTAGATAGCTGAACAAGACATTGGAGTACTAGTAGCGGCATTTAGACTTGCTCGCTTTCCGAAAGACTATTTTTTGGAACATGGGGCTTTATCATTGTTTTTAGAAACTGCCCTCTTTTTCTACTGTTTACTGTTTTTGTATTTTCTGCTTTTTCACTTTTTCGTCAAACAAACTACAAATGAAAAGGTGCTCACAAGGCTGAGCTTATTTTCTACTGCTGTCTTTTTATCCTAATCTAAACTGTACACAACATATATTTGGTGAACTCTTCTTTCCAATGCAACCAGTCAAGTAGATGATCACATGGGGGATTCTGGTTTAGTTTTTTCATGATACAGAAATAATGAAAAGGCCACTCCCATTTGGTTTGTTTCTGGACAGTAGAGCTTAAGTTTTTTCTCATTCTTGGTAGCAGCTTGTTCATGATAGAACCCACTACTCCTTCAGACTTCTTAAGGAAAACAACAAATGGATCTTGGAATAATATCTGATCTAGAGGTTTTGAGATATAGGATTCATTCAAGACTACTCTTTCAGACTTCTCAAGGAAAACAACAAATGGATCTTGGAATAATACCTGATCTAGAGGATCTGATATATGGGCTTCATTCAGGATTACTTTTTCTTCCATTTGGCTGTATTTGAGACTCTCCTGGTAAAGCAACCCTTCCCTTTGCTCATGATCACTTGAACTATCAGACTCATCATATATTGCAGTGTAGTTCTCTTGCCAAGCTGATGTGTTTTGATAGGGCGGGCTGAAAACTGTGTGAAGGTCATCAGGTCGATGAGAAGGGATACACTTTGACAGAAAATTATCTTCAAAGGATAGTGTGACAACTCTCATTTGTTTCTCAACCTCTACTTCATCATCTGCAATTTGTAACTCAATGGAACTTGGTGGCTGCAAATCTGGAGTTTAGGAAGATTCCATGTCCAAAATGATTTCTTCAACCATTTTAGGAAAAGGCTTCTCATTTTCAACATGCTCAAGAATTTAACCATCTTCCTCAACCTCATCATCAAAGCTGAAAAACTGTTGATTTCCAATTATTTGAATGTTATCTCTGATGGAATGTAGTGAAGTAGAGCAAAAAGTCTGAGACTCTTCACTTACTTCTGAACTTTCAAAGCTCTCCTCATCAATGTCATAGATGACCTGTAATGGATGCTTACTTTCTTCAAGTTCATGAAACTGAGCTTCCTCTTGGCAATCAAAAACTGAGTCTTCTGCAAAGTTAGTTTCTGTTTGGAAGTCATAATCATCAACATATTGATCAAACATTGGAGAATCATTAACATAAGTAATGTCACCAGCCATGTATATTGGACAATCAGATTGCTTTTCATCAACTTGATTTACAAATCTAATTTCTGATTTATGATATGCAGGGTTTAAAAGAGAAAAATCAGCGAAGTTTTGGTTACATGAAGTTTGAGAGGCTGTCTACATGTTTATTATTTGATCTATTTCCTGTTCAGTTAAGGGAGAAGGTATTTTATGTTTTCTTTAGATGGGGCAACAATTTCTTTCCATCTTTTGTGGAAGTTGATCTTGTGGCTGAATGTCCTCTTGTATTTTATATGAAAGGGCAGATGGATTGTTATCTGTTTCAACCTTTTCAAAGAGTTCTTGTGGATCCTCTCTTATTTATTGATGGATTTCATCTAGGATCAACTCTTCTTGGTCATCTTTATTGTTAGCTTGGGTAAGAAAATTATGGACCTCCTCTAAAAACTCCTCAGGATGCCAATTTCCGTAGTGTTCCTCAATGTTTACAATGTGTTGTATGAGGTTTTCAGAGTGATCACAACAATTTTCAGCCAATGATAAAGATGGATAATGCCTTATATAGCGTTTGCAAAATACTTTGTGGAAATCCTTCAAAGAAAACAAGGTACGAGGCTCTAGGTTTTCATACCATTCTCTTGCCTCTTCTTCTAATGTACCCATGAACATTTTCATAAGGCAGTCCTCATGCCATTCAACCTTTAAGCTACATACATGCATATGAAATTTGATGAGGTGCAAAAATGGGTTGTCAATATTTTCATTTCGAAAGATAGGTAGGTCTTCGAACCAATTTACATCTGTGGGCATTTTGTGTGGGAAACCAGGGATATGTTCTCTGCTCATCGGAGCATATCTCCTTTGTGTCCTCAGGTGTTGAACCATGTCTTCCTCCATCAAGATGTTTGGGTTTACTTACTGCATTCCTAGGAGTCTTTATAAGGACTAGTGGGGAAAAAGGCCTACTGGAGGCTAGTGGAGTCGCCAGGTGGAACTTGTTTGTTTTTTAAAAGATTTAGCTATGGTCCACCACCAGTAAATAAAGTAAAGCAAGTCTGGAAATATTTTGGATTTTCTGAGTTTTATATGCAGCCTATGTTTTTAAAGTATTCTAAACTTTGTTTCAACACTTTGCTAGGGTGGTGACAACAAAAAGAGTTTTACTCTAAATGATCTTATGGACTGCTTGCTTGTTTAAGTATTTAAAGGACTAAAGAGTCTATAAGAGTTTTCTAGACTTTCATGTACTCAGTGTCCCACCATCTCCCGCTATGTTAGTGAGCGATGGGATAGGTCGATCGGATAGTAACCTAGAGTTCGGTAAAATAGTAAGGCCTACTGGAGGCTAGTGGAGTCGCCAGGTGGATTTTTAGTTGTTTTGAGGTATATGTGTATGGTCCACCACCAGTATTGACAAAAACCAATCTAAAGGAGTTTTTTTGGGGTTTTTCCGAGTTTTATGTGCAGCCTAGTCTGTGAGAGTGTTATAAACCTGATTCATCACTTTGCTAAGATGGTGAAACAGAGAGTTTACTCTAAATGATTCTACAGGCTGATGGTCTGAGTTTAGGATTGAAGGACTAAAGGGTCTATAAGAGTTCGCTAGCCTGTCATGTACTCAGTAGGTCCCACCGTGATCGCCATTATGTTAGTGAGCAGTGGGATAAGTCAATCAGATAGTAGCCTAGATTTTGGTAAAGTAGTAAGGCCTACTGGAGGCTAGTGTAGTCGCCAGGTGGATTCTTAGTTGTTTTGAGGTATATGTGTATGGTCCACCACCAATACTATCAAAAACCAATCTAAGGGAGTTTTTTGGGGTTTTCTAAGTTTTATGTATTTCTAAGGTTTGGAAGAGTTTCCTATAACTGACTCATCATTTTGCTAGGATGGTGAAGGAGCTATTTTTTACTCTTTGGACAACACTTAAGTTTTCTAATTTTGAATGAGACTTTGAGATTTACTAAGGAGTACTTAGATTGTCACTAACTCAGAAGGTCCCACCGTGATCACCATTATGTTAGTGAGAGGTGGGATAAGTCAATCAAACAGTATTCTTAAGGCTGCTTAAGGTCTAGGGAATCTAAGTTTGTTTAATACTCAGAGTCCCACCATGATCGCCATTATGTTAGTGTGGCGATGAGGTGGCTCACTGGTAGGTATTCTTGAAAATAAGGGACTTCTAGAGTTCTAAGGTGTCCTTAGATTTTCACTAACTCAAAGTCCCACCATGATTGCCATTATGTTAGTGAGCGGTGGGATAAGTCAGCCAGACAGTATTCTCAAAAATCTCTAAAGATTAGGGAAACTAAGTTTGTTTATCACTCATAGTCCCACCGTGATCGCCATTATGTTAGGGTCCCGTGATTTGGCTGATTGGCAAGCCAAATGACAGTGTAACATCAAACCAAGCTTTGGAGCTCGAGGAACTAGCCTTCCTGGACTCAGAGAGGGCTCTCTCTATATGTGTAAGGGATATCTGTGTGTTTGTTTATTGTGTTCTGATTTTAGGCTAGTTATGAAGTAAGTTTTTTATTTTTGTTTTTTAAGTTGTGAGGGATGAAACTGATCAAAGATATAAAATAGATAACAAGATGTTAGATTAACTGGGCTATGGGGTTAAAAGGTCAAGAAAGCTATTAGATGACGATACAAGGCTGTTGAAGGGCCGATTTGATTCAAGGTAGAAAGGATCTTAGGGAAAAATGGAGTAAATGGACATCAAGTTTGTGAACAACAAAGAGTTTCAAGCATCACTGGTTCAATAGATAGCATAAACATGGTAAGGAAAACCCTTAATCATGCAAAATGTAACTATAAACTAATTGACACATAGAAACAAACATTCAAGCCATGCATAGAAGTATAAGGCCCTCTAACTTTGGGAAATGGCTATCAGACTTTGGGGAAAACACATAAGATGGACTAACAACTCAAAAAACTATGTTGGAATGCCTAAACACAGTAATTCAAGTTATTGGGCACTTTGAACAACAAGATTTGCATAGTTTTAGGCAAAGGGCTAGATCGGGACTAGGCCTCCTTGGTTAAAAAAAAATGATAATCTTAATCAGTCAAAGAGATAGTTTCATGGATGGAACTATGGACAGTCATAGGTAAGCAGGGCACACCATACATCCTACTCAACATGCATAGAACTATTAATTAAACTAGCAACAATATCCTCAAGTTATTAAAGAGCAGTTAAGAATTCTTTAATGCAACTAAGGAAGAAGAAAACATAAAAGCTATGAAGATTCAGGAATTTTGAGGTGCCTCCATGGGCATATCTCAAATTTGTTCTCTACTGATCTATAGCAAGCAAGAAATATGTATCATGAATGAAAACTAGAAGACAACAACAAAGCAAGAGACACTATACCATTCTACCATGTCATGGAATCCATCAACAATCCTTCATCATTCATCCAAGAACATTCAAGAGGCAATCCAAAAGCATAACACAAGTATTTTCTCCAAAGCTCATATGACCATATATTGCTTCTCTTCTCAAGTTCAGCCTTGTTTACAATGAGAGCTTGTGGAATAAATAGGCTCAAGTGAGGAAAACCTCATGGTTCAACTTCCATCCTCATTGGCCTAATCAAAATATCTAAACTTGTCCTTGAGGCTTTACAAAGCCCAAGGCACAAAAATATCTCATAAAATATCTAAAAATTGCTAAAAAAAGGTAATTTAATTGACTTTGCATCATTTTTCATGTGCAAAAATAGCTAAACGCACATTTGGAAAAATCAGATTTTTGAGGTTCAAAAATTACAAAAATACTTCAAATTTATATCAGAAAAAGGTCCCCTGACTTTCCGAAAACATTTTGCAGCCTTCCTGATGTCGAAATGAGGCTCATGATAGCTCGTTGGAAAGCTCTGAGTGTATAATTTCCGGTGCAACTGAAATTTCTCCAATCCAATGCCCAGAAGTTCTCCAAATCTGTACCTGTGTGTAAAAAGCCAGAAAATTACAGTCTGCTGATAGACCGGGCAGAGTGTGCAAAATGCGAGCCTTTTTCGCTGTTTTGAGGGGGAATATGATCTCCAAATGCTCTAAAAATCGCTGAGGACATGCTCATGAAATTATGGCATCCGATGATACCATTCTCCTCCCTTGATGAATCTTCAAAATGAAATGGCGAATTTATGAGTTTTTGATCAAAAACTCAAAAATGCCAAAAAACCAAAAATTGTCAAAATGGGCTCAAAATTGGGGTGCATGACCCTCAAGGGTCCTTGGCAACATGTTCCGAAGCTGAAGCCAAAATGTCAAGTGCTGATATGCCTTTCTCCCTTTTCTTCTTGAAACTGTTGTTTATCACTACTGAGTTACTGTTGTTCAGCACTCTTCTCCTCTTTTTCCTGCTGCTGCTCATCTTTACCACTGCCATGCTGCTCCTATTGTCTTGCCTAGAGGGGAATCTTGATCTACATGTGCTCTTGAAACACCAAACTTCTTCAAAGTTTTTGAAATGCCTTCTTTAAATCAAATTCTGTCAACTCACTATTTTGATAAGGAAACAGTGTTTCTATGGATGTTTGTGCAAAATGCTCTCTTTCAATGTGAAACCTCTGCCCCTTTAAAATGCGGCCTTCCCAACCTTTGATATGTAATTCAACCAGCAAACCCTTTAAGAAGAAAAAACATAATGAAAGGAAGATAAGCAGTCAAGTGAATATGCTGTGTATAGTGACAAGGTCACCCTGCTCTGTGATGTTTGGGGGAAAATCAATATATTCTTGTATCTTTGACCGAGGTAAACTTCTCAACTTCATAATCTTTCCCTTGTATTAGTATACTAATCAACCAACAAAGCTCACACCATACACACAGTCACCTTTAGTGCAGACACACAGTCAATTTCACTGTTCATAGAACAAAGGTGACAGATCTTGGAAATGTTTCAAAGGTTTCAACCAAGCCTGCAAGAGTTTTAACTTTCAAATAATCAAGGCTCCCTTTTCAATATAGAGCCCTGTCTCTCTAGAAAATCGCCCTTTCAACCATCTGAATATCAACTTATCAAATGAACTTGAAGAACAGAAAGACAGTCAAGTAGTATACACAGTGAACAACTATCTTTTCTGTGGTTGGTAAAGGTAACCTGCCTTTTGATGCTTTGGAGATATAAGAAACCCTTGTCCTTTGAAGAAGAAGATGAAAACATAGTTTTGAGTTCAAAACCTTTTTCCTTGTAGGTACTTCATTAGCATATTCAGCACTTTAACACAGTTTTAAACCATGGATATCCACACAGCAAAAACACTGTTTACAGACATGGTGACAGAGTTTGAAAAGTTTTGTAGGTGGTAGTAGTGGTCTTGCAGCAATCAAACAATCAAGGTTCTTCTTTAAACAGAACTCTACTCCTTTTTCATGCCTTTCAACTAACATATTTCAACATTATCAACACATTCAAAGTCATTGTTCATGAGATAGGGAAAAAGGGCTTATGTTGTTTTTGTGATGTAATAGCAAAGGCCTGTAGCATTCAATAACATAAAACATCTTTTTAAACAAAATACTGCCTTCTTTATACTCTACTACTTTTCCTACCTCAGATTGACAATATCTCCAAATGCAAATGGTAGCTTTACCGATTAGCTATGTTTTATGAATGGAAAGTCAAGACACTGTTTTGTCTGTTCAACACCCAGAAAAAACCTTTGAAAGGTCAAAGAAGCTGATATAATGATCACTGCTGTCTGAAGACTGATCTACTGCTTTACCCTTTAAACCCTGTGCTCTTCTTTCTTTGGTAGAGTAAACAGCAAAGGAGTTGTTTGTGCTTTGGAAATTTGCAAAAAGAGATGGCCACGATCCTTACTTCCATTTGAAACATGGAAAAGTCAAAGTCTCTTTCATACTCGCTTGGTGAGGCTTTTTTGAAAGATGTTTCGAAACAGTCTCTGCTTTTAAACAAACTTGAACCTTTATCCTTTAAACATAACCTGATACTCTTTTTTCTGGATAAATGTTACAGTGGGAAAGAGCATATCCCTCATAAGCCTGACGCCTTCTTGAAATGAAACAAACATTTTGAGAAAGTAAAACTTTGATTATTTCTTATTTTGTTACTGTTTGAGGACAGTTTATGAAGTTTTGAATCATCAATAAGGACCTACCACCTTTTCCATGCTTACTGCTAGTCAATCACAGCCATTTCAAACTCGTTACTGTAAACCAGAGGAATAACTCTTTTTGATACTGTATTCAATCATGCACCTGGCTGGCAGAGTTTTTACTTTGTCTTATCACAACAAGGTTAGCTTTTCAAATTTTGACAAAGCTTTCAACTAATGGGCATATTTGGAGTTTTAAACATAAAATATATCTCCTTGACTCACACTGGAACATTCATTTTTTCCCTCATTTAGTCTTGGAGAAAATAGTGATTCTTCCACCCTTCAGATTTTTAAAATGACAAAGATGCACGTGGAGTACCTTGAGATTTGAATGGCAAGGCTTCACTGATCGTTTGAGTGGCTTTGGAGCACCTTTGGAAGCATTTGAAACCATCAAAAGACGCGCGGCATGTTCATTTGGAAGAGCACCACGCAAATTTGTGCCATCGGGTCACTGTCGGGCCGACAGGACCGGCACCTACAAGCGCACCACGCAGCCTGCTTTTCCTTTGCAAATTTCGCATCTAAGCGCGCCGCACGCTTTCCTAGGTGTGTCGCACAGCTTCAAACGATCAAAATTCTCGCAAATTTCTTGAACTCTTTCTTTTCCAGTCTTGTGGATAGTCATGAGGTGTTGCTTTGTGTATGGAGGGTATCAAAGAGCTTTGCCACAATCAAACTACCTTTGTATTGGAAAAGGAAAACAAAACCTTATGAATTGTTTTGATGAAGGCTTTGGCAATATATATTTTTTAAGAAAGGTTTTTGGGTTAAAATCAAACTTTGAAGTTTTCCTTTTCCAAATCACAAATGAGACTCTCTGTTGTTCAAAACCTATAGTGGCAAATGGTCATTTTCTTTATAAACCTATTCTCCTTTTTGGAATGATATAACCTTTTGGAGAAAAATGTCCTTTGAAACTTTGACTGTCTCTCACCTAGAGGAAAAATGTCTCTTTCTGTAGCAGTGGCATGTGGATTTTGCCTTTGATGATTTCTAGAAACTGAAAAACTATGCCAAAACTCTTTTTGTACTTGATGAACTAGTATACTTACTTGTAGTGCCGTTTGCTGAAGAATAAATTGAACTATTGCCTCAATATCTTTTATACTTTCTGATTCTTGAATGGCATACTTGTCTCTGTCATTTGAAAGGAGATGGCTTACCTTTTTAACTTGGTTTGACAAACTCTGCCTCCAGGTGTCTCATCAGTTTCTTCTTCAACTGTGGATGTCAACAATTTATTTGAATTCATTCAGGCTTTGTCATGGTCTTTAGATGAAGGAGGGTGTTGCTTCCAATACACTTTCTCTGCTCATAACATACCAATATGGTGCTTCTTGATCTTTAACTAATGAAGACCTGTGTTTGTCTCAAGCTTTCTGAAAACTGACAGTATGTCAAAGCACCCTTTTGCATATTATGAACAATAGTTTCAACTGCAATGCCTCTTGAGGAGATAAGCCAGATTTTCTGTGTTAGGTGTTATAAACAGATTTGAAAAGGCACCTGTCTATAATTGGAGTTGCTTTCATTAATGACATGCCTTTCCAAGGTTTTAAAACTCATATCATAACCTTTTTATACCTTTGTGTTGAGGAGGTAAGTATGTGAGATGTGAAAAAGCAACTATAATTACTCACAGACACCAAGGCTCTTTCTGGCCACTTTCTTCTAATGGAGCTCTAAAATCACCAAACCTATTGCATCTAAAGGATTCACTTGTCTTTGTGGTGGAGTGTGGATCGCAACACCTGAACTTGCACTGGCGCTTTGAATGACATCAAGATGGCTTAGGTCTGGGGCTGTGTACTACTTGACTGCTCTTTCTCTATGTTTATCTAGAAACCATGGACTGTATTCCACAAATCAACAGAAATATGAGAGTACACAGAGGTCCCTTTTGCTGAAATATCTTCATGCTCAGCACTGATTTGGGCCATTCAGACTAGCACCCTTGCAGAGATGTTTTGTTACAATATCTTTGATCAATGTAGTCTCTTTTTGTTGCGCCATACTGAAGATGCCTGAAACTTCAAATGATCCTCTTTCTTAGGACATAAGACCAAAAACCCTGCTTTCTTTTGTCTTGCATATTTCAGATCTTAGCCCTGTTTTGATTATCATTTTCCCTCAGAAACCTTGAGTCACTGTTTCACTGTCTAGTAAAAACAAACCTGTGCTTACTGTCAGTTTTGCAATTCTTCAAGTCAACACTGGCCATCGCCCTCTTCTTGTGGGTGAAGGAGGCGCCTTAACCCTCTGCTTATAGATGAAGGAGGTTCTTGGCCATGACAAATTACTTGTCGGTTTGACAGTGGTGTCTTTCTTCTACTGTGATTTCATGCTGAATGGAAGCTGCAAGGTCTTGATGAGTAACTCCTTACCCCGCAGATGTGTCTCAAGCTCATGTTGACATTGAAAAGTAGCTGTTCTTCTAAATGTGGTTTCAAGAATTTTCTCTTGAGATGATGATATATTTCCTGTCTTTGTAAAATCCATAAAACATTGTAAACACATAATAATCAGCTTGAGACTGTGGTCTATGCAGTGCTGAGACTTAAGGGTGTGTAAGTGGCGCGACTTAGAGCTGTGATCAACTTGATTTGCAGAGTGGGAGGTCTGTTATGATTGGTCTGTATCAGATGGAGGTTTTTGGCATTTTGATGGTTGCCAAGGGTAAAATGCCTTAAAGCGCCACTGCCTAACTTAAGGGAGGCTTTTGGAACAGACATTGGATTATCTTTTTAGAGCTGATGAGCAGAATAGTAGGGCTAAAGTTAGATAGGATAGTGATAATGAGGTTTAACCTTGACATGGGCGGACTGAAAAGCAGGAGGGCGAAAAAAGTTTTATGAGGGTTTTCTAGATGACAAATTGACATATGGAGATCAGCTTCTGGAAAACTCAGCTATGGATCTAGTCATCACTAACAAGTGAAAAATACTGATGACTAACAGATCTTATGATGTTAAACCATGAAATGTAGGAATATGTTGGAGGGGAATGGCCTTCATAGGTTCATTAACTGCAGTGTCCACAATGGGATATTGTAGTGTGGAAGTTTGATGGGTTTTTTGGTTCTAGTTCTGGGCCATTTGATCAAATACGTGCCAATATCCTTCTGGGATATCTGGGGAATTATTCTTAGGCTGACTAGAAGGAATAGGAATGACTTTGACAACACTCCCTTGATCTAGAATAATGAGTGTTACTTGCTGACCTACTATCTAAGGAGATTCAGGTCCTTTAGCTTTGTTTTGAATGATGTTGACATCACTTCCCTTATCTAGATTGCTCACTATTTGGATTACTTCAAGAGGAGATTTTGGTTCCTCTGTTTCCCTTGTTTCTCCTCCTCCTTCACAGTGATTACTAGAGTTCCCTTCAATTTCTTGGGAATCTTGCTCAATTCCTTCTGTTTGGCTATGTACTTCAGCAAAGGCTACAGATGGTGATTCTGTGACCTGAAGGGAACTAGTAGGTTGTCTAGAAGTAACTTTTCTAGGTCCTACTGATGGTTGAGATTCGGCTTTCTTTAGGATTTCGTCGATGAAATTTGTTCGACCAAGGGTCACCAGTCTCTTAGATTTTTCAAGTTTAGGAGGAATTTTGTTCTCTTTAGGTTTTCTATTCATTCAAAAAAAGAAAAGCATTCCTTCCTACTTCAAACTTTTTACTCAATTCTACTGTGAAGTGGGCCAATGAACAAGTATGTTCCTTGCTCGATACACAGGTTCTTACCTTCCATTTTTAATACCCAACTCTTCCCTAGCAGAAAAAAATAAAATATGCATCACTCTTTCTAAATGGCATACACTCTCCCTGGCAACGACGCCAAAATTTTGAGGTATAAAAGGTGTCTTTTAAACGCCTATTTATCCTACATTAATTATCAATCTAGGTACAATTTTTTATTTCAAGAGTGTACTCTGTCTGAGGCTACAATTCAATATAAGAGTAATGCTTTGCAATATGTAGTACAGTTTTGTAAATACAAGAGTAAATGGATGCTTGGAAATGAAATATAACTACAATGACATGAAATTAAATACTCTGAAATCCAATCATTCACTCTGCAATCATCAATCAAGGATGCAGTAATGATAACTCTTTCCTTTAGCAACTGATGAAATTGAAATCAAATTAAAACAAGACAATCAATATGAGAATGAAGGTAGCAATAACCAGATGTCATTTACAGATGATGATCTTGCACTCCACACTAAAGCAATTAAATGGAAATGGAAATTGAACTAAATTACTAATGTTGCTGATGAAAGTAAACTAAGCAAGCTCTCTAAAAGAAAAACCAATTCTTTGCAGGAATGAATTAAACTAATTAACTGAAATGAACAGCAATCTAAAATAAAAAGGAATAGCAAAATCTAACTACTAGAATTGAACAACACTTCTATCTAATCAGATTGAACAACAAAACTCTATTGAACAGCAAATCTTATTGAACAACAAACTGAATGGAACATCGAATTGAATCGGAACAGCAAACTGAATCGGAACAACAAATAGATGGCAATAGCGACTGCAATAGAACAGCAACTGCTGAACAACATGGTTCTGTTAAAGTATAACAAGACAAGTTATATGGAGATTATGATTCTTGTTAAATCATAAAAGAAACGGCAACGCAATTCACCAATATAACACACCGATATTATGAAGAAATTAAGCAATAAACCATTAAACTTGAAAGCTGTAATGAAAACAGATGCAAACTGTCACACAACAATAATTGAAAGATAACGATACAAACAGCAGATAGATCCAGCAGGGCCGGGCCCTTAGCCACCAGTGAAACACCGCTAGGTTACTCCAGAATCAAGAAATGGAACGGTAACTATATCATGTATTAATCGAGAATAATAGCGTTACAACAGTCGCTCACTGATCACAAGAGTCAATGAGAAATTACAGAGTTACAAACAGAGTTTCAATAATAATCATTCTTGTTTTTCTGATTTCTAGAGGCACTGCCTTTTATAACAATTCGGCGGACAATACAAGAAACAACGATAGACTTTGAAAAACGATCCCTCAGGATCGAAAGATCATGAGGGATTTTCTCCCTTTTCTCCTTTTAGCTAACACTTGGTCTTCTTAGGCTATAGCTGTGTTGTTCCCAGCCTTACTTTAGTTGTGCATTCTGATTTCAACCTCCTTGTCTGGATATGGCCCTTTGCTGGAGGAACAACAGTTACTCTTGTTTTATCTTTGCCTTTCTAATGGTAGTTTCCCACTTCATTTGTTTCCTGTTGAGAATAAAAGACAATCTTTTAGCTAATTTTCACAATAAACATTAATCTTTGCAATTATATCATAATCCTTCAATATATCACCTTTCTAGAATAAAAAGAGCTATGTTAAAAGGAAAAAAGTAAATAAATACATGGTGAATTCATACCTTTTCTAATGCTCAACAATAACCTCTTCCGGATTCTCCGGAAGTGCGCCAAAGGTGTGAAAGCCCCAAGTTAGGCATTCTTATATTTAACTGGCTTGTGAGAGATTTTTCTAGGTCCCTATATTAATAGTGTAGTCCCTTATTATGTTAGTGTATCCCCCCTTATTGTTATTTTTGTACCCCTGTAACCCCAATATTGTTATTATTGTGCCCTTAAATTATTATTGTTAGGTCGGTTAGGATTACATTGTGGCCCCACTAGGATCACATTGTGGCCCCATGGACTCCTATATATAGAAGGAGGTTTTGGTCATTTGTATCATCCAAGAATTGTTCATTTATGTAATGTATTGGAGGTTTACCCCTCGAAGTGGCTTATTTCTAAGGCATTGATATCTTTTTTCTTCTATTTCTGGAGCTGGTTTCACAACATTTGGTATCAGAGCTTTGGATTCTAGGGTTTCACTGCTCTAAATAGGTCATCGTGGCATTTTTACTATAAAGTTTTTTCTACGAAGGTTTAGAATTTGAAATTTTTAGGGCTCAAAGCCGAAATCTTAAGGAAATGCGTCGCAAAATTTTAGAGTTTGGTTCGCAATATTTTCGGAGATATGATCTATGGAAAGTAGTGCTTTTTCAGGCTCCCGAATTTCATCTCAAAGAGGTGATCGTGGGAAAATATTCATAACCCTCTCTCTATGCATCGGATTGGAGTCACGTAAAAATTGGTCGCAATTACATGGACTATGGTTTCGTTTCTATCAATTTTAGAGCCAAAGGACGAAACAGTGACACGTGGCAAGTTGTACAATTTTGCTCTACTGAACCAGTCCATAATCAGGTCATTGTGGGAGATTAGACATAACTTTGTCTTGGAGAATCCAAATCAGGTCAGCCCTGTGGCATTTGAAAGAGAATTCATAGGGCTACCTCAATGCAAAATTTTAGATATTGAAGAGCCGAAATCACAGAGATAATCCAATTTCAATATCGAGCTCCTCAAAAGCGAGAAAAAGGTGTGTATTTTTTTTTCGAATTGCATAAGTCTTGTTTGAATAATCAATTTGAATTGATTACAAGGGCGTATTGTAGAATAGATATCAGTATTGGGTTCTAAAAAATGTCTCGTAAAAATAATTCAACACCCATTAAGCCTTTAAACGGCTCTACTATGACTCATGAAGATGAAGAACTGCAACATGATGTATCAAAATTACAAGAGCAAGTGCACCAAATTTCTCTCTTGCAAAGAGCAGCAAAAAATGAAATGGAAGTTTTGAAGAAAGGCGTGGAAGAGAAGATGGATGGTTTGAAGAATAATATGGATGGTTTGAAGAAAGGCGTGGAATCTAAGATAGCTGGCATGGGAGATGGCATGGAATCTAAGATGGATGACATGGAAGCTAAGATCGATGAAAAAGTGGAAAACATGAAGAATGATGTAAAAGAAGACATGGAAGGTTTGACAAATTTGATACAAGAAATGTTTCCTAATGGTTGAAAGATAGTAGAGGAAACTCATGATGAGAACAAAATAAATGTTAATCGTGATTTCATAAACTCTAATGTTGGTGGAAAGAACCACCATATTCCAAAAATGGATATGAGGAAGTTTGATGGAAAGGATCCTGTAACATGGATACTACAGATAGAGAAATATTTTGATCTCCATAATGTGCAAAACACACAAAAGGTACACATTGCAACTTTACATTTAGAACAAAATACATTTGTATGGTATCGATGGCTTTGCTCTCGTAAAAAAATTGTCACTTGGTCAATTTTTACGGAGGAAATGATAGCACATTATGAGGATACAAAGAGAAACACCTTCTTTAGCCAATTGATAAATCTCAAACAAAAGGGTTCAGTGGTGGAGCGCATTGAGGACTTCCAAAAATTGAATATAAGGGTAACTAATATTCCGTGAGGATAGCTGCTGAATCCATTCATTGAGAAGTAATATACAAGTGTAATGCTGAATGTGAAATTATGGCTATATAGTTGCAACACTCACTTCTATAAAGAATAAGGCATAAGTATTTCTCACATTTCCACAACCTAAAAGTTTGACACCACAACAATTGGAAGAAAAAAGAGAAAAAGGGCTTTGCTACAGTTGTGATAGCAAATACACTAAAGGTCATAAGTGTGCTGAGAAGAAATTATTTTACATAGATTGTGAAGAGGAAGAATAAAATGAACAAGAAGAGGATATACACCAGAAACCAGCCCTAGAAGAGGAAGAAATGAATCCGACCATATCGTGTAATGCATTGGCAGGAATTACCACTCCTCAAACTCTCAAGATAGCAGGACAAATCAAGAAGAAAAAGGTAATAGTGTTGATTGATTCAGGTAGCACCCATAATTTTATTCATTGTAAGGTAGCCAAGGAATTAAATTGTTTCCTATACCTAGCACCAAAATGTCAAGTGATGGTTGCAAATGGAGGAACTATAAATTGCTCTGGAAAATGCCATAATATCAAGCTAACCATGGGGGAATATGTATTGAATATTACAATGCTTTCCATTCCTATGGGAGGTGCTGATGTTGTACTAGGAGTACAATGGTTACAATCTTTGGGGACGGTAGCTTTTAATTTTCAAGAACTTTTCTTGAATTTTTTTCTAGAAGGAAAGGAAGTCAAATTACGGGGTATTGCGGGGAAGCTGGGAAAGATAATAAGCTCTAATGTCATGACAAAGATTCTAAAGAAAGAACAACGAGGTGTAATTGCACAATTATGCTCACTAGAAGTTCCAACATCAAAATCATCTATTTCTCCAGATCTCCAAAAAGTCTTGGACAATCATTCCAAGGTGTTTGAAACTCCCAAAGGACTTCCACCTATTCGTGATCATGATCATGCTATTCATTTGATTCCAGGAAGTGTTCCTCCAAACATCAGGCCTTATAGATATCCTTATGTCCAAAAGAGTGAAATTGAACGTATGATTTCAGAAATGTTAGAGGCAGGTATAATTCAACCTAGTCAAAGTTCTTTCTCTGCTCCTGTAGTATTGGTACACAAGAAGGATGGATCATGGCGAATGTGTCTGGACTATAGGGAGCTCAATAAGCTCACCATTAAAGATAAATTTCCCATTCCTGTGATTGATGAATTATTGGATGAATTACATGGAGAAATTTATTTTACCAAGTTGGATCTTCGTTCAGGATATCATCAAATTAGAATGAAGACCGAAGATATTCTAAAAAAAACATTTCGAACTCATGAGGGTCATTATGAATTTTTGGTCATGCCTTTTGACCTTACCAATGCACCTTCTACATTTCAAGGGTTGATGAATTCCATTTTCAAACCCTTCCTTAGAAAATTTGTGCTAGTATTTTTTGATGATATACTAATCTAAAGTAGGTCTTGGAAGGATCATGTTGAACATGTTGACAGGGTGCTCAAACTATTGCAGGAGAAACAATTATATGCAAAAACATCCAAATGTTTCTTTGGAGTACAAGAGGTGGAATATCTGGTTCATATTGTATCTCACGAGGGTGTTAAAGTAGACCCTAACAAAATTAAAGCCATTAAGGAATGGAAAGTCCCCACAACCATAAAGCAGCTGCGAGGATTTCTCGGGTTAACAGGGTATTATCGCAAGTTTGTTAAGAATTATGGGAGAATAGCAGCACCTCTAACAACATTATTGAAGAAAGATGCATTTTCATGGACTCCTGAAGCAACTAAGGCCTTTGAACATCTTAAAGAGGAAATGTACCTAGCACCAGTCTTAGCTACGCCAGACTTCACAAAAACCTTTATTGTGGAATGTGATGCCTCAGGAAATGGAATTGGTGCTATTTTAATGCAAGAAGGAAGACCCATTGCTTTTGAAAGTCATTCAATCAAAGGAAAGTATTTACAAAAGGATATTTATGAGAAGGAAATGTTGGCAATACTACATGCACTAAAGAAATGGAGACCTTACCTAATGGGAAGACACTTCAAGGTAAAAACTGATCATGATAGTCTTAAACACTTTTGGAACAAAGAATATCTTCAGAAGAGCAGCAAAAATGGGTCACAAAGATGTTGGGTTATGACTTTGAAATAATCTACAAAAAAGGAAAGCTTAATGTTGTTGCAGATGTACTCTCAAGAAAGAATGAAGAGGTGGAAGCATTGCTTTGTGCCATTTCTATTATCCAACTAGATTGGATAACCGAAGCAAGGGATGAATGGAAGAAGGACGAAGAAGTGTGGACACTCATTCAAAAGTTGTAGCAAGATCCTAGTACATCTGATACATTTAGTTGGAAAAATGATTCCTTATGGTACAAAGATCACTTATATATTTGTAAGAATTCCCAACTAAAACAAAAGATTCTTTTGGAATTGCACACTTCTCCTTCAGGAGGACACTCAGGATTTTTAAAAACTTACCACAAGGTGAAGAAATAATTTTTTTGGGATGGCCTTAAATCTGATATTCAAAATTTTGTGGTGGAATGCTTGGTTTTCCAGCAGAATAAAGTTGAGACAATTAAGACCCTGGGTCTTCTACAACCTTTATCCATTCCAAGTCAACGTTGGGAGGAGATTTCAATGGATTTTATCACAGGTTTACCTAAGTCTGAAGGAAGGAGCGTCATCATGGTGGTAGTTGATAGACTTACCAAGTATGCACACTTTTGTGCATTATCTCATCCATTTAAAGCAAGTACAGTTGCTACTACATTTATGGACAGAATTCAAAAGCTACATGGAAGCCCAAGGGTTATTGTGAGCGACAGAGATCCCATTTTTACTGGAAATTTTTGGATGGAGTTATTTTCTTGTTTGGGTAATCAATTAGCTCATAGCTCATCTTATCATCCTCAATCTGATGGTCAAACTGAGATAGTAAATAAATGTTTGGAAGGATATCTTCGTTGTTTTGTATCTGATAAACAAACACAATGGGTCAAGTGGTTACCTCTCACTGAATGGTGGTATAACACTTCCTTCCATACTGCAGCAAAAATGACCCTATTTATGGCACTTTATGGATATCATCCACCATCCATCACATCATCTTTAAGGGAAAATTCGAAGGTTCAAGCAGTGGAAGATCACATCGAGCATCAGCAAGAAGTTCTCCAACTCTTAAAGGATAACCTAAATTTGGCACAAAATCGAATGAGACAACAGGTAGATCAACATCGCAGTGAGAGAAGTTTTAATGTGGGAGACTGGGTATTTTTACGGCTACAACCATACAAACAAATTTCCCTCAAGAAAGCTAAGAAGGATAATAAATTATCGCCAAAGTACTATGGTCCTTACAAGCTTTTGCAAAATATTGGTACTATGGCATACAAATTGGAGCTTCCTGCTTCTTCGCGAGTGCATCCAGTTTTCCATGTTTCATGCTTAAAAAAGGTTATAGGGGACAAACTTCCAGTTCAAACAATATTGCCAGAACTTTATGAGGAAGGAAAAACCATATTAGAACCTGAAGCAGTCATGGAAAAAAGAACTCGACAACTACAAAATCGATCAATTTCAGAGTATCTCATCAAATGGAAGAACTTACCCACTGAAGATTCTACATGGGAGGATGAGAATTTTGTACAAAAGCACCTGGAGCTACTGAAGCGTTGACGAAAACACTTGTTTGAAGGAGAGGGGCATGTTAGGTCCCTATATTAATAGTGCAGTCCCTTATTATGTTAGTGTAGCCCCCCTTATTGTTATTGTTGTACCCCTGTAACCCCAATATTGTTATTATTGTGCCCTTAAATTATTATTATTAGGTTGGCTAGGATTACATTGTGGCCCCATGGACTCCTATATATATAAGGAGGTTTTGGTCATTTGTATCATCCTATAATTGTTCATTTATGTAATGTATTGGAAGTTTCCCCCTCGAAGTGGCTTATTTCTAAGGCATTGATATCTCGTTTCTTCTATTTTTGGAGCTGGTTTCACAACATATTTCACCAATGGAATCCTGTAATAAATGTACTTCAACAAAAACCATCATCAGTAAAGCATGACAAAATCATCTTTAATCATAGAGAAGTGAAGAAATTGATGATAATCAACCATAGAGAGTATTTGGCCAAAAGTGACAGAATTAGGGTATAGCACGGGCTAAAAACCTAGGGTTTTAGGGTATAAATAATGATGTTTCATGATGAAAACATGGGCATATACGATGCCCAAAAGTTTTCATTCTTTTTCTTTATCAGCTCATCTACAACTTTGATGTTAGTGGGATCATATCCCACTTCTATGAATAGCTCTTCTAGAGATTTAATCTTGTTATATTTGGCTTGTGAGGAAGCCTTTTCTATCTTTAGTTGATCTTTGATGTTCCCTAGAGTGTTTTGTGGCTTCTAAACACCCACGGCTTTATTAGTCATGGTAAAGTAAAACATTTCACCAGCTTGTTTGTGAAATTCTATCTGGTCAATAGGATGAAGATCTTGGGCCTGAACTTCATATGATGTATTTTTATAATTTGCTGATGATTTGGGATGCTTCATTGTGGGTTGTAGGAAGGTCATTTGCATCTTCCTAGTCTTTTAGTCAAATGCAGAAAGTAATCTGCTTTGGTCACTAGGTGACTATTTCTAGTATTGAATATATGTATCAGCTTTGAGGGCTTCATTCCTGATCTTAATCTATTTATACTTCTGCATAATATCCATCTCTTTCTCTCTTGTTTTACTTGAAGAGGACACTTCAACACTATGCTGCTTTTGAATCATCTAAGTTTTTGATGTTGGAGGTTGGTGTGTTTCTTCAGAAACTGCAGGAGGAGCATTTTCTTTCACCACTGCATCAGTATCAAGGATTTCAATAGTTTTAATTTGTTCTTCTACACGATTTAATTTTGGTTTCTTCCTATACATCAACTTGAACTTAGTTTCAGTGGTAGCTTTAGATGTATAGTACCCTTCTTCTCCGCCTCTCTTATATTTTTTATCTGGTGGGGCTGGAGTCTTCATGATTTCACTAGTTTCTGTTGGTTTCTCCAGTTCTTTCAAAGTTTTCTCCAACCATTCATACTGATTGGACTACTTCTCTATATCTAGCCTGGACTCATGTAGATAAGGAGTTAATTTACATTTGATTCTTAATTTTCTTATTACTCCTAAAGGATCATAATACCACTGGAAACTTTGACTGAACATAGATTCCTGCAAATATTTTTTTCTTATAAAACGGCATCTCTACTGTTACAAATGAAAGGACCAACTTGATTATTTATTTTAAATTTTGTCTTATTTTTGGCTAGTAAGAAATTGATTCCATCAAAATTAAGGATCTTCCTGATATACTCAAGTGCAAATAACCTCATTGGGAGGTATTTGGGTAGCTTATATGGAAAAAGATTAGATCCATATACCTTAATTTCTGTGTGATTTTGGTAAAGGTACCAATCTTCAGTCCTATTGTGTTCTGATAATTGCAGGACTCTTTTAATCTCCTCACTGACTTTGGGTTGAATGTTGTTATTCAGCATGTTGACAATAGGATGGATGAAAGAGTAAATGAAATCTGTGTATGTGAACTCTATTTATTCCTTCCTGATTAAGGAAGTCCAAAAGATAACTGACTGTGGGTTACCTTCAACATCTAGTTTCTGAAGGTTGATGGAAAATTTTTCAGCTTGGAAGTATAAAAACATGTGGAAAAAAATAGATGAGTACTTGAAGACACCTTCTTCATGCATTTTAACAAGTTTTTCATGCATAGTATCAGCAATGTACTGGGAAAATTTGAAAATGGTAGCAGGAGGCAGACTAGGGGTGAAAATAGAAAAAAATCCTAAGAATGAAGCATCCACATGGTCATCAGTAAAATAACCCAAAATAGAAGACAACATCATAATGATATGTTTGCTTCTCTCAGAGAAAATAGATGCTGGATAAAGTGGATTAGTCTTTGGAGTCTCTACTGATGAGGGGATGAATGATTGGAAAATCTGGAACCTCTTGGGGAAGTCAAGATTTAGATATAGCTGGGTAAGGGTCTCAATAGATAAAGGGGTTTCATCTAGCCTAGATTCAATCTATAGCATTTGAATAGAATTTCTTTTCTAGGGGTTACAATGGCTCTTTGATCAGGGAAATAACAAGTTTGAGAGAGTCTGATGACCTCTATACATGGAAAGTCTGTGGGAATACATACTTGGGAAAATTGGACTCCCAAATGAAAATCTCATCAACTTGGTCAATTTATTTGTCATGGCTCCAGCAATGGAGCTCAAGAAGGTTAAACTCAATGACAGGGTCAGTAATTTTAAAAAAAATTTCTGCCAAAGGTGTGTGTTCTACATCCACAACTGGAGGTTGTAGGGGATTAAATGATACAATGATTTGAGAAGCCATATTTTGTTAGTTTTAATCAATTGATTTCTCTTTTGATTCAGAAAAACAGTTTCTGACCCTTAAAATACTATGGAAAGATTATTTACAGTCTGTAGAAGGTTTGAGATGAAACAAGAGCTTTTCCTCTGGTTTATAATTATTCAATTGATAAATTTTACTCTTAGTGATCACAAATAGTCTCAGACATTGGGAATTTTGTGAAAAGATGCCTAGGGTCTGCAGAAAAAGGATTGGGAAGCAACAGGGTTTTCTTTTGGTCTACAAAGGCTTCTAAAGTGATTCAATTAGCTAATAGGTTACTTTCTTATAGCTTTAGGAATAGGCCTTTGCACTAAGGAATACCTGGAAATGGTGATTTTCTAGCTTAAAGAGGTGGTTATGGATGCATTGGAGGTTTTCTGTGGCTTCACTGGTCTTTATAGAGCTTTTAAATGTTTCTGCAGTGACTATAGCAATAATAGGGTGGATATATGCTGAAGTATGGCTTAAAACAGGTTCAGGAGCTATTCTTTTGCTCTAAAATAGGTCGGCAATGCTCTATTCATGCACAATGTAACATAAAAGGTGAAAAGGTTTTTCAAAGGGTGGCTATATGTCTTTTTAGCCAACAATGGTTAAAAATTGAATGAGCACGTTTAATTCAAAAGGAAGGGTGGTTTTATAACGGGAGGAAATATTGCTTAGTGGTTTTCACATCGGTAGAAGTGGTTGGGAAGTATAATTTTTGAGGATACGACGCAATAGTATACTATCACATAGCCAGGGAGTGGGGTGCGAAAAATTCTCATTTCACAAGGCCTCGTGGTGGTTAATGTTTCGGGAAATGTTACCCTAAAGGTCTTGGGTTGATGAACCTTCACAGATTAGGGGCATGTCATTACAATAAGGACTCACTTAACCAGCTTCTATGCATTAAACTAGAATCTACAGGTTGCAGACCTTACGTGGATATCCCTCGGCTATAGTAGATCCCGCGGGGTGCAAACCCCCTGCAACTCTTTGTGCTCCATAATCTATAAATCAACAAAGAACGAACACAAAATCCTTGTTTTATAACATATATATGTTCTAGATGTTAGTGAAAAGCATGCATAATATCATAAAAACAATATTAAATGAACAATTTATGATCATTACACATGTATAAAATATTATTGACACATAAACATCAGGAACAAGATGGTACTTATGTTATTAATGACATGTACAATAAAAAAACATGGAGAGATCACATGAAATCTATCGCGGCCTTCGAGCATACCATCCTATGGATCCGTCCAGCCCTAGCCTCTCAAGATATCTTCCAATAATAGTGCACAATGGATGTCACATAGGGCAGTGAACATCTCAAGGAAACAAGGGTTTCCTGAAAATATCTGGGAAGTGCATGAGGCAAAGAAATATCTAAGACTTTGATAGGGCCCCAATGGTGTATAATATCTATATTTCTCTCTCTCTTCCCCCCTTAGGCCATTCCCTTGAGGGGATTTTATACTCTCTCAAATTATTTTTTTCAGTTGGGAATAGTTAGGCCCGGGGCTAGGGTGGTTAATTTATTGGAACAACCATAAACCCCTCCTATAAAAAAGAGAAAATATATATTTTTAATGTTTAAAATGGCATACGCAGTATACGTATGGTCTCGCGTATGGGTTTTAAGATACTGTTTTTTGAGAAATATATCCAAGACTGAAGGGAAGGGTTGCCCAAGGCCAATGCATAAGGCATCAAGTATATGATGGTGATAGATGATGCTATAACAGATGCCCCCTAATATATGAGGTCAAAAGGGGTACATGATGGCCCAAATGTATTATGTGCATAGAAAGAACCATGTGAGGACTAGAGAGGACTTCACCAGATTTTAGCCTGCCAAAAAAACTAGTGAGAGAGATCAGAAGGATAACTCATGTCTAAGGTGGGCATACCCATGCTCAGTGAAAGAAAAGCATGTCCTAATATGAAGTATAGAGCGGATCCAATATGTATACAAGTATAGCTGAAATGTAAAGTACATAGTGAATCATCTGATCACTGTCCAAAGTACAAGTCAAAATCAAGTCCAAGTATCACATATACAAGACTGATCAATGATGCTCCAATAGATATCTGATCACAAAAGTCACAACTGAATCTCCAAGTACCAAATCATAAGTGGTGGAAAAAATGGTACAACACGCAACTTGGGAGCCAACATATAAGATGTTTCTGTGATGAAACTGCAACATATAAGTGTGGATGGTGTCATTGGAAGAAAACTGAAGGAGCTTCCAAAGTGAACCAAAGAATTTTGATGCAAACTCGAGGTCTTCAACAATCACCATGGCACAATTCTACATAATGGGAATAAATGAGCTGAAGTCAACCATGTGAGAAATAATTTTACTACTGGTCATTGATGTATACCATTAACAAATGCGAGACAACCCACCAGTAATGATAATGAGTGTCAAGGTTCCCCAGTACAATCTAGCAAGTGCGAATGAATGAGTTGAAGTCGAACACTTGGAAGAATATATCAATCAGGAGGAAATGATGTATCCTCACTGTCGATAATGCAGAGTCTACCACTAATGACTACAAACCCTAAGGTACTATCAAAAGGACTCTAGACCTTATTCCCAGAGAAATTAGCCGGAGACCATGGGAAAATATTTGCTAGAAGGAAGGCATTAAAGCATCCCACATCAGTCCATCGCGAGTGTAACCCGTAGGCCAAGATTTGGAAGGAATTGGACGAAGTAGAGTGAAGTATCCAACCCAAAGTACATTTCTAGCATGCACAAGATGAAGCTAGTGCACTGCAGAAACCCACTGAACCAACCAATAATGAAATCTGACAAAGAGGCGAGATATCCACCGATAGGGTCAAATGGAAATCAAGGTACTACATGAATTCCAGGTGTGATAATGTAAGCTTATGTCAAACACAAGGGAAACCACTCAGTCAAAGGCCCATGATGATGATCAAATGTTGAGTACAAGGTCACCTATCAATGATGTAAATAGGGCCAAGGTGCAGCTCCAGGTTTAATATCAGAGCAATACGTCGTAGTCAATAAGAGGCAAACCCGCCGGCAAGAAGTCAGTGGAGACCTTCTCAAACCAGCAAGAAAAGGACCAAATATCTGATGTGATAGAACAAGTGTTACACCATTTTTTTGGTCATCTAACCCATTATCATTAGATGAACCCAAGTACACCATGTAAGACCAATTTTACCCTAAGTAAAATTGCTTTCACCATGTAAAATAACATTTGTCTATATTTCCTGGTCATATTTAACCCAAAACAAGGAAATTAATTAAATAAATCATTATTTATTTAATTAATTATATTCCCACCATCTCCCTAAAATAATAAATAAATCATTTATTTATTTACTGTTTATAAATAAAGAAATTGACCCAAGTCAAAAGACCTTTTCCGTCCAACAAATATAATAAAATATTCCTAAAGGGTGATTCTAGAATTTGATTAATAATATTTTATTCATGCACCGAGTTCTAGAACACGCCAATATTTTGTTATAAATAGAAGGGTTTTCCCCATTCATTAGTCACCTCCATTGCATTAGATCACTCTAGATCTACTCTTGGTCACCATTTTCCATTTTTGCCTTGTGAGCTCCCATTGAGTTCTATGTTTGTCTGGGTTTTCTACACCAATAAGAGAGAGGAATTTTAGATCTGAAACGCTGACGAATTTCAAGAACCCATCCCATTGAGGAGAACCGGAAAACACCTTTCTTGTTTTCCTCTCAGGTGCCCCATTTTTTAATATAATATAATTTTTTTTTTTTTAAATACATTGTTCTTGTCTTGTCTATTGGATGCATGGAGCCATATTGTATTTTATCTGCTTAATATCTTTTGTGCTTAGATCTGGACTTGTGCAGCATTATTTGGATCACCTCATTGCAGACTTAAGGATATTTTGCAGCCATAATCGATGTTAGGGCTATTTTTTATGCGTAGCTAAAGTGATATTTTACGACGAAAGATTCATACTAACAATTGGCGACTCCACACGGGTTTTTTTTTGCGACCGCTGTCGTTTTATATATTCCTGCATATCCAGCTATTTCATACCCTAGGGTTTCTCTTCCATTTTCTGTTTTTCCTATTTTTATGGTGCTTTCCACCTCTAAAACCCTCAAACAGTCAAATTTTTAACTTTCGTGTGTTTCTGGCCTTATTGCGCAGGTGACAGACATCAGCAACAGCTGAGACGACAAATTTTTCTGAAATCTGCCGCTGAGAGAGCTGGATCTGCAGGTCGCACTTATCGGCCCAAAAACTGTGACTTGGCCTTGAGGTCACACTTTTCTGCCCCAAATCTGCGACCTGGACTGCAAATAGGTCAGAACCTGTGACCTGCACTTTTTTCTGCAATTTTCCATCACTTTTTCTGGGTTTGTCTGAAGCTTCTATCAGGGTTTTCCAGCCTCTGTCTCCACCCGTCTAGACCTATTCCTGATATATTTCACTCAAATAAGTGGGAATCATGCCCCTTAGGGCTCTAGTACCCTCCACTTTTTGTGGGAGAGTTTTTGTTGTTTCAGAAGTCTGAATTTCCATGGTTTCAGCCTTTTTTCTTCCAGATCTGATACCTCATTTTCAGATCCCTTTAGATCAGCTCTTCTCCCTTTCAAATCACCTCATATAGTTTATCTCCTCCTTTTTAGCAGCAACCTTGCCTCTGCCTCTTTGCTGTTCTCTGCACCTCTTTTCAGCAGCTTTCTCCTTTAGATCCCCGTCCCTCCCAACCTTAGATCTATTGGCCTCTTTTTAGCATGCTTTGCTTAGTTTTTTCCCTCTTATAGACTAGTTTTGAGAGACCCACCTTCTTGGGTTAGATTGATGCATTGGTAGCTGTTAATTTTCTATTCTTTTAGTATTATTTACTGCAGATTTATTTTCAGTTACGCAACACACTTTTTCTTTTACTCTCAAAATGTCTGGGTTTAAACAATTAAAATTAACGCACGCCACACACTGACCCTAAGTGAAGAAGAGCCTGGTTAATGATCCTCTCCACCACGATGTTAGTTGGCCTGCTATGCCAACCAAGCTCCCCTCCGACATTCCCAAGTTTGAAGGCCTTGCTAGTGAATATCTCTCTAACCATATTTGATCTTTCCACATGTGGTGTTCCTCCAATTCCATCACCGATGACTCCATCCGTCTTCGATTGTTCCAACGCATGCTTACCGGTGAAGCTTTTAAAAGGTATGTTGATGAAGCCACCTCTTCCCATACCACCTTTGTGACCATTTCCTAAGCCTTTTTATCTTATTTCCAGCTCCCTCTCCGATACGACACTGGTACTCAACTCTTAACTTCTTTCCATCAATCCTCTTCAACCTGCCTTTCCGCTCATGTCCAGTAATGGCAACGAAGACGGAGCTTGTGTCACGCTCCCCCATTTGAAGATCGGGTTTACATGGACTGGTTCCTTCGCTCTCTCTTACCTCCCTTTGGAAAATATGTTGCCTCCCATTTTTCCCAAACCGAAGAAGTCGCCCTCCATATAGCCTTGAAATATGACCTTATCTATGCCCAATCTGGTTATGTTTATACCGTCCTTCCTGACCTCCCCAAGCCCGGTGGCCCCAATGCCTCGGGGGCATCTCACTCTGCCGACGGTATCGTTGGAACCCTATCACATACCTTTGCTCAACCTTTTCCGGGCTATGGTTTCCCTCTTGGAGGGGCCAGCCCCTCTGGCACTTTTCCCCCTCCAGGTAGCATGTACCCAGGATACGGCGTACCTCCTCATTTTACCCACACTCCTACTTACCTCAATGCTGCCCATCCTACCCCTTATCCGTATCCACAACCTGGTGTCCCATCTCCTCCAGCATTTGGACCTCCCACTCATTTTCCTTCTCCACCCCCGCAACCACACTTACTACCCCCTCCAGGGCAAGTATTTGCACAGCAGGGGGCAACTAATTATTCCTTCTCAAATAAAGATAAAAGGAAATCAATCCGCTTCTGGTAATCGTGGATCCAATCCTTCCAGTATTGACTCTACCACTGCCAACCAGCTACAGGGCTCTCAGCCCAAGCCGGACACGCCGCTTCGCACCAATAAGCCCTGTTCGTGTTGCAGTGTTTATGGTAACTACACTCACGATTGTCCCTTATTACTACAAATGCGGCAGATGTGGGAGTCTCAGGCCACCATGTGGGGATAAAAATCCTCCCCTATTGTCCCTCACCCCAGCTACTTCTCAACCCGCTTTGTTTACCGATCCTTTCCCTCAACAAGGATTCGTAACCACTCAACCTTCCCCTTCTGGTTCCTCTGATTACCAGATTCTCATGATGGCCTCTGACCCACCTCTCACCGTCGACCTCAACCTTCAAACTCGGTCTCGTCAGTATTCCCTGCCTCCCATTCCATCTGTCTCTGAGTGTCCATCTTGAGGTCCTACAGAGCCTCTATCAACACCCAATGGTCCCTTGCAACTCCCTCCGCCCAAAGCTGAGGTTCATCCCAAGACTCCTAAGGGACCATTACGCCGAAATGCTGCCTCTAGTCAGGCTGCCCATTCATATAGCATAGTAGATGATCTGGCACAATATCCTGCTGCCATTTCAACACTGGAACTCCTTCAGTCGTGTCCTTATCAAAAGAAGGCTCTACTATCTGTCGTGGGTGCTGTAGATCCTACTGATGACCAATTTATTGTTTTTGATGCCCATCAGTCAGACCATCCCCCTCTTCCTCCTTCTGTTGCTTTCCAAATCCCAGTCAAAATCTGAAATACCAGTGTCACTCGGTGTATTATTGATGAGGGGGAATCTAGCTGTGTGATGTCTGCTTCGGTTTGGAAACAACTAGGATCTCCTGAGCTGGCCCCTTCCACAATCACCCTTCGTGCGTGGGATGGCCATGCCTCCCAGCCCATCGGCCTCTTTCGTAACTGTCCTATCACCCTTACAGGTAAGAATGTTTGCGTCAACGTGGAATTTATCGACGCCCCTCTTGACTACAACATTCTTTTGAGGTGTAGTTAAACCTATGCCATGTCTGCCATCCCATCCGCAGTCCACCGCAAGATGTTTTTCCCTCATAATGGAAAAATTGTCACAATTGACCAGTTGACTTACCATGAACCAAAATCTCAGACCTCCCCTGAGTCCACCATATCTTCTGTCACCAATACGCCAAATGTTGATTCTTTGACCAGTGTTTCCCCTGGCGTCTACAAATACTCCTCCTTGCTCATAACGCATCCGGGGCTCTCTCGGACCTCCATCAGCTAACTGTATACGAGGTCGCAAGGTCGGGATCTTCTCAAAGAAGAAAGAGCACAAAATTGTCCCATAGGCACAATCATGATTCACTTGCCGCTTGCATAGCGACAACTGTCGTTTCACCGACACCAACATCATCTAGGCCCACCCATATTAGGTCCCCCCCAACACACTCTCTACAATCATCATCTGCCCTCTAGTGATGTGATGGAACGCCTGGCTGCCCAGGATCCGCAACACTGCTGTGGCCACTGCTCGGGTCTCCAACCTCTCTAGATCCCCAATGGATATCCGAGTCCCTTTGACTCGGACACCTGGTCGACAATGTCGCTCAACAAACTCCATAATGTTACGCCCCCGTGGTAAGACTGGCTGTGTATTTACCACCATCCCTAATGGTGGGAGACCAGTCAAGAAATATAGATCCTAGACCGTCAGCTCAATCCTGTGCCCCTACACTATAAAATCCTCATGATCTGGATCCCAATAACTGATAATCCGGGCCAACAAGGGCTCTCCAGCCCTCATCAAAGGGTTCTCCAAAAATTTCAAAAACCCATACCTAGCCAGTGCACGACGGACACCCTAATCCGCTTGGATTTCCATCCATAATGTACCTAAGTCTCTCTCTCTCCACTTGATCCGTATATCTTCCATATCTGCACAAAACCATCATTTTTGTCAGTCTACAGATCAGCAAAACTACATTAACTTACACCAAAAATGAATCTCATCCCATAACAACACTGAAACCTCCCACATCTAACAGGTCACACTTTTTGGGCAAAACCTGGGCCAGGTCGCACTTTTCAGGCCAAAAACCTGCGTCCCAGGTCGCAGCTTTTGCCCCAAAAAGTGTGACCCGACCGTAATGATGAAGTAGGGGCATTTCCTGAGATTTAAAGCCCTAATATGAAATTTGAATCATCAAAAACAAAGAGTCGGATTAGGCCTCTTACCTGCAACTGACGGATCACGATTCCAACGGTTGGTTTGTCCGCTACGATCGCCGCAAGATTTAGGGCCTTCTCTCCTCTCCACATTTACCACAGCTACACAAGCAAATGAATGATTTTGGAGGGAAAACGCCTTATTAGAAGAAAACCCCTATTTTTTCTTTCGCCCGCTGTGACCAAACTGTAGCCCTGTTTAACACACCGTTCGCACTGTTGGAAAGCTCTCACCGAGCACTCACATGGGTATCTATCAGTTTTTCATGTTTTGATACTTCAACAGGACACATTTTGTCCATGTTGGGTCTATTCACCTATTCCCAAAATCAAATTTTTTCACTTACAACACTTGTACTTGGGGCACCACTTTTCCTCCTTACTTGTCTTCGTTTGTGTTGATTTTCATCATGAGCTACCCTATTGTACTCATGCTTTTATGGTCCCCCATTGGACCTTTCCTATGAGGCAGCACCATCGAGTCGCCCTTGTTTAGAGCATTTGAGTTGAGTCATCCTCGCATTCATGGAGTCTATCCCGAGTCCCTTTGTACCCCGCTATAGTCCTCCATCCTTTCTTGCTTGGTCCCTCTCTCGTGTCGCACATTATGGCCTTCAATACCCTTGTCCCCTATCCCTCATGATATTGTGTCAGTCGCTTCCAAGCCATTCATGCCCTTTATTCTCTAACAAGGAAATTCATCCAACCGCTCCTCCATATCCCTCATTCCATCATCATCATTAGTGTCTATCTGTTCATCGCTCTACTATTTTCCCTCGTGCCTTAGTTGGGGTTCCCTTATTGCCTCACCTATGGCAGACCTACTTCTGTCGACATCAGCTCATTTACTCCAAAAGCCAGGTCTAGGGGGCAGTGTACCTTAGTTCGAGCTCTTCTCAGCATGATCGTGATCTTTACACTTGATGGTCCAGTGATGCAGCAAAAGCTATTGGTGATTCCCGGGCGTGTGTGAGATGTCTCAACCCTCATGAGGGGGTGGCCCTACAGGTAGCCCCCCACATGCCCGGATGACTTCTTCATTTCCGCCCTTGATGCAGCTCCTCTCATTTGATGATATCGGCCTCAACCGCTTGCAGCACCTCTTCGATTTGCATGTATCAGTCAGATTTGACGAGCCCTTCCCCATGTGTAGGGGGAATTTGGGTGTCTTTGTATCTCATGTACTAAAATATTCTTGTATAAGTCCTGAAGGTTATTCCAGGCATTGCATGTATGTGGGATTCATCATTTTATTTATCTGGCTCATGTTTAGGCCAGCACATGCTTCATTATTGCATTCCGTAGTTTTCTGGGCGCCTTATTCTGTTAGGTCCCTATATCACTAGTATAGTCCCATATTATTGTTAGTTTAACCCCCTTATTGTTATTATTGTACCCTTGTAACCCCCATTTTGTTATTATTGTGCCCTTAAATTATTGTTAGGTCGGCTAGGATTACATCGTGGCCCACTAGGATTACATTATGGCCCCATGGACTCCTATATATAGAAAGGAGGTTTTTTAAATTGTATCATCCAAGAATTGTTCATTTATGTAATGTATTGGAGGTTGCCCCCTCGAAGTGGCTTATTTCTAAGGCGTTGATATCTTTTTCTTCTATTTTTGGAGATGGTTACACAACATTTGGTATCAGAGCTTGGGATTCTAGGGTTTCGCTGCTCCAAACAGGTCATCGTGGCATTTTCGCTATAAATTTTTTTTCTACGAAGTTTCAAGCTAAAAATTTTAGGTGCGGCGTAAAGCCCCAAGAAGATTTTCTAAAAATTTTAGAGTTTGGTTTGCAATATTTTCAGAGATATGATTCGTAGAAGTGACTTGTTTCAGTTCAAACAATCGGAATTTGCTAAATTTCGTAAATTTTTTTCTACGAAGGTTCAGAATCTGAAATTCATATGGTGTGAAGCTAAAATCATGAGGAAATGCATCAAAACATTTCAGAGCTTGGTTCTCAATATTTTTGGAGATATGATCTGTGGAAGGTAGTGCCTTTTCAGGCTCCGGAATTTCATCTCAAAGAGGTGACCGTGGGAAAATATTCATAACTCTCTCTCTAAGCATCGGATTGGAATTCTGTAAAAAATGGCTAGAATTACTCAAAATTTAATTTCTTGTCTATTAATTTGAGAGCCAAAGGATCAAAAATTGACACGTGGAAATTCATACAAGTTCGCTCTACTGAACCAATCCATAATTAGGTCATTGTGGAAGATTGGACATAACTTTTCCTTGAAGAATCCAAATCAGGTCATACATGTGGCATTCGAAAGAGGATTCAGAGGTATACCTCAGGGCCAAATTTTAGTTATTTAGAATCCGAAATCACATAGATAATTTAGTTTCAATATCGAGCTTCTCAAAGCGGCAAAAGGTGTGTATTTTTTTTTCCGACCGTATAAGTCTTGTTTGAAGAATCAAGTTGAATTGATTCCAAGGGAATATTGTAGAATAGATATCAGTATTGGATTCTAAAATGGCCCCTAAAAATAATTCAAATCCCATTAAGCCCTTATAAGGCTCTACTGTGACTCATGAAGACGAAGAATGGCAACATGACATATCAAAATTACAAGAGCAAGTGAAACAACAAATTTCGCTCTCGCAAAGAACAACAAAAATTTAAATGGAATTTTTGAAGAAAGGCATGGAAACTAAGATGGATGGTTTGAAGAAAGGCGTGGAAGCTAAGATGAATTGTTTGGAAACTAATATGGATGGCATGGAAGTGGGCATGGAAGCTAAGATTGATGACATGGAAGCTAAGATCGATGAAAACATGAAAGACAACATGGAAAACATGAAGAATGATCTAAAAGCATACATAGAAGGTTTGACAAAGTTGATACAAGAAATGTTTCCTAATGGTGAAAAGATAGTAGAGGAAACTCATGATGAGAACAAAATAAATGTTAATCGTGATTTCATAAACTCTAATGTTGGCGGGAAGAATGACCATATTCCAAAAATGGATATGAGGAAGTTTGATGGAAAGGATCCTGTAACATGGATACTACAGATGGAGCAATATTTTGATCTCCATAATGTGCAAAACACACAAAAGGTACGCATTGCAACTTTGCATTTAGAACAAAATACATGTGTATGGTATCGATGGCTTTGCTCCCGTAAAAAAATTGTCACTTGGTCAATTTTTACGGAGGAAATGATAGCACATTATGAGGATACAAAGAGCAACACCTTCTTTAGCCAATTGATAAATCTCAAACAAAAGGGTTTAGTGGGGCAGCACATTGAGGACTTCCAAAAATTGAATATATGGGTAACTGATATTCCAGAGGAACACAGGATTGATCTCTTCATAGGCACTTTAAAGGATAACATCCAACATGAAGTTCGCGTTCTGGAACCTGATTCATTGGAGAAGGCATTCAGGTTGGCAAGAAAAGTTGAATGTAAAATTATGGCGACAAGGAAGGCTACCACTCAATTCTATAAAGAAGGAAGTGTTGCTATGCCTAGATTTCCACAACCTACAAGGTTGACACCACAACAATTGGAAGAAAAAGAGCAAAAGGGATTTGCTACAGTTGTGATAGAAAATACACTAAAGGTCATAAGTGTGCTGAGAAGAAATTATTTTACATAGATTGTGAAGAGGAAGAAGAAAATGAACAAGAAGAGGATATACACCAGGAACCAAACCTAGAAGAGGAAGAAATGAATCCGACCATATCGTGTAATGCACTGGCAGGAATTACCACTCCTCAAACTCTCAAGATACAAGGACAAATCAAGAAGAAAAAGGCAATAGTGTTGATTGATTCAGGTAGCACCCATAATTTTATTCATTGTAAGGTAGCCAAGGAATTAAATTGTTTCCTATACCCAGCACCAGAATGTCAAGTGATGGTTGCAAATGGAGGAACTATAAATTGCTCTGGAAAATGCCATAATATCAAGTTAACCATGGGGGAATATGTATTGACTAGTCCAATGCTTTCCATTCCTATGGAGGTGCTGATGTTGTACTAGGAGTACAATGGTTACAATCTTTGGGGACGGTAGCTTTTAATTTTCAAGAACTTTTCTTGAAATTTTTTTCAGAAGGAAAGGAAGTCGAATTACGTGGTATTGAAGGGAAGCCGGGAAGGATAATAAGCTCTAATGTCATGACAAAGCTTCTAAAGAAAGAACAATGAGGTGTAATTGCACAATTATGCTCACTAGAAGTTCCGACATCAAAATCATCTATTTCTGCAGATCTCCAACAAGTTTTGGACAATCATTCCAAGGTGTTTGAAACTCCCAAAGGACTCCCACCTATTTGTGATCATGATCATCCTATTCGTTTGATTCCAGGAAGTGTTCCTCCAAACATCAGGCCTTATAGATATCCTTACTTCCAAAAGAGCGAAATTGAACATATGATTGCAGAAATGTTAGAGGCGGGTATAATTCAACCTAGTCAAAGTTCTTTCTCTGCTCCTGTAGTATTGGTACACAAGAAGGATGGATCATTGCAAATGTGTCCGGATTATAGGGAGCTCAATAAGCTCACCGTTAAAGACAAATTTCCCATTCCTGTGATTGATGAATTATTGGATGAATTACATGGAGCAATTTATTTTACCAAGTTGGATCTTCGTTCAGGATATCATCAAATTAGAATGAAGACTGAAGATATTCCAAAAACAACATTTCGAACCATGAGGGTCATTATGAATTTTTGGTCATGCCTTTTGGCCTTACCAATGCACCTTCTACATTTCAAGGGTTGATGAATTCCATTTTCAAACCCTTCCTTAGAAAATTTGTGCTAGTATTTTTTGATGATATACTAATCTACAACAGTTCTTGGAAGGATCATGTTCAACATGTTGACAGGGTGCTCAAACTATTGCAGGAGAAACAATTATATGCAAAAACATCCAAATGTTTCTTTGGAGTACAAGAGGTTGAATATCTGGGTCATATTGTATCTCACGAGGGTGTTAAGGTAGACCCTAACAAAATTAAAGCCATTAAGGAATGGAAATTCCCCACAACCATAAAGCAGTTGCGAGGATTTCTCGGTTAACAGGGTATTATCACAAGTTTTTTAAGAATTATGGGAGAATAGCAGCACCTCTAACAACATTATTGAAGAAAGATGCATTTTCATGGACTCTTGAAGCAACTAAGGCCTTTGAACATCTTAAAGAGGCAATGTGTCTAGCACCGGTCTTAGCTACGCCAGACTTCACAAAAACCTTTATTGTGGAATGTGATGCCTCAGGAAATGGAATTGGTGCAGTTTTAATGCAGGAAGGAAGACCCATTGCTTTTGAAAGTCGTCCAATCAATGGAAAGTATTTACAGAAACCTATTTATGAGAAGGAAATGTTAGCAATACTGCATGCACTAAAGAAATGGCGAACTTACCTAATGGGAAGACACTTCAAGGTAAAAACTGATCATGATAGTCTTAAAACACTTTTTGGAACAAAGACTATCTTCAGAAGAGCAGCAAAAATGGGTCACAAAGATGTTGGGTTATGACTTTGAAATAATCTACAAAAAAGGAAAGCTTAATGTTGTTGCAGATGCACTCTCAAGAAAGAATGTAGAGGTGGAAGCATTTCTTTGTGCCATTTCTATTATCCAACCAGATTGGATAACTGAAGCAAGAGATGAATGGAAGAAGGACAAAGATGTATGGACACTCATTCAAAAGTTGCAGCAAGATCCTAGTACATCTGATACATTTAGTTGGAAAATGATTCCTTATGGTACAAAGATCGCTTATATCTTTGTAAGAATTCCCAACTAAAACAAAAGATTCTTCTGGAATTGCACACTTCTCCTCTAGGAGGACACTCAAGATTTTTAAAAACTTACCACAGGGTGAAGAAAGAATTTTTTTGGGATGGCCTTAAATCTGATATTCAAAAGTTTGTGGCGGAATGTTTGGTTTGCCAGCAGAATAAAGTGGAAACAATTAAGACCCCGAGACTTCTACAACCTTTATCCATTCCAAGTCAACGTTGGGAGGAGATTTCAATGGATTTTATCACAAGTTTACCTAAGTCCGAAGGAAAGAGTGTCATCATGGTGGTAGTTGATAGACTTACTAAGTATGCACACTTTTGTGCATTATCTCATCCATTTAAAGCAAGTACAATTGCTACTACATTTATGGACACAATTCAAAAGCTACATGGAAACCCAAGGGTTATTGTGAGCGACAGAGATCCCATTTTTACCGGAAATTTTTGGACGGAGTTATTTTCTTGTTTGGGTACTCAATTAGCTCATAGCTCATCTTATCATCCTCAATCCGATGGTCAAACTGAGATAGTAAATAAATTTTTGGAAGGATATCTTCGTTGTTTTGTATCCGATAAACAAACACAATGGGTCAAGTGGTTACCTCTCGCTGAATGGTGGTATAACACTTCCTTCCATACTGCAGCAAAAATGACCCCATTTATGGCACTTTATGGATATCATCCACCATCCATTACATCATCTTTAAGGGAAAATTAGAAGGTTCAAGCAGTGGAAGATCACATCGAGCATCAGCAAGAAGTTCTCCAACTCTTAAAGGATAACCCGAATTTGGCACAAAATCGAATGAAACAACAGGCAGATCAACATCGCAGCGAGAGAAGTTTTGATGTAGGAGATTGGGTATTTTTACGGCTACAACCATACAAACAAATGTCCCTCAAGCAAGTTAAGAAGGATAATAAATTATCGCCAAAGTACTATGGTCCTTACAAGGTGTTGCAAAATATTGGTACTATGGCATACAAATTGGAGCTTCCTACTTCTTCGCGAGTATATCCAGTTTTCCATGTTTCATGCTTAAAGAAGGTTATAGGTGAAAATCTTCCAGTTCAAACAATATTGCCAGAACTTGATGAGGAAGGAAAAATCATATTGGAAACTGAAGCGGTCATGGAAACAAGAACTCGACAGCTACGGAATCGATCAATTTCATAGTATCTCATCAAGTGGAAGAACTTACCCACTGAAGATTCTACATGGGAGGATGAGAATTTTATACAGAAGCACCCGGAGCTACTCAAGCGTTGAGGACAACACTTTTTTGAAGGAGAGGGGCATGTTAGGTCCCTATATCACTAGTATAGTCCCTTATTATTGTTATTTTAACCCCCTTATTGTTATTATTGAACCCTTGTAACCCCCATTTTGTTATTATTGTGCCCTTAAATTATTATTGTTAGGTCGGCTAGGATTACATTGTGGCCCACTAGGATTACATTATGGCCCCATGGACTTCTATATATAGAAAGGAGGTTTTGTAAATTGTATCATCCAAGAATTGTTCATTTATGTAATGTATTGGAGGTTGCCCCCTCGAAGTGGCTCATTTCTAAGGCGTTGATATCTCTTTTCTTCTCTTTTTGGAGCTGGTTACACAACATATTCTTTGTACTATTGTCTCGGAGGGCATAGGTATGCCTCCCCCGCCACCTTTAACACTAGTACCACTTCATCACCTAGAGACTTGTTGCACCTGTAAGTCTCGTCTCCTCCGGGTCTAGTCCTTTAGCACATTAGACTACCTTACATTTCTCTCTCTCACTTCCCTCTTGATGCCTAGTGATTGAGTTCTTACAGCGTACTTTGGTCATACGATTTTCTCCTAACACTCATACATTGGGGGGCAATCTGTTACACCATTTTTTTTTTTTTCATCTAACCCATTATCATTAGATGAACCCAAGTACACCATGTAAGACCAATTTTACCCTAAGTAAAATTGATTTCACCATGTAAAATAACATTTTTCTATATTTCCTGGTCATATTTAACCCAAAACAAGGAAATTAATTAAATAAATCATTATTTATTTAATTATTTCCTAGGAATGAGTTATTCAAATCATTATTTAAATAATATTCCTAGTTAAATTTGACTAAATCATTTTTAAATAATTAAATAAATCATTATTTATGTAATTAATTATACTCCTACCATCTCCCTAAAATAATAAATAAATTATTTATTTATTTATTTTTTATAAATAAAGGAATTGACCCAAGTCAAAAGACTTTTTCCCTCCAACAAATATAATAAAATATTCCTAAAGGGTGATTCTATAATTTGATTAATAATATTTTATTCATGCACCGAGTTCTAGAACACCCCAATATTTTTTTATAAATAGAAGGGTTTTCCCCATTCATTAGTCACCTCCATTGCATTAGATCACTCTAGATCTACTGTTGGTCACCATTTTCCATTTTTTCCTTATGAGCTCCCATTAAGTTCTATGTTTGTCTGGGTTTTCTACACCAATAAGAGAGAGGAATTTTAGATCTGAAACGCTGACGAATTTCAAGAACTCATCCCATTGAGGAGAACCGGAAAACACCTTTCTTGTTTTCCTCTCAGGTGCCCCATTTTTTAATATAATATACAAAATTCTTTTAAAATACATTGTTCTTGTCTTGTCTATTGGATGCATGGAGCCATATTGTATTTTATCTGCTTAATATCTTTTGTGCTTAGATATGGACTTGTGCAGCATTATTTGGATCGCCTCATTGCAGACTTAAGGATATTTTTCAGCCATAATCGATGTTAGGGCTATTTGTTATGCGTAGCTAAAGTGATCTTTTACGACGAAAGATTCATACTAACAACAAGATACTGACAAGACCAGGAAGGCAAACTAAAAAATGAGTCAAGGGACACCGAAGAAAGGCCGACTCAGGCTAACTTCCCTTGAACAAAATCATGACTCATGTTTGACTATGGAAGCAAATGATAACTTTGTACAAGTTTTTCATGCAGGAGGCATAAACAAACCCTCTATATTATTGGAATAGATAACCAACCGGGGGAGTACTGACTCATGAAACAAGGTTATGGCTTCTCATCAAATATGGAAGTAATATCCCGTTCATAGTCTTTTTCAAAATATTTAATTTTTTGTCTTTTTCATATTCAAAGCCTGATAAAGAATAAAAGAATGCTATAGTACAATGGATAGAATGAGTGGCGTGACACAGATTCTCTAGTTCCTAAGATAGGAATAATCCTATTCTTAATGCAAGGTGGCAAAAACTGGTAAGTGACACTCAGAGGAATGTTCCATCCATGGGTAAAGGTATCAAGTTGCAGAAGCTAAGTGATTGCATAGTTAACTTGTATAGAGAAGACATGGTCAAAAGATGGCTTAAACACGAGTCCATATGAAGCCGGCTAAAAAAGAAGTCAATATGCAATGTAGTAATATAACTCAACAACATAAGGGAGCCTCTAGGGTAATGGCCAGAAAAATGATAGCAAAGAAGAAGAAGAATGAAGCTTCAATGCATAAGGCATGGCGGGACTAAAGAGGACTCCCGAGTCTACATAAATTGCAGCATGGGCAACAAATGCTAGTGAGGAACTAACTAGGAAGCCCATCTAAAGGAAGGCTCTACCACCAAGTTATGATTAAAAAATCGGTGAGTGAAATGGGTTAAGTACTCATGACATGATGGGATAGACCCTATGGCAAGTGATCAGAATGGAGGCTAGTATGCAAAATGCAATGGAAAGTGGGTTCCCTAACCTATGTGCCAGTTCAAAATCAGAAACCTGCCATGATAGGTCAATAGTCATGGATCCAAAGGAAAAACTAGAAAAATCTCGAATTCAGCAACATGTAGCTAAAAAAATACCTTGTCGAATACTTACAAGCCAAACAGTTATACAGCCTTAGTCAAATTCGAAAAATAAGCACAAAGGAAATTTGCAAAAAAAATTCAAATTTTGGGCATAAATACACCATTTGACTCACATTTGGATCATTTTCACATTGCAGAAGTAGAGAAGGGGATTTTGGGGCAAAAATTCCTCTTCTCAAATCGGGAGAAATCGGCCATCAAATCGTGCCAAATCAATCAAGTAAGCTCTAAAATCATTTTTTTCATCAATTTTGTTCCTGTTTAAGGCAAAATTTTGGAAATTTGACCATAGAAAATATATTTTTTGATGAAACCCTCTGCACATATGCAGGTTCATGAGGATGGACCTACGTATCATACGCAATTGTGTACAAGCAAGGTCGCATATGTGCAGATTGAAAATTTAAAACTTGAATCTAATCAATCATTTAATGATTTTTCTCAGGATTTCCATCAGCTAGAGAGAGCGTGAGCATAGTGCAATTTACAAAGAGGTGATGGAAGATCAAACTTCGCTAGATATTCACCAAAATTGCGGATTGCTCAAATATTTCAAAATTCTCAATATGAAAAGAAATGTACATTTGCTTCAAATGTTGGTTGATAATTGGGAGCCAGAAGAAGGTTGTTTCATAATTGATCAGATGCCACTACACAGAAGTGGAAGATATATACTTCATTACTGGACTCTCTCAGAGAGGAGACCCAGTAGACTTGCACAGAAAGCCTGTTGGAGGGCTTATCCTAGAAGATTATGTACAAGTCTACTACATACAGGATGCACAAAAGGTAGGAACTCAAATTCCTATCAGAGATCTGAATGATTTATATATGAATATCCTTCTCTTTACCATTGGTAGAGTAGCAGGATCTATCTCTCTGCATCAGGCTTCATGGACACAAATGAGCATAGCAGTAGAATGCCTTATTCATCTCTTTGATTGGTGCATAGCCATGCTGAGCAATATGAAAAAATAATTCACTTCAATCTTGAAAGAAAAGACTAAAATTTTTGGGTATGGTACAATCTTGCTAACATTCTTCTTCGAGAGGGTCCCAGGGCTTTGGGCCAAGGTGATCTCAACTATCAACAGCCTGAGATATCCAAGAATAGCTCGATGGGCTGATCTGATGAAGAGATTAGGGGGAAGTTAAGTTCCCCAGACCACTTGGGATGATGAGTTCTTCTAATGGTGGGAAGAACAACTCATCGCAGTGGAAGATTATCCCTATGCTGGGATGGAATTTCATGCAGATCCATATGTAGTCCTGCCACCTGGTGCAGCATGGGGCACAATTGATGAGATTGCATTTTTTTATTTTTGATTATGTAATTTTTTATGATTTTTTCAAAGTAGGAAAATGAAAAAATATTTTTGATTGGACTAAAAGACTTACAAAATTATGTTGATCATGATGTAGACATGGGACCTGTCAGGCCTAAGGGGTACCCAAGGCACAAGCCCCGCAGAGGTGAAGCAGATGCTGAAGACCCTAACAGGACACTCCATATATTACAGAGTAACTTGGAGAGCTTGACTCGCCAAGTTCCTATGGCCGCTATCAAGGACCTACCGGAGGCTGTCTAGAGACAAGTGGTAGGAGTACCACGAGATCGGATGACTGTAATAGTTTTTGATGATAGACATGATCGGGCACAATCCGTAATTTTGTAGGACATGATGGTCCAGATTTTGTATATTTTTGAACACTCTGACTATATATATATATATAACAATTTATATGATGTGATGACTCAAACCTATGATAATGAATGATGTATTTGATATATTGTTTAAAGTATTGAATGATTAATATGCCAATCAATTGCTTGATTAGCCAATAAGTCTGCCATCCAATTGTCAGCTCGATGAATATGAATGAATGTTATATATTGAAATGATCTTTGTAAAAAAATGTACCCTAAAAAACAAGCGATGTAAAAATGGATCTCAGACTCGATATATGTTATTCAACTACAAAACCACCAGTTGTGAATCCAAGAAAACTACTAACGAATCAACACCCAAGGATATTGCCTCTGAGAGTAGATTAATTACTACAGTGTATTCTGCTACATTTTTCAAAGCAGGACCAATGCAAACACCTCTTGAAACTAACAACTAACCAGATGGATAATGGAGTACCCAAGCCACGGAAGCCAAGTTACAGGTATGTCTACTAGCACCATCGATGAAACCAAAGTGATTCATGTCATCCAACATTACCTGCCAAAGAAGATCAAATTCATCAAAATCACACCAAAAATTGGAAACCCAGATATGTACAAAAAAAAAATATATACAAAAAATAAGATGCTAGGCCAAAGGCTAGGCATAACAATTTTTCAAATAAAGTCCATTTCTGGGCTCCGCCAACTCATTTCCATCAAAATCAATCAAGGCATAGGCTCCTTTCTTCAGGACCTTTTTGACGATGAAGGGGCCATACCACATAGATTTGAACTTACCTTCCCCCAAAGAATCCTTCTCTTGGGCATAAATCAAGACAAGGTCACCTTCAGAGAAAACCCTAGGTTTGACCGCCTTATCGTACTGAACCTTTACCCATTTCTTATGTGCCTCATTCATCATAGCTGCATCCTGACGCTGCTCATTGAGATGTTCTAGATGAAGAAGACGTTCTTCGATACTAGAAGTGTCAAGAAGAAGCTCAACAGCTAACTTGAGAGATGGAATTTCACATTCAATAGGAAATATAGATTCCAACCCATAAGCTAGTTGAAACAAAGTAAAACTGGTTTCAGTTTTGACCAACATCCGCTATGCCAAAAGTGTAGGATACAACATAATATGCCAATTAGATATGGCTTTATCAATTGTCCATTGAAGAATTTCCTTCAAGGATTTGTTCACGGCTTCAACTTGTCCATTGGCTTGAGGATAATAAGGATATGAATGCTCCTGTCGGAAACCTAATTTCAAATCCAATTCATCCATCATGTTGTTTTGAACTTCATTGCCATGATCAGTGACAATCTCTTTGGGAATACCAAAACAAGAAATAACTTGATTGAAGAGGAAAAGAGTTTTTGTCTCATCGTCATTCCCAAAATCAGGCATAGCCTCAACCCACTTCGTGAAGTATTCTACAACTATGATAATGTACTTGTGACCTTTAGATGAAGGTGAGTTACAAGTAGTATAATCAATACCCCACTTTGTAAAGGGTCTGACAATAACAACAGGAAAGAGCAGAGCTGGATGAGCGTGGATCTTTTGAGTATAGACCTTATACGGATGCCACCTTTTGATCGTTTCCTTACAATATTTTAAAAACGAAGGCCAAAATTATCCTGCACACAAGATTTTTTAAGTTGTAGCAAGCCCAGATAAATGACCACCACAAGCTCCACTATGGCAATCATTCAAAACAACCTCAGCCTCTTTGAGAGTTAAGTAGCATCTAAGGATCAAATCGACCCTGCGACGATGTAAAATGTCAACAATAATCAAATAAATTTTGGCTAAGTGACATAACTTTCGACGCTCATCTTTCGAAAAATTCGAGGGAAACCTCGCAATCTCGAGAAAAACTATGAGACCCCCATACCAAGGATCCTGTGAAGAAATGAGAAAAATATGTTCATCAACAAATCATTCATCATAAAGAATCTCTTCACCACAGGGAAACTCAGAAATCAATTCCGCAAAAACTAATGATTTCTTGGACTTGGCAAACATAAACTCAAGATCAAATTCCTGCAAAATCACAATCCATCGACTGTATTTTCCCCCAATCACTTACCTACTAAGAAAAAACCGAAACAGATTGACTATTGCCAAAACCTAAGTTTTGCGAAGGAGAATGTAATATCTGAGTCGTTGAACAGCTTGAACAACTGCTAAAGCAAGCTTCTCTATCGAAGAATACTAGAGTTCAGGTCCTACCAAGCCTTGACTAAGGTAGTATATAACATGCTCGGAAAGAGCATCGTCCTCCTGAACCAGAACCATACAAATGGTGTATTATGTTGCCGCGAGATACAAGAGGAAATACCTGCTATAATTGGGTGGACTCAGTAAGGAGTAGAGGTCAATGCTTTTTTCAAAGCATCGAATGAGCATTGAGTGAAGTCATCCCAAAATAATGGAACTCCTTTATTTAATAATCTCATAAATCCTTTCGTAATCTCGGCACAATTTACGATGAATCTCCACAGAAAAATAGCTTTTCCTTTCAGACTTTGAAGTTGACGAATTGAAGACGGGGGAGGTAACTGAAGTATTGCCTCAACCTTGAAGGGATCTACCCTAATCCCTTCCATAGAAAAAATGAATCCCAACAACCGAGCGGGTGTGATAGTGAAAACACACTTGTTCAGATTCAATAGAATCTTATAATGCCGACATCATTCAAAAACTTGACAAAGTTGAGAAGGATGATTTGTAATATTCCCACTTTAGCACACAACTAAAAGGAATATTAAAATTTTGTTTTTATCACCTGGCAGCTAAATAAATGTGTAAGGTGTTAGCGCTCAAATCTGCCTCAGGCTGAAGAAGGCAAAACTCGAGGCCACATCAAACCAAGCTTAGCCTCGTAGCTAGCCCTACGAGGATAGGAGAGGGTCTCTCCGGGTCTATCTCGGAAAAAATGTCAAATAGGACATGAGATGACCTAAATGAAACACTGATATTGATTTTAGGCTAGTAAAGAGATAGGAAAGTTTGATTTTGATTTTTTGGGTTTTTGTTGAAAATATGGGAAAACAATTTTGGGTCCGGGGATAAGGCCAGATCTTTGCAGATTTCGAGTTGGGGCGAGGTAGGCAGTAGTCTTGATGCTTTTGATCAGGTGTATGGATGGATCAGAACGACAAGGAGCTGAAGAGGGCAAGGGAGAACATGGATCCTCTCCAAACAGGTGAAAACATGTAAAACTAAACAAATTTAAAGGCAGAGCACTGGAAACAATGGATTCAACCTCATTTACTCATTCATTTAGTTTCAGAAGCATAAGAAGGGAATGGCATACATCAAACATGAAATAAATTACAATAAAATAAGAGATAACACCACCAAGAACTGAAAGCCACAAGAATCCCAACAGGTGCTGCAAAACCTCTGATCTTTCCTTAGCCAAAATGTGAAAAATATGTACAATAGTGTGCCAAACTTTTCCCAAGAGTCCAACCTGTACAACCTCTAAAAATGATTGAGAAATTACATCATATATACCATCCTAACCCCTTTCCACGCCTCTAGGGGTCGAATTCCTCCTTCTAGGAGCAGTTTCAACTAATTCTAAACAAGGAGCTAGAATATAGGCAGCCAAACAACTTGCCTCTAAAAGGAAGGAAACTGATTCTTACACTTGATTTTTACTTTTTTAGGAGTGAATCTTCTAGAAAAGGTAAAAGTGAGCCCAAGTTACATGCCAACCATAATATTACATCAATATAACTCAAAAATTACATCCACAAGCAAAACTGGTCCAACTAGCCGAAATTCTGAGCTGGAAGGTGAAAAATTGACCAAAAATCTATATGCGTAGCGCGCCTGAGCCATATGCGTAGTGCGCCTTTCATCCTGCTTTTGGGGCACTTCCTGGAGTCCAAATTGAGCTCATGATAGCTTGTTGGAAAGCCCTGGATGTTGGCTATCCAAACCAAGTATAATTTTTCAATTTGGAGCTCATTTTCCCCTCCAAAACTTCATTCTCCCACAAGTACTTCCTGCTGGTGCAAAAGGTGGCAGAAAGGTGATTTTCATGGTGTTTTTAGGCCTTTTGATCATCCAGAACTTGATGAAATGCTTTGGCCATACTGGATCATGCATAACTTACCATCACAAACCCAAAAATATAAATTTTTCCTCCAGCAAGTGTCCCAATTATAAGCGAGTGCATCGACGCGCTACTCGTATGGCTGAAAAATCTGTTTTGAGACCAAAATTTTTCAAAATGACAAAAATTTCTCCAAATTCGCTCAAATTCGGAGCGAAGAACCTCCATCATGTATCATGCCCAGCCAACGAAGCCTCGGCCAAAATCTGGAGTGGATCAGGCCTCTTCCGCCGTTTTAGTGCTCTCCTAGTGCATGCAGTTCCTGTGGTGAAAACACTGTCTTGGTTGTATGATGTGTTGTTGTCATTCATGGTGTTGCAATGTGTATGTTCAGCTTGTTGAAAATGAGAAATGAGACCTTGGTGTCTTTGTCTCCAATCGCCAAATGCGTGCCAAAGGGGAATGAGGGATTGAGAACCCCTATAAGTGAGATAGGAATGGGATATGGTGATGGCGGGTAGTTTTTAAGGACAGGAGTGAAATGAAATGGCAACATATCAGTGATTCAAGTGGAATCAAGGACAAAGAAACAACCTTTGAATGTTATGGAGATTAGGCTTTTGTCAATGGAGGAATGTAGTAGTAAGTAATAGGGTTTGGGATTTCACATGGGAACCAAAAGTATAAAGGGATATGAGGATAATGAATATGGGGAAGGAACGATGATATGATCACATGGTAGTGACAGCAGTGATGGAATACAAAGAAAAGGTTGAAAAATGGCAAGAATTTAGCACCAACACAATCTTCAAACTTTATGCATAACCCTAGGAGCAGATTTGGTATAAACGTAGGGTTTGATGTTCACCATATCAAACACTTGTTTTCTTCACATTCGAAACACCATAACAAATCCACGAATCACTGAGCAGGCATAAATAACTTACTTGCAGAAAAATGAAGTGGTTTGATGAGAATTTGGGTGATGAACTGTTGTTTTCCAGCCTTGGGGCTATATGAGTAGCGCGCACTTTTATATGTGTACCGCGCCACATAGTGCATTTTACAGGAGGATTTTGGAGGCCTTCCCGGTGTCCAAATTAGGCGTGTGATAGCTCGTTGGAAATATGTTGGAGTCTAATTTCCAACTCAAGTGGAATTTTGCAATTTTGAGTTCATTTACCCTATCAAAACGCAAATCTCCCAACACTACTTCCTGCAGGTGCATCAATTCTCATGAGGCAACGTTATTCTTGACATTTCTCCAAAACCATTATACCTGTGTAAAAAGTGAAGGAGGTTTTTCTTTCTTCGCATGTTGTGTACAAAAACCTCTCTCATTTTTCCAAAATTAATCTTTTATTGCTCTGAAACATCATTTGAGTGAAACCTATCCCGATGTGTGAAACAAGGGATTTTGTCGAAATGAAGCGAAATGAAGGGGATAAAGGGCTTCTAAATTCTTGGGGAAATTTTGGGAAGTAGGGAGGGATTTTAGGAAGTATGGGAAAGTGGAATCTCAGATATTAAGTGAGGGGAAGGGGTCCAAAAGGGAAAAACACAGGCCTAGCCTAGAAAATTGCCAAGTTGTGGCAAGAAACTAGGGTTTGTGCAAAAATGAGGAATTTGGGGAATCTGTTTAATAAGGTACATTAATGATAGGAGAAGGTGTATGAACATCAGGATACAATTTTTTCTAATGATTTGACCATCCAAGAGAAATTACCTCCAAAACCCTAGGAGAGGGAAATGGACCTTACCAAGGCACAACTGAAGCATGAACAAGCTGTAAAATGACCCAATGGAACTTGACATGATGATGAAAACCCTCTGAATGATGGCACACTCAGCTGAATGGTGACATGGACTGACATTTGGACAAATTTGAAAAGAGTGAAAACCAACCCTAGACCTAATGCCTAGTGATCAAATTTTGTTTGAAGACTCATTGAAATGACAAAATTTGACCTTGACACCTTAAAATCACTTTGTAAGAGCATGTTTGATCACTGAAGGAAGGCTGCAAAGGCTGACACTACCATTGGCTCCAATGGGGATGGTAGCTCCTTGGAGGTGCCAAGAACGACAGATCTTTGGGAGAGCAGACCAGTGCCTTATCCATTGGGCAATGGAATCAAAAACTCAAACTGAAATGCATGACTGAAAACTGATGACTTGATGACACAAATTGAATCTCACTCAACTAAGAACTGACTCGATACTTAAACACAACTTACAAGCTGGCAAAGATGCTCAAGTAGAGCTTATTCATCAAACCTACTCTAATTGTACTTTTCACCACCCGATCAAGTGAAATGGAACAGCCAATGCAACCATGTAAGCATCCTGGCTGCTGTTTGATTTCTTCCCACATGCTTACTGATGCGCAAGAAAAGGAAAGAATCGAAAGGCAACTCCCATGGAAATTTGAACTCAAGCTGACTGCTGATAAACTTGCAAAGCATGAATAGACTAGAGGACTTCAAGAAAACTGCAAAAGGATCTTCATACACATAGCTACTGATTTCCATTAACACATTACTGCTCTGATCTAGATAATCTCCATACCTTAATCTTAAAATTTTCCTCACATCTGCGGTGCTTTTCTTTGGTGATTGCAGCAAGCTGTCAAAAGGATCCTGAAATTCATGAATAACCAACCTCTGTTGTTGATTCCAAACTGAACAAAAGCTTCCTTTATCAATCTCCTCATATGACTGCAAACCTTGATGAGAGATTTGTAATGAAAAATCTGTTATACCAGACAATGAAGGCAACTTTTGAATAAGATTATCATCAACATTCTTTTCCGGCACATGGTTAGCTAATGAAGAAGAATTTTTACAGCAAACACCATCCAACACACGAGCAATAGGATCATCAAAAACTTGAGAAGAATGTTGCACTGTATCCCTTGAAACTGTATGACATCCTACTGGTTGTTCATCTTTTTCTTGAGATATATTACGAAGATTCTGCCTTATAAACTGAAATTCTTCGAAACAAAAGGGTATAGAATTTTCCTGCATCATCAAATCATGTATTTCATCTTCCACATCCTCATCTGTAATCTGACCTTCAATTGCATTGGATGGTTGCAAATCTGATGCTACAAGCTGCTCATTTGAAGATTTACTATGCAATTTTTCTCTCAAAAACTGAAATGATTCAAAAAAGAATGGTACGGAGTCACCTTGTATCATTTGATCAAATGTGCCAGCTTCCATGGCTTCATCTGCAACTTGAAAATCAATGGCTTTCGAGGGCTGAAAATCTGAATATGAGAAGTCTTGAACAAGGTTTTCATTGCACTCAAGATGGTCCAGATCAAGACTTGTTGACATTTGATTTCTGATTGCATGGTAGTTGTCTCTGATGAACTGAAATGAATCAAAACAAAAAGGCAAAGATCCTTCACTTACTTCAAAATTTGTTGCACTTTCCTCATCATTTCCATAGCTGATATGCATCGGTTGATCACTGTACTCGAGCTGCTGAAAGTGAACTTCCTCCTCGCACAAACTAGCTACTGATTTTTCTGCAAGATTAGCTTCTGTTTGGAGAACATAATCATCATCATACTGATCAAACTGAGGCAATTCCTCGGTATAAAACACATCATCAAACATACACATCATATCAATAGCTCTCTCTTCTTCACAATGATCTATAAAACAATCACTATGACAACTGGGATCAGAAACAAAATTTTTTGGGTCAGCCGCTTGTTCTTGAATGTCATTTTCATTTTTTGCAGTCATTTTCCACACCATCTCTTCTACTGTGTTTACAAAAAGATCAAGCTTTTCCTCTGAAGGTGTCGATTTCTCCGTATCTATGTTTTTCATCTCTTCTTCCTTCAACCTTGCCCTCCGGATCAGCAAATGAGCCTCTACATTCACTGCCTTGTTCTGCATCTCGTGAAGTGTTGCAATATTCTTTTCTCTCAGTTGAAACTCCATTTCTGGATCAAAGGCACCCGGGTAGTGCAAGAGAGCAGATCTAGGAGAAGGTCTTATATCAACTGGCATCGAATAATAAACTTGGTTAAATCTAGTAGAAAATTGTTGTACTGTCTCCCCTGGAAATCTTTTCAGCTGGTTATACTCTTCTATAATAAGGAAAGGATTATGTCCAATCATCCACCTGTCAAGGAAAACTTCGACAAACTTCTGAAAATCTGAAATGCTCGCATCAGGCAGGGCTTTAAACCAACTCTTGACTTTGGCTTGTAAAGAAAGAGCAAAAAGCCTAATACTGACATCTTCATCATCAACTTCAAAAAGATCTAGAAAAGTCTCAACATTCTGCACATGTTGCTCAGCGTTGACATGGTTACATTCATCGTCAAATCTTGGTAGATATAAGTCATCATTTGCAGGAAAAGCATGAAGAATAGAAGGTAAAACAAGAGGTTTGTACCGATCTGGAATTTTACAAGGTGTAGGGGTATGTACAAGAGCTGCGAGATCAGCTTGATTTTCTGGCTCATCACTCTGAAGAGAGTCATCATAAGATGTGAGAAAAGTAAGGAGGCCAGGATCAAAGGGAAACTCAGCATTTACATTCTTTGAATAAGTCAAGTGAAGATTTTGATCACCTTTATCATAAAACAAATTCGGAATAACCTTCAAGACAGGCTCAAGAACAGCAAAGAAGTAATTAACAAGAAAGCAGATTAGATCCTGAATACCATTCCACTTTAGATACCTGAACTTTGTGTAAGATCCTTCCATTTTCTCAGAGAAAGAGTTAGTCCTCCAGTGGAGTCTCTACTTTGAATTGGGGTCACCAGGTGAATTATTTCAGCCTTCTTATGTCTGACCGTTGTCCACCATCAAAGATCAGATATGAACTTGATACATGTACTAGGGCAAGACAATCTACAAGTCGAGTGTCACATTCACAAGCTAGACCGGAGATGGACTGAAGCAGCGTTCATCTACTATGCACTCGCAGAGCAATGTGCAGTTTGAAGGCTACCTGGCGTGACTTCAGGCTCCGTCTGTAGCTCATGAAACAAATGACATCAACAAGCAAACCAATTCTTCCCCAGTATGGTCACCACTATGTTAGTGCTCAAATCTGCCTCAGGCTGAAGAAGGCAAAACTCGAGGCCACATCAAACCAAGCTTAGCCTCGTAGCTAGCCTTACGAGGACAGGAGAGGGCTCTCTCCGGGTCTATCTCAGCAAAAATGTCAAATAGGGCCTGAGATGACCTAAATGAAACACTGATATTGATTTTAGGCTAGTAAAGAGATAGGAAAGTTTGATTTTGATTTTTTGGGTTTTTGTTGAAAATATGGGAAAACAATTTTGGGTCCAGGGATAAGGCCAGATCTTTGCAGATTTCGCGTTGGGGCGAGGTAGGCAGTAGTCTTGATGCTTTTGATCAGGTGTATGGATGGATCAAAATGACAAGGAGCTGAAGAGGGCAAGGGAAAACATGGATCCTCTCCAAACAGGTGAAAACATGTAAAACTAAACAAATTTAAAGGCAGAGCACTGGAAACAATGGATTCAACCTCATTTACTCATTCATTTAGTTTCAGAAGCATAAGAAGGGAATGTCATACATTAAACATGAAAGAACTTATAATAAAATGAGAGAAAACACCATCAAGAATTGAAATCCACAAGAATCCCAACACGTGCCACAAAACCTCTGATCTTTCCTTAGCCAAAATATGAAAAATATGTACAATAGTGTGCCAAAATCTTCCCAAGAGTCCAACCTCTCCAACGTCTGAAAATGATTGAGAAATTACATCATATAGACCATCCTAACCCCTTCCCATGCCTCTAGGGGTCGAATTCCTCCTTCTAGGAGTAGTTCCAACTAATTCTAAACAAGGAGCTAGAATCTAGGCAGCTAACAACTTGCCTCTAAAAGAGTGGAAACTGATTCATTTACATGATTTTCACTTTTTTGAGAGTGAATCTTCTAGAATAGGTAAAAATGAGCCAAAGTTACATGCCAACCATCAATTTACATCATGAAAACCCAAAAATTTCATCCACAAGAAAAATTGGTCCCATCTGGCCGAAATTCTGAGCTGGAAGTTGAAAATTTGACCAAAAATCTATATGGGTAGCGCGCCTGAGCTATATGGGTAGCGCGCCTTTCAACCTAATTTTGAGGCACTTCCCGGCATCCAAATTGAGCTCATTATAGCTCGTTGGAAATCCCTAGATGTTGGCTATCCAACCCAAGTGGAATTTCCCAATTTGGAGCTCATTTTCCCCTCCAAAACTTCATTCTCCCAGAAGTACTTCCTGCTGGTGCAAAAGGTGGCAGCAAGGTGGTTTTCATGGTGTTTTTGGGCCTTTTGATCATCCAGAACTTGATGAAATGCTTCGGCAATGCTTGAGCATGCATAACTTACCATGACAAACCCAAAAATATAAATTTTTCCTTCAGCAAGTGTCCCAATCAAAAGCGAGCGCGTCGACGCGCTACTCGTATCGCTGAAAAATCTGTTTTTAGACCAAAATATTTCAAAATGACAAAAATTTCTCCGAATTTGCTCAAATTCGGAGCGAAGACCCTCCATCATGTATCATGCCCAGCCAACGAAGCCTCGGCCAAAATCCGAAGTGGATCAGGCCTTTTCCGCCGTTTTAGTGCTCTCCTGGTGCATGCAGTTCCTGTGGTGAAAACACTGTCTCGGTTGTATGATGTGTTGTTGTCAGTCATGGTGTTGCAATGTGTATGTTCAGCTTGTTGAAAATGAGAAATGAGACCTTGGTGTCTTTGTCTCCAATCGCCAAATGCGTGCCAAAGGGGAATGAGGGATTGAGAACCCCTATAAGTGAGATAGGAATGGGATATGGTGATGGGGGGTAGTTTTTAAGGACAGGAGTGAAATGAAATGGCAACATATCAGTGAGTCAAGTGGAATCAAGGACAAAGAAACAGCCTTTGAATGTTATGGAGATTAGGCTTTTGTCAATGGAGGAATGTAGTAGTAAGTAATAGGGTTTGGGATTTCACATGGGAACCAAAAGTATAAAGGGATGTGAGGATAATGAATATGGGGAAGGGACGACGATATGATCACATGGTAGTGACAGCAGTGATGGAATACAAAGAAAAGGTTGACAAATGGCAAGAATTTAGCACCAACACAATCTTCAAATTTTATGCATAACCCTAGGAGCAGATTTGGTATAAACGTAGGGTTTGATGTTCACCATATCAAACACTTGTTTTCTTCACATTCGAAACACCATAACAAATCCATGAATCACTGAGCAGGCATAAATAACTTACTTGCAGACAAATGAAGTGGTTTGATGAGAATTTGGGTGATGAACTGTTGTTTTCCAGCCTTGGGGCTATATGAGTAGCGCGCACTTTTATATGCGTAGCGCGCCACATAGTGCATTTTGCAGGAGGATTTTGGAGGCCTTCCCGGTGTCCAAATTAGGCGTGTGATAGCTCGTTGGAAATATGTTGGAGTCTAATTTCCAACCCAAGTGTAATTTTTCAATTTGGAGTTCATTTACCCTGTCAAAATTCAAATCTCCCAACACTACTTCCTGCAGGTGCATCAATTCTCCTGAGGCAACGGTATTCTTGACATTTCTCCAAAACCATTATACCTGTGTAAAAAGTGAAGGAGGTTTTTCTTCCTTGGCATATTGTGTCCAAAAACCACTCAATTTTCCAAAAGTCATCTTTTATTGCTCTGAAACATCATTTGAGTGAAACCTATCCCGATGTGTGAAACAAGGGATTTTGTCGAAATGAAGCGAAATGAAGGGGATAAAGGGCTTCTAAATTATTGGGAAAATTTTGGGAAGTAGGGGGGGATGTTAGAAAGTAGGGGAAAGTGGAATCGCAGAGATTGAGTGAGGGGAAGGGGTCCAAAAGGGAAAAACACAGGCCTAGCCTAGAAAATTGCCAAGTTGTGGCAAGAAACTAGGGTTTGTGCAAAAATGAGGAATTTGGGGAATCTCAGTGATGGGAAGTGTTTAATAAGGTACATTAATGATAGGGGAAGGTGTATGAACATCAGGATACAAGTTTTTCTAATTATTTGACCATCCAAGAGAAATTACCTCCAAAACCCTAGGAGAGGGAAATGGACCTTACCAAGGCACAACTGAAGCATGAACAAGCTATAAAATGACCCAATGGAACTTGACATGATGATGACAACCCTCTGAATGATGGCACACTCAGCTGAATGGTGACATGGACCGAAATTTGGACAACTTTGAAAAGAGTGAAAACAAACCCTAGACCTAATGCCTAGTGACCAAATTTTGTTTGAAGACTCATTGAAATGACAAAATTTGACCTTGACACCTTAAAATCACTTTGTAAGAGCATGTTTGATCACTGGAGGAAGGCTGCAAAGGCTGACACTAACATAAGGAAGCCCATCCATATTAAAAACATGAATAAAATCCCTCACATGTGCAAGGGGATAGTCATAAGAGCTGGATTTCACACCCTTAAGTGTGAAAGAGGACATTTTCATGGAGACAAGGTCAAGTTTGACCAATCAACAACGCTGGGATAGGAGGTGGAGAACACTTTGATAGACAGCGTAGTATGAATGGGAAGAGGGTTATTTGGTGTAGGAAACCCTAATGAGTGGGATCCATGGAGTGAAGTCTTTCACTTTTTTAAAAGGAGGGCAAGGCATCCATTGTGATTCATGATTTGGATTATTGATTTCATTGTTTGTTTAGACTTTGTGCATTCTCCTATTGTTTAGCAAAGTTGTAGTGCTGCTTAGCAAAAGGATTTCCTATTAAGGAATCCTTATCCTTTCTTGAGAGGCCTTTTGAAGGATTTGTACTAATTTTCCTCACATCCAAGCTTGAGGCCAAGCATCCTCCTTCAGCTACATCATTATTTCTGTAGCAGAATAATGTTATGTTGGAGGGTGTTGCAGTGAGGGTTCACAACACCACTTCCATCGCTTGTTTTTCAGATTAGGAGGCTCTCTTTTCTTTGAGAGATCAGTTTGGAAGCCCTTGGAGCATATTGTATATCTTGGCACTTGGCCAACACTTTTTCTTTCACCTACAGTGTAGTATCCCTTAGTGACTATGTTATTTTCAGTTGGTATTTGCAGTGAGGGACTGCAGTGATTGTCGAAGGGTGAGATCTTCAGTGTTAGGATCAGCCTTTCACTTGGAAAATCCATTGGAGGAGATTTATTTTTCAAATGTATCATCTTCAGCCATCTCCATCCATTTCCAGTTCTTGAGTTGCAGCTACTACCCTGCAACTCCGACATTTTGCAGTTTTGCACATTTCAGCCAATCCTTCCAGGATTGTCTTGAGATAGTGTTTGGGAGCATATATCTTCTCTCCCATTATTGTATGAGTCATATATATGCAGGTATATGATATTTTACACTTCCTGTCGCATTAATCCATCTATGACTATGCAGTTCTTTTTCATAGACACTCTGCCATGTAGCAATATTTTACTCTTAGCGTGTGTATTGGCGGGAGGCTTGTTTGCCTTGATCCTTTGAGTTGTATTTCTATCATTTGCTGCTGATTCTCTATGGTTTCCATAAATTTTGGTATGATGTTTATTCACTTCTATTTCCAGTTGTGTTTACATATTGTTGGATCTCCAATTTTGGAATATTATAAGATATTCCTAACATTGTAGATTTTCCCTTTTTTGGGATATTACATGATCAATTCTCTTGCGAGAACGAGCAACTAAGTCATCCAAATATGCCTTGATAATATGTTTTATGTCATGGAAGGTGTAAGACATGGATAGTTGAAAAGTAGATCCAGCATTTTTGAGGCCAAAAGGCATTTTCTTGTAAGCAAAGGTACCCTATGGACAAATAAATGCAATCTTATGCTAATCTTCAGGACGGATAGTAATTTGGTTATATCCATAGAAACCGTCCATGAAGGAGAAAATCTTATTCCCCGCACACTCGTTGATAATCTAATCTATAAATGATGTGGGGTAGTTATCTTTAGTACATGCTTTATTTAGGTCTCGGAAATCGATGCAAACACGAATCGTTCCTTGTTTCTTGTCCATAGGAACTGGATTTGAAACCCACTTAGTTCAAGGAATGAGGTAAATAAACCCTGCCTCAAGCAACTTCTCCACCTCAGCTTTGATCGCTACTACCTTCCTATGGTTGACCAGATGAAGCTTTTGCCTAATAGGTTTAGCATTTTCATATACCTTGATCTCATGCTAGACAATAGATGGATCTATACCAAGAATTTCATCATAAGACCAAGAAAAAACATCTCTAAACTCTCGAAATAGATCGGTGTAAGTTTGAATCTCTTCAGGGGAACACTCGGTTCTGATGAAGACATTCTCTATGATGTTTGGATCTTTGGAGATGTTCACCGGAATAGTAGGAGAAATCACAACCATGTTCCCTTCAGAAAAAACCTGTGCTGGTGCTAAAGGATTCAAGATTGGGTGAACAAGACCAGAACACTGAGGGCTAGGAAAACTTGATTCAACTTTGCGCAAGTCCGGTAGATAGTAAGACCGATGATGTAAATCATCCCATGATATCTCCACACCAGTCATTGCTTCAAGGATGGCCTCCTCAGATGTAAGAGTGGTATCAAGGCAATCTTGAGCTGAAGATGAACTGAGAGTCTAAGACGGAGCCACATCTCCATCCAATTCCTTCGGTGACAGAGAAACTAGAATGGAATCTGCAAAGTCAACAATAGAGCTATAAGAAATCTCAACTACAGACATAGGAAATGCCATTCCACCCACTTGACCTTCTTCTAATGTGTAGGTAGGAGAAGGTAAGGTCCAGGGGTCTGAAAAATAATGAGTTCTGAAGAACTCTCTTCGAATAGGAGCCCTGGAGGATGAAATAGCATTCATATAAACTGAAGGAGGTGAAAGATTAAAAGTACCCATCAAGGAAGTGTACATTCCAACCCCCAGATTCTCAACAGGTGGCTTGGTATCCTTTACCAAAGGAATGGTTGAGTCAGAAGGTGCATTCGGATCTACAGGAGAACAATCCAGTTGGTCAACTATGACAATTATCCCTTCATGAGGGAAACAAACGATGTGAAATAATGAGGATGCAATGGCATCCATCTCATAAATCTAGTTTCGCCGCAATAGAAGGTTATAGTCTAAGCTTGCATTGACTATCTCAACTTCGATATTAATAGTCTTTCCCCCAACATAGATGGGAAAAGCTGGAAAAATACCATGCGTCCTATGAGAATGACCATCAAACGCAGTCAGAAGAGTGGCTGAAGGAACAGCTGCGGGAGATCCAATACCCTTCCAGCATGCAAGAGACATGACACGCGTGGAAGTGCCCTCATCCACGACTGTTCGAAAGATATTTAATTTCCAATAAGTCGATCTGATATGGAAGGCAATATGATGAGGAAGTCTCTTTTTAAAATTCTACATATCAAATGTGATCATAAGAGAATTCTTTGCATCAACAGCCCCAATAGCAGTGAGCAAAGAAATCCACTGAGTGAGACAAGACTAGAGCACCTCCAATGCAGACATGGCATAAGGATTTTGAGCGAGATCTTCTACAATCGAGTAGTTTTGGGCATCCTTGGCATTAGGATTGATCATCGTGTGTTTTGAGGACGCTTTCAGCATCCGAGGTATAGGCTCAAGAGTAGGCCTCGTAATATGAAGTGGCTCAATACTATCAGGAACATCCTTGGCTTTCGAAGACTCGGCTTCACCATAGTCACGAGATCTCGTAGCGATATCTGCGTGAGCACTCATCATGTATATGTTTGATGTATTTTCCCCTTCCTGGCTGCACCTAGATGGAGCCCCAGTATTTGGATTCGTGCTAGCAATTAATTGTTGCCCTTGGGTAAAATGGTTTCTTAGCACAGCCTGGGAACTAGAAGAACCCTGTTGAGCTAACAAGCACTGCACATCTTGAATTTTAGAGCAAAGGTATGTAAGATGATCTCTAGTGCACAATTTGCATGGAAATTTTACTTTCTTTTTATTATCCTCTTTACCCTCTCCAACATGATCATTGGATTTTTTTTTGATTCCCCTTCCCATCCTTTTCCTTCTTCTTTTTATTCCATCCCTTCTTCTTCCCATCGGATTGTTGATTTCATTTCGGGGTGGAAGTTTGGACATCATTAATTGCCAAGGACTGGGAAGGATTTGACACTAGAGGCACAACCTGACCAGAAGAAGTAGATTGTATAGACAACTGCTGCAATTGACTTAGCATGTTAGTCGTACTGCTATCAATCGAACCGATAAGCCCATCACCATGAGGACCTGGTTTATTTTTGGCTAAGTCTAATTTGGAGTGAGGAGCATCCGACAAAATTTTATTAAGGAATCCAAGCTGAGAATAAATAAGTTCTAACTGTTGAGCCCTAAAAATAGCCTACTCTTCAGAAAATTCCCCTGAAAGGGATACATCCTTAGAATTTCTGGTTGTAAAGATTTCAAAAACCATTCAAGAAGGAATTCATTTGTGATTTAATGAGCCTCTTCCTTCTTCACCATTCTTGAATATGATCAGAAATGTGAGTTTCCTTATCCTCTTGAAAATTGGCCAGGAAGTTAGTCCCGGCATCATAATGGATAGGTAACTGAAAATGATTTAAGAAAAAGGTAGAAAACTCTCCAAAAGTATCAAAACTACCCCCAGTTAACTCTATGTACCATTTGGTTGCATTTCCAATTAAGTTTATTTGAAATAATCTCAACCTAATCGAATCATTGATCAGGGAATTCAAGGAATACCATAAATGGAAAGTGGTGATATGATCTCCCAGATCCTCGCCAGTATTTCCTTCAAACTTTGGAATGTCTGAGGGGAGCTTGGTGGGGACTAGAGGCCAACCTGAACTATAACGAATAGGATCGTTAGTCAATTTCGATAGATCTGGCAAGTTTAACGTTGCCAGAAATGGTAAGCGAGGAGAAGCCTAGGAATTCCATCCCCCATAGGAAGGATTCCCCACATTCTGAAAAGAATAACCTAGATTTGTTGAGGCACCAGGTTTCCAGATGTTGTTTGTAGAGAATTTTGGGCCATAAGAAAATCCTTGCAACCCAACATTTGGAAAAGGAGACCCCCCCCCCGCCAACATGGAGTTACTATGCATAGGACCATTCCCTTAAACTGAGGTATTAAATGAAGAAGAAACCCCTTGGTAAGGGTTCCAAGAATTTGCAAATGGAGAAAAAGCCTGAGAAGTACTCCATGAAGGGAAAGGAACATTCCCTTGTTGACCAACAAAAAAATGATTCCTCGCTCCTAACGTTGTAAAAATAGGGTTACATCCCAAAAAGACATTAGAAATTTGACCTCTCGAACAAGGATTTAAACCTTGACTCTGAGAAGTAAGAGGTAAAGATTCTAAGGATGTTTTTGAACGAGGGATATGCCCACTTCTAAAGGGGAACCCTTAAAATGAAGCTGATCCACTAGCCATAGAAGGTATGGGCGTGGAGACAGCTGAAGCAATAGAAAAGGAGAAAGAAGGAATTCCGCTAGTGGGCATTCCATAAGAAAAGGAACCATATTGAGAATCATGTGCTTGGGTGTTTCCAGAGCCAAAAATAGTAGAACTAGAAGTGATTTTCGATATAGAAATAGTGCACCCTCCTTCAACTAAAAGAGGAGTCAAAACACTTGTAGTGTTCATAGCCGAAACTGTGTTCCCAGTCATGGCCATCGAAAGAAATGGATATGACAGAAAAGGACTAGCCAGTCTCTAGGACTCAGGCCCGATGTATTGAATAACGTGAGGATAACTTGCAGGAAGAGGAGATGTAAGAGACTTAGCAAGCTGATGGACTTTGTTAGTGTCAGTCTATTCATACTGCCATTAGTGATCAAAACTACTCTTTTGCATTTGCATATTAGGTGTCTCATACCAAATAAATTTCACCATTCTGCTAGGTCATGGATTCATTGATGGTAGTAATTTTTCATCAGTTTTCCCCTCATAAGGTACTTGCTGATTTTCCTTTCTATGGTCTTTAGTCATTGGTCACTTTCATTCTTAAATTCATATCAGTAGGTCATAACATGGGTTTCATTAGTTTCTGGGGTCTCACCATGGTCAAGTTAATGAGTCAAATGTCAATAAATATCAGCAATGTCATGAGGAAGTCAATAAATTCAAAGTCACTGCACCTGGAAGATCAAAGAGACATTTTATTCGGCTTGATGTAATTTTCACCTCAAAACCATTCTTTTTAGGTGAAAACGTGATATTTTGCTTTTATTATTATTCATTATGTAATTCTATATCATCATGTGTAATAAGTCACATTTCAGAAGCTGTTATATCCACAAAGTGATGTCCCTACCTTCAGAGAAGTTTTCCATAGCATGTTCAGTGCCAAATCATCCTCCAAGTAGATCCATCAGAAGGAGCCCAGAAAGAGCTTTCCAACGGTATACTACACTCTCAAAACTAACTTCTGGATTGAAGTCTATGCTTAAGTGAAGTAAAATTCCCTATATCTTCAAATAATCCCTATTTCCCATTTTTCCCTTAAACTTTATGTTTAATGTTTAATACTTCCCTTAATATAATCCCTTTTTCCCCTTTCCGATTATAAAATCGCATTATAAATCTTTTAAATACAAATGCGATTCATGCATAAAACCACTTCCCCTCCATACATATTAAAACTTAAATAATAAAGTTCAAAGTTTATTATCTAAGACCCCCCGCCATTCCCAAACCACTTCCCCACCATACATTATAATATAAAGTTCAAAGGTTTTACTATAAAACCCCACACCTCCCATTCTGATCGCATCGCAAAGTCTTGCACCTGATCCGATCAATCGCAACCTTCCCTCCTCCGATTGATCGCACCCCCGATCCCATCGCCCCGATCAATCGCATCACAACATTTGATATGCGCGTTCCGATTGACCCATCGCCCAAAAATCCGATGTAATTGCGACTTCCGATATATATTCACCAATATATCCCCTCCGATCGTTCCACATCCATCGATCTCATCATCCAATCCAACGGTCCTCCGCCAATCGGAACATCCCAATCGGCATTATTATATATACACCTCTCCCTCCGATGCGATTGATCGCAACCCCTCCTCCGAACTTCCAATCGCATCGCATATTTTATATTCAATGCTTTAACCCGCTCCCCATCCCTGATGCGATTTTGATGTATAATCCCCAGTCCCACCACATAAAGCTTCGCCCGTGCATAATATAAAGGCCTTTCCTCTTTGCATAATCAAACTTTGTTACAAAGGCCTAATCCCAAATCGTATCGGAGCCTTTTGGTTATGTTTCACATATGTCTTCCCCTTCTGATCCCGATTGCGATGCTACCATCACATACCATGTGTTAATTGCTCCATCTTATATTATGTCTCCTCCACAATCTTCTGATTGGGATTATGCGGGTCTCGCCTCCTTCCCTTCCCTTTTTTCCATTTAAAATCAAATTTTCTCCCTTCACTAAAGGCATAGTTTCGTTCACCGGATGCGGTTGCCTCCAGTTCATCGTGATGGGACTCAAGTCCCTCGTCACCTCTCGAGGAAGAACAATGGGGCAGGCCATGTGGCCTCCCACACCTGTAATAACTGCGGCATTCAATTCACCACCCTTCACCACATTAACTGCTATCTCTGGAATCTTCTTCGCAGAGGGCTCTTCATCGGCTTCACTTCGGTTCTTAGCATGGATAGGGACTATATGCATGGTGCCTGCCCGGTTTGTTCTGCTGCTGAGTTTCATGGTGTTTCTTGCCCGTCCGCCTGCTCGATGCCCAGTGCTCGAACTCAGACCGGCAGAAGGTGTGAATTGGTTTGTTGTTTGGAAACCACTCCATATTTTCATTTCTCGCCCAGTCATTTCTGTTTCTCCAATTCACTGTATTGCTCCAGTAGTACTGTGTATTTTCTACCTTCTTGTCCGTTTCAGTCACCCCCCACCACCATGCCACGCTTACACCAATGTATGCGTTGTCGACGAGGTTCTAGTCAGGGCAAAGGTTATCATTCTCCGTCGCCCCCTGTCTCTGAATCCACCTCAGACTTTTCTTTAGATCCCAGAGGCCGTGGAGGCCCACCTCGTAGCCCTCACTCTGTGCCTCCTTCTGAACCTATGGCTCGCCCCCCTGAAGATCTCTCCGCCCCTCACCCGCATTCTTCTTCATTCCTCCGCCAGTCTACCCAACATGCTGAGTTTACCTTTAATTGCTCATTCGACCGTCCAGTTCTCAAGGCCTTTGTTACGGTTTCGGTCAGCGAAGAATCTACTAATTTTATGCCTCCACCGACTTCAGCTCTTGGGCCCTTCGTCACTTTCCAGGTCCCCTCCTGTCCCAGCCCCGTTCCTGCAGACTCAACCCAGTTAAATTTTGCCCCAAACGTTGCTATGCAGGTACAGAATGTGGAGCACGCGGATAAAGACCCTGTACCACCTTCTACGGATGATGAGGGAGGTAGAGATGATTGGGGCTGCAGAGTCGTTGAAGAGCCGCCCTCCGACACTGATGCTCAATAATCAAATGACTTCTTAGAGATTTTGGTATTCCAGGTTCAAAGTCTTCATGCTCTTTCTGGTTTTCTGGTGGTTTTATCCTCTGCTTGCAGAGTGGCTTGTTAAAGTTTTGGTTTTTTTGACAAACTATTGGGCTGTAATGCCGGTTTCCCTCACAAGGGCGGAAAATGTTAATCTTTTGGGACTGTTTTCCCCATGTTGGGTAGTCCAAACCATTGTTTTTCGTGACACTCAAGACCTATGCCCAGGCTACCTTAGCTGGGACAGTGGCAGCTCTGTATTTTTATGTTAATTATTAATAGATTTAGTGATACTTACAAAAAAAAAGGCATAGTTTCGTTTCAAAAACATTTTATTAAAAAAAATCAGTTTTCTCCAAACAAATAAAGGAAAGAAAGCGATAGTCAAAGGCCGAAATAAGCAAAGATTGTTACAACAGTAGCAAAATAGGAAATCTGTTCATCGGATTACCTATTTTCTTTCATACAGCATAACAGCGAAATCTCCAAGTGGTCAAATGTAATGTTGTCCCTTATTTTTAGGGGCAGATTATTGTATTCCTTTTCTATGATTGTACTTCAGTTTTTGAGTTGTTAGAATAGCTCCCTTTTCTGTGGATCTATGGTTCCACAGTTTAGTTTATTTATTGTAATTGTAAATCATTTGAAAATATTCTGAGTCTGAATCGGAAAATCTGAAGTCTATAATTCAGAAGTAGGGGAATAGTGTGGAAGAAAACTCTGCACCCCATTGTACAGTCTGACAGGGAATTAATAAAAGATGCAACTCTGATTTGTGGGATCCATGTGGTATGATATTTAGCATTTGTTTCTCTCTTTGGTTTCATATGTAAATTTTTATGTGTCACCTCTCATTCATAAACATTTCCTTTTGAATGCTTTCAAGATAGAAAGGTAGAATCCATTTTATATGCTCTGCCTTGGGAAATCATTCATGCTTTGTGTTTTTCTTCTATTTGAAAAGGATCCATTTACTGTGCCCTTTTTAGCTCCTCGCCAGTCTTTCCATCCCATCCTCATTAAATTTTATTTGCTAAGTTTCCTGCCTATCTTGCCCCATGAAATACCCTGTGTCCTGATTTAATTCCTGGTTTCAACTGTCCCGTTTTTGCCCCACACATCCCTGAAAAATTCATTTATTTTATTAAATCCTTTTCCCATAATTTTACCTAGCCTAATATCAGTCCATTTATTGTATTCCATTGAATATTCTTTCACGGAGAGAGCCCTCTCCTTTCCTTGTAGGGCTAGCTACAAGGCTGAGCGTGGTTTAGTTTGTTACCCTGTTTTGCCTTTTCAGCCTGGGGTCCAATTCAGGATATAACATTCTCTGGTGACCATACTGGGGAAGATTGTTTGTTTGTTAATGTTATTCATTTTATAAACTACATACGGAGCCTGAAGTTATGCCAGGTAGCCTTCAAAATGCTCATGCTTTGCATTAGCGAAAGTAGATGAATGTTGTTTCAATCAATCTCCGGTCTAGTTTATGAACTGAACATCTATTTTCCTCAATAAAATATAATCAAGTTTAGATATGATTGTTGATGGTGGACAACGATCAGACATCAGAAGGCTGAAATCATTCACCTGGCGACTTCATTCATTGAAAAATCCAGAAATCAATGCTTCATGGTGACTCCACTGCAGGAATATCTGTAGCTTTAAGATTTTCAAGATGGCAAGTGTTGCAAGAAGATATGCTCCCATGAGCCGAGATCACATTCCAGGTTTTCCAAATAAAATTCCTAAGGTAGATTGGCAAAGTAATTTGCCTACATTTAAAGATGATGATAAGAAGGATGCTGCTTTACATCTGGTTAGATTCACATACATATTCGCAAGTTGAAGGTTGATTTTCCTGAAGACTGCTTGATGAAGATATTCATGGGCACTCTGGAAGATGAAGCCCGATCTTGGTATGAAAGTTTTTCGCCTGCTTGTATTTATTGTTTAAAGGATTTTCATACCATGTTCTTTGAAAGGTATATAGAATCTTATCCATCCTTAAACTTAGTTCATAACTGTTGTAGCCACGTTCATAGTTTTATCGAAAATCTTGAAAAAGTTTATGAAGATGATGATTTCATGGATGATGAGATCATGGAGGCTCTGTACGAAAATCCATTTCAGCAACATAAAAAGAAATTAGACGATACTCATCAAGATGCTCAGGAAACTTTGCAGCAGGATCAAGATCTTAGTACAATGGAAAATGATGAAAGAGAAGGTTTTATTTTATATCTGTTTATAGAAGAAGACAATATGCAGGAAAGTCAAGTTTCAATTTCAGAATGTGATAAAGTCAAGTCAGCTATTTCAGATCTAGATTCAGATCGTGGTGATCAAGAATACCTTGTGTTGAATCCCATGAAGGAGAGCTCTGCTGAGATCATCTGGAATGAAGAAGATAGAGTTATTGATCCAAATGTTCTCATTTCATTAGAACAAAGCCTTCATGAGGAGGTAATCCATTCAGTTCATGAAAAACAAGATGAGATCTTTGTTCAAGTAAGTGAAAACTCTTCTTTAGATAACTCAGTGATAAATGATAATTTGATTGCCATGTCATATGAAGATGATCAACAATGTTTTCAAATTTCAGAAGATCGGGGAATTAAGGACTATCATTCAGGTTTTTCATGTTTTAAAATGTTATTTCATGAAGAAATTCACTGTTTGAGCAAAAGAAAACAAAAAGTATTATCTCCTTTGTCTGAAGATGAGATAGATCAACTCCTAAAAGGTCCTATTATAGCCCAAGCTAAAGAAGATTTGCAGTGCCCACATGGTCAAGAAAGTGTTGGTGAAACTTCTTCTTCTTTTGAAAATGATGGCGGTCTTGTAATTAGTTTTATAGATCAGCAAACAAATAATATTTTCTTTCATGAAGATGATAAGGCTATCATGTTTGATAATCTTGAAGATTGTTTTCTATTTAAGAATGATCTAGACCATGAGGTTAAGGAATATGAGTTTAAGAGAGACAACATGCCATAATTTCTAATGGTCAAGGAATTTGCAGCTAACACGTAGATGGAAGAAGCTTATACCTCTCTGTGCCTTCCTATCACTCGGCAAACAATTGTTCTTTCAGATCAAAATGAAGGGAGTACTTGTAATTTTGCTGCGAGATCTCAAGACAAGCTAGTGCTTCAGGATTTTCAAGATCCCTTCGGCATTCTTTGGCAATCATTAGAAAAGGAAAATGTTGCCTGGTTCGTTATCATAAGCCTTGGTGGTTATTGTGAGTTTCCTATATGTACATCATTCTACCTGCTCGAGAAACGTGAGAGCCGAATTCCGGTATGTAGCCATCTGCTGGATTGGTTACATTGGAAGGCTCACTACACATGATTGTACATATTTCATAGTAGGTAGTTGGTTGTCATCATGATTTGAAGCCCTCAAATCTCGATGGACTGCTGCCATTAAAAAATCTTTGTAAGTACTAATTTCATTTAAGTAGGTCTTGAGTCATTTTTGTTTTAGTCATGTCTTAAATCAGTTTGGTTTTATTGTGGTTTTTAGTCTTAGTCTTGAGTCAATTTAGGTCAGTCTGCATAATGTTAGTTTTAGTGTTTTGACTCCATGCCCAATGGATAAGGCTACTTGGTCTACGGTGTTCTTGGCACCTCCAAGGAGCTACCATCCCCATTGGAGCCAATGTTAGTGTCAGTCTAGTCATACTTCCATCAGTGATCAAAACTGCTCTTTTGAATTTGCAGATTAGGTGTCTCATACCGAATAAATTTCCCTTTCCGCTAGGTCATGGACTCATTGATGGTAGTAATTTTTCATCATTTTTCCCCTCATAAGGTACTTGCTGATTTTCCTTTCTATGGTCTTTAGTCATTGGTCACTTTCATTCTTAAAGTCATATCAGTATTTCATAGGATGGGTTTCATTAGTTTCTAGGGTCTCACCATGGTCAAGTTAATGAGTCAAATGTCAATAAATATCAGCAATGTCATGAGGAAGTCAATAAATTCAAAGTCACTGCACCTGGAAGATCAAAGAGACATTTTATTCGGCTTGATGTAATTTTCACCTCAAAACCATGTTTTTAGGTGAAAACGTGATATTTTTCTTTTATTATTATTCATTATGTAATTCTATATCATCATGTGTAATAAGTCACAATTCAGAAGCTGTTATCTCCACAAAGTGATGTCCCTGCCTTCAGAGAAGTTTTCCGTAGCATGTTCAGCACCAAATCATCCTCCAAGTAGATCCATCACAAGGAGCCCGGAAAGAGCTTTCCAACGGTATACTACACTCTCAAAACTGACTTCTGGATTGAAATTTATGCTTAAGTGAAGTAAGATTCCCTATATCTTCAAATAATCCCTATTTCCCATTTTTCCCTTAAACTTTATGTTTAATGTTTAATGCTTCCCTTAATATAATCCCTTTTTCCCCTTTCTGATTATAAAATCAAATTATAAATCTTTTAAATACAAATGTGATTTATGCATAAAACCACTTCCCCTCCATACCTATTAAAACTTAAATAATAAAGTTCAAATTTTATTATTTAAGACCCCCCGTCGTTCCCAAACCACTTCCCCACCATAAATTATAATATAAAGTTCAAAGGTTTTATTATAAAACCCCACACCTCCCATTCCGATCGCATCACAAATTCTTGCGCCCGATCCGATCGCATCACAAAGTCTTGCGCCCGATCGATCAATCACAACCTTCCCTCCTCCGATTGATCGCACCCCTGATCCCATCGCCCCAATCAATCGCATCGCAACATTTGATATGCGCGTTCCAATTGACCCATCGCCTAAAACTCCAATGCGATTGCGACTTTCGATATGTATTCCCCGAAAAATCCCCTCTGATCATTCCACAGCCGTCGATCTCATCATCCAATCCAACGGTCCTCCGCCAATCGGAACATCCCAATCGACATTATTATATATACACCTCTCCCTTCGATGCGATTGATCGTAGCCCCTCCTCCGATCTTCCGATCGTATCGCATATTTTATATTCAATGCTTTAACCCGCTCCCCATCCCCGATGCGATTGCGATGTATAATCCTCAATCCCACCACATAAATCTCTGCCCGTGCATAATATAAAGGCCTTTCCTCTTTGCATAATCAAACTTTGTTACAAAGGCCTAATCCCAAATCGCATCGGAGCATTTTGGTTATGTTTCACATATGTCTTCCCCTTCCGATCTTGATTGCGATGTTACCATCGCATACTGTGTGTTAATTGCTCCATCTTATATTATGTCTCCTCCACGATCTTCCGATTGCGATTATGCGGGTCCCACCTCCTTCCCTTCCCTTTTTTCCATTTAAAATTAAATTTTCTCCCTTCACTAAAGGCATAGTTTCGTTTCAAAAACATTTTATTAAAAAAATTCAGTTTTCTCCAAACAAATAAAGGAAAGCAAGCGATATTCAAAGGCCGAAATAAGCAAAGATTTTTACAACAGCAACAAAATAGGAAATCTGTTCATCGGATTACCTATTTTCTTTCATACAGCATAACAGTGAAATCTCCAAGTGGTCAAATGTAATGCTGTCCCTTATTTTTAGGGGAAAATTATTGTATTCCTTTTCTATGATTGTACTTCAGTTTTTGAGCTATTAGAACAGCTCCCTTTTCTGTGGATCTATGGTTCCACAGTTCATTTTATTTATTGTAATTGTAAATCATTTGAAAATAGTCTGAGTCTGAATCGGAAAATATGAAGTCTGTAATTCAGAAGTAGGGGAATAGTGTGGAAGAAAACTCTGTGCTCCATTGTACAGTCTGACAGGGAATTAATATAAGATTCAGCTCTGATTTGTGGGATCTATGTGGTATGATATTTAGCATTTGTTTCTCTCTTTGGTTTCATATGTAAATTTTTATGTGTCACCTCTCATTCATAAACATTTCCTTTTGAATGCTTTCAAGATAGAAAGGTAGAATCCATTTTATATTCTCTGCCTTGGGAAATCATTCATGCTCTGTGTTTTTCTTCTGTTTGAAAAGGATCCATTTACTGTGCCCTTTTCAGCTCCTTTCCAGTATTTCCATCCCATCCTCATTAAATTTATTTGCTAAGTTTCCTCCCTATCTTGCCCCATGAAATACCCTGTGTCTTGATTTAATTCCCGGTTTCAGCTGTCCCGTTTTTGTCCCACACATCCCTGAAAATTCATTTATTTTATTAAAGCCTTTTCCCATCATTTTACCTAGCCTAATATCAGTCCATTTATAGTATTCCATTGAATATTCTTTCACAGAGAGAGCCCTTTCCTTTCCTTGTAGGGCTAGCTACAAGGCTGAGCGTGGTTTAGTTTGTTACCCTATTTTTTTTTTTCAGCCTGGGGTCCAATTCAGGTGCTAACATTCTCTGGCGACCATACCGGGGAATATTTTTTGTTTGTTAATGTTATTCGTTTTATAAACTACAGACGAAGCTTGAAGTAATGCCAAGTATCCTTCGAAACGCTCTTGATTTGCATTAGCGAAAGTAGATGAATGTTGCTTCAGTCATTCTCCGGTATAGTTTATGAACTGAACATCTGGTTTCCTCAGTAAAATATAATCAAGTTCAGATCTGATTGTTGATGGTGGAGAATGATCAGACATCGAAAGGCTGAAATCATTCACCTAGCGACTTCTTTCACTGAAAAATCCAGAAATAAATGCTTCATGGTGACTCCACTGCAGGAAAATCAGTAGCTTTAATATTTTCAAGATGGAAAGTGTTGCAAGAAGATACGCTCCCATGAGCCGAGATCACATTCCAAGTTTTCCAAATAAAATTCCTAAGGTAGATTGGCAAAGGAATTTGCCTACGTTTAAATATGATGATAAGAAGGATGTTGCTTTACATCTGGTTAGATTTCACATACATATCCGCAAGTTGAAGGTTGATTTTCCTGAAGACTTCTTGATGAAGATATTCATGGGCACTCTGGAAGGTGAAGCCCGATCTTGGTATGAAATTTTGTCGCCTGCTTGTATTTATTGTTTAAAGGATTTTCATACCATGTTCTTTGAAAGGTATATAGAATCTTATCCATCCTTCAATTTAGTTCAGAACTTTTGTAGCCATGTTCATAGTTTTATCGAAAATCTTGAAAAATTTTATGAAGATGATGACTTCATGGATGATGAGATCATGGAGGCTCTATACGAAAATCTATTTCAGCAGCATAAAAAGAACTTAGACGACACTCATCAAGATGCTCAGGAAACTTTGCAGTAGGATCAAGATCTTAGTACAATAAAAAATGATGAAAGAGAAGGTTTTATTTTAGATCTGTCCATAGAAGAAGAAAATATGCACGAAAGTCAAGTTTCAATTTCAGAATGTGATAAAGTCAAGTCAGCTATTTCAGATCTAGATTTAGATCGTGGTGATCAAGAATACCTTGTGTTGAATCCCATGAAGGAGAGCTCTGCTGAGATCGTCTGGAATGAAGAAGACAGATTTATTGATCCAAATGTTCTCATTTCATTAGAACAAAGCCTTCATGAGGAGGTAATCCAGTCAGTTCATGAAAAAAAAGATGAGATCTTTGTTCAAGTAAGTGAAAACTCTTCTTTTGATAACTCAGTGATAAATGATAATTTGGTTGCCATGTCATATGAATATGATCAACAATGTTTTCAAATTTCAGAATATCAGGGAATTAAGGACTATCATTCATGTTTTTCATGTTTTAAAATGTTATTTCATGAAGACAATCACTATTTGAGCAAAAGGAAACAAAAAGTATTATCTCCTTTGTCTGAAGATGAGATAGATAAACTCCTGAAAGGTCCTGTTACAACCCAAGATAAAGCAGATTTGCAGTGCCCACATGGTCAAGAAAGTGCTGGTGAAACTTCTTCTTCTTTTGAAAATGATGACGGTCTTGTAATTAGTTTTATAAATCAACAAACATATAATATTTTCTTTCATGAAGATGATAAGGCTGTCAGGTTTGAGAATCTTGAAGATTGTTTTATATTTAAGAATGATCTAGACCATGAGGTTGAGGAATATGAGTTTGACAGAGACAACATGCCATAATTTCTCATGGTCAAGGAATTTAAAGCTAACACTCAGATGGCAGAAGCTTATACCTCTCTGTTCCTTCCTATCACTCAGCAAACAATTGTTCTTTTAGATCAAAATGAAGGGAGTACTTGTAATTTTGCTGCTAGATCTCAAGACAAGCTAGTGCTTTAGGATTTTCCAGATCCCTTTGGCATTCTTTTGCAAGCATTAGAAAAGGTAAATGTTGCCTGGTTCGTTATCATAAGCCTTGGTGGTTATTTTGAGTTGCCTATATGTACATCGTTCTACCTGCTCGAGAAAAGTGAGAGTTGAATTTCGGTATGTAGCCATCTGCTGGATTGGTTACATTGGAAGGCTTACTACACATGATTGTACATATTTCATCAGTAGGCATTTGGTTTTCATCATGATTTGAAGCCCTCAAATCTCGATGGACTGCTGCCATTAAAAAAGCTTTGTAAGTACTAATTTCATTTAAGTAGGTCTTGAGTCATTTTTGTTTCAGTCATGTCTTAAGTCAGTTTGGTTTTATTGTGGTTTTCAGTCTTAGTCTTGAGTCAGGTCATTCTGCATAATGTTAGTTTTAGTGTTTTGACTCCATGCCCAATGGATAAGGCTACTTGGTCTACGGTGTTCTTGGCACCTCTAAGGAGATACCATCCCCATTGGAGCCAATGTTAGTGTCAGTATAGTCATACTGCCATCAGTGATCAAAACTGCTCTTTTGCATTTGCATATTAGGTGTCTCATACCGAATAAATTTCAACATTCCGCTAGGTCATGGATTCATTGATGGTAGTAATTTTTCATCGGTTTTCCCCTCATAAGGTACTTGCTGATTTTCCTTTCTATGGTCTTTATTCATTGGTCACTTTCATTCTTAAATTCATATTAGTAGGTCATAGGATGGGTTTCATTAGTTTTCGGGGTCTCACCATGGTCAAGTTAATGAGTCAAATATCAATAAATATCAACAATGTCACGAGGAAGTCAATAAATTCAAAGTCACTGCACCTGGAATATCAAAGAGACATTTTATTCGGCTTGATGTAATTTTCACCTCAAAACCATGTTTTGAGGTGAAAACGTGATATTTTTCTTTTATTATTATTCATTATGTAATTCTATATCATCATGTGTAATAAGTCACAATTCAGAAGCTGTTATCTCAAAAAAGTGATGTCCCTGCCTTCAGATAATTTTTTAGTAGCATGTTCAGTGCCATATCATCCTCCAAGTAGATCCGTCAGAAGGAGCCTGGAAAGAGCTTTCCAACGGTATACTACATTCTTAAAACTGACTTCTGGATTGAAATTTATGCTTAAGTGAAGTAAAATTCCCTATATCTTCAAATAATCCCTATTTCCCATTTTCCCTTAAACTTTATGTTTAATGTTTAATACTTCCCTTAATATAATCCCTTTCTCCCCTTTCTGATTATAAAATCGCATTATAAATATTTTAAATACAAATGTGATTTATGCATAAAACCACTTCCCATCCATACCTATTAAAACTTAAATAATAAAGTTCAAAGTTTATTATTTAAGACCCCCCGTCGTTCCCAAACCACTTCCCCACCATACATTATAATGTAAAGTTCAAAGGTTTTATTATAAAACCCCGCACCTCCCATTTCGATCACATCGCAAAGTCTTATGCCCGATCCGATCAATCGCAACCTTCCCTCCTTCAATTGATCGCACCCTCGATCCCATCGCCCCGATCAATCGCATCGCAACATTTGATATGTGCATTCTGATTGACCCATCGCCCAAAACTCCGATGCGATTGCGACTTCCGATACATATTCCCTGATAGATCCCCTCTGACCATTCCACAGCCGTCAATCTCATCATCCAATCCAACGGTCCTCCGCCAATCGGAATATCCCAATCGGCATTATTATATATACACCTCTCCCTCCGATGTGATTGATCGCAGCCCCTCCTCCGATATTCTGATCACATCATATATTTTATATTCAATTCTTTAACCCGCTCCCCATCCCCGATGCGATTGCGATGTATAATCCCCGATCCCACCACATAAATATCCGCCCGTGCATAATATAAAGGCCTTTCGTCTTTGCATAATCAAACTTTGTTACAAAGGCCTAATCCCAAATCGCATCGGAGCCTTTTGGTTATGTTTCACATATGTCTTCCCCTTCTGATCCCGATTGCGATGTTACCATCGCATACCGTGTGTTAATTGATCCATCTTATATTATGTCTCCTCCACGATCTTCCTATTGCGATTATGCGGGTCTCGCCTCCTTCCCTTCCCCTTTTTTCCATTTAAAATTAAATTTTATCCCTTCACTAAAGGCATAGTGTCGTTTCAAAAACATTTTATTAAAAAAAGTCAGTTTTCTCCAAACAAATAAAGGAAATCAAGTGATAGTCAAAGGCCGAAATAAGAAAAGATTGTTACAACAGCAGCAAATAGGAAATCTGTTCATCGGATTGCCTATTTTCTTTCATACAGCATAACAGCGAAATCTCCAAGTGGTCAAATGTAATGTTGTCCCTTATTTTTAGGGGCAGATTATTGTATTCCTTTTCTATGATTGTACTTTAGTTTTTGAGCTGTTAGAATAGCTCCCTTTTCTGTGGATATATGGTTCCACAGTTCAGTTTATTTATTGTAATTGTAAATCATTTGAAAATATTCTGAGTCTGAATCGGAAAATATGAATTTTGTAATTCAGAAGTGGGGGAATAGTGTGGAAGAAAACTCTGCGCTCCATTGTACAGTCTGACAGGGAATTAATAAAAGATGCAGCTATGATTTGTGGGATCCATGTGGTATGAGATTTAGCATTTTTTTCTCTCTTTGGTTTCATATGTAAATTGTTATGTGTCACCTCTCATTCATAAACATTTCCTTTTGAATGCATTCAAGATAGAAAGGTAGAATCCATTTTATATGCTCTGCCTTAGGAAATCATTCATGCTCTGTTTTTTTATTCTATTTGAAAAGGATCCATTTAATTTTCCCTTTTCAGCTCCTCGCCAGTCTTTCCATCCCATCCTCATTAAATTTCATTTGCTAAGTTTCCTGCCTATCTTGCCCCATGAAATACCTTGTGTCCTGATTTACTTCCCGGTTTCAGCTGTCCCGTTTTTGTCCCACACATCCCTGAAAATTCATTTATTTTATTAAAGCCTTTTCCCATCATTTTACCTAGCCTAATATCAGTCTATTTATTGTATTCCGTTGAATATTCTTTCACGGAGAGAGCCCTCTCCTATCCTTGTAGGGCTAGCTACAAGGTTGAGCGTGGTTTAGTTTGTTACCCTGTTTTTCCTTTTCAGCCTAGGGTCCAATTCAGGAGATAACAGACTTCATCTATTTCTACTTCTTCTGCTGGAAATAAAACTCTAGAGATGAGTGTAGCACTCCTCTTTATACTGACACCGACACCAGAACCACCCACAGAAACAACAAGCCCCAACAGAGGATCTCTCTCCACTGCGTTCGAAACCACCAGGTGAAAATCACTCACCAAATTACTCCTACAGCTTCTTAAAGAAGGCTCGCCACTCACAGAAGATAACCCATGAAGCCTCCTCGATCGATGAGGCAATCGGCCAGCCACTTTAAGAGATTAATTTTAGACTCAAAAAATATATGAAGCTAAGAAATATAGGAGCAAAGAGAACACTCTAAAAAGTTCCTAAGATATAGCCAGACAAGCAGCTCTCAGGTATTTCCGCTCTGGGTGATGAGGACTAGACACCAAAATACAAGAAAGTGAAATAATAGGACCTTCTAAAAATAGTCCGGGGTAATTACGCCCCAGACCTACTAGTGAAGGTAACAAAAATAGTTACGTTGACCTCCTAAAAATAGCCTTTGCCAGTGCAAGTCCTTGAGCTTTGCAAGGGCACCCTCTAGAAGTACTGATGGAAGTGATGCAATGTGTGTCTTAGGTACCATGGGTATTCCCTCGTGCAATCACTTGTGCGGTCCCTAGGATAGGCAACTAGTGGCAATAGTTTGTATCAGTAGCCGGGCTAAATGGTCTAAGGTCAAGATTTGGCAAATAGGAGAGGGGGTATCTATCTTCTCTACCTGCACTATCCCTCACGCTTGACTCTCTGGAGGAGAGCTTTCCCGATCTACTTAACGATGTTGGATTTCACTCTTTAATAAAATTTCTATGTTTAACAATTTGAGCAGCCTTGGAAAGTTAACTCTCCACTCACCTAATTCAAGACCCTACAACCTAGCTAGTTGGTGTATGATTAATGACAATGATACAAAAACTTCTAGTTGCTTTTAATTATATCGCTTGTTTTAAATTGGTTTTTACTTAAGTCAACGGTACATGGAAGTGAAACTGATCGTGTTTGATGACGTAGAAGAAATCAATGAAAACCTAGTTACATGCAAATGCAACAATTTCCTTTCGATGAAAAGCGATCTCTACATGGGTTCTACGAAACTAATAAGTAAATTTTTTTTTTTTTTTCAGACACTCACACTTCACATGATCCATAAAGCTATGAAAAATACTAAAATTCTCAAATGCACTTAATGCAAACTACCAATGATATGCAAATCCTAAGATGCTAATTCTAAAGAAGCAAAAAAAAGCCTCTAAAAAGACAATGGTTCGATCACTTTTTGATGGAAAAACAAGGCTAGTTCCAAACAAAACTCCTATACATACAAACGCTAAAATTCACTTGATACAAAAGAGAGAAATCAAGGAAATACTTCCTTAAAAATAAAGCCAAGAACCAAAGACTAGAAACTAACAAAAAGCTTCAAAAGATATAATGCAACCGTAAAAACAAACTTAAAGCAAAAGCTATGGAAAACACAGAATGTTTTTGGGCTTTTAACTTATAATGGAAGAAAATATATTTCAAGAAGAGAATCGAAAACTACCCAAGAATGGGAATCAAGAAAAATGAGTCTCAAAAAGGGCTTCAAAGTTTTCAAGCCAACTATGCTACTTTCATAGCGGAACTTAAATGATCAAAAGGAATCACGAAACTCAATCAATTGATTGAACACAGTAGCACAACCTTGCAACGAACAAAAATTCAAAAACCAAAAAGAGATTGTTCAAAATTCGCAACAAGACAAGTCCAAGAAATCAAGAAAAACAAGATAAGCCAAGGAGGAAAAAACCATAAGTGAAGCAATACATAGGGCTAAGAAGAGAAAACAAGCTAAGGCTCACTGTTCTGAATGGTCAGAACAGCTAAGAACTTCAGGAAAATATCTTGGTGCTTCAGCTGCAATTACGATCACACAAAAAGGAAATTCACCAAATGGCTAGGTTTTCACAAAAACAAGAGAGAAATGGATATGAAATCCCCATAAAAACAATCTAGAGATATTAAAGACACCACAAGAATGGTCCACTACAGAAAGAAAAGACTATAGAGGCTAAAAATCCAAATTTTCAAATTTTTCCAGCCATACGTAGTTTTACAGTGTGCAACTAGTGTGTATACGAAACTGTAACCAAAGAAATGTACGTATACACGGGTCCCTTTGGAAGATACAGGAGGTATACGTGACTATGCAGAGACTAAGTTGTATATGGAAATAAAGATAGGGAAAAATAAAAAAGTCAAGCCTGATCAAGGGACCAAGTCTTCTATCTAATTGAAAAAAGACTTACTAGACCGTAAAAAGTGATAAAACCTGTCAAGAACTTACAAGACAGATAAAACAACCCAAACGGAAAATCACAAGAATGTGTTCCCCAGTGGAGTCGCTATTTCTGTTTCAGGAAATGTTAGCCTAAAGGTCTTGGGTTGATGAACCTTCACAGATCAGGGGCATGTCATTACAAGAAGGACTCACTTAACCAACTACTATGCATTAAACTAGAATCTATAGGTTGCAAACCTTACCTAGATATCCCTCTGTTGTAGTAGATCCCACGGGGTGCAAACCCCCTACAACTCTTTGTGCTCTATAATTTGTAAATCAACAAAGAACAAACACAAAATCCTAGTTTTACAGCATATATATGTTCTAGATGTTAGTGAAAAGCATGCATAATATCATAAAAACAATATTAAATGAACAATTTATGATCATTACACATGTATAAAAAATTATTGACATGTAAACATCAGGAACAAGATGGTACTTCTACTATTAATGACATGTACAGTAAACAAACATGGAGATATCACCAAAATTTTACCTGGGCCTTTGAGCATACCGTCCTCTAGATCTTTCCAGCCCTAGCCTCTCAAGGTTTCTTCCAAGAATAGTGCACAATGGATTTCACATAGGGTGGTGAACATCTCAAGGAAACAAGGGTTTCCTGAAAATATTGGGAAGTGCAGGAGACACAGGAATATCTTAGAGTTGGATAGGGCCCCAACAACGTATAATATCTATATTTCTCTCTCTTTCCCCCTTAGGACATTCCCTTGAGGGGATTTTATACTTCGTCAAATTAGTTTTTTCAATTGGGAATAGTTAGGCCCCAAGTTGGGGTGGTTAAGTTACTGGAACCACCGTAAACCCCACCTCTAAAATAGGGAAAATATATATATTTTTTAATGCTTAAAATGGCATATGTGGTTCTCTATGTATGGTATCACGTGTATACGTGAAAAAGTCTGGGCAGAGTCGTGTATGGGTTTTAAGATACTATTTTTTGAGAAATATATCCAATTCTGAAGTGAAGGATTGCCCAAGGCCAATGCATAAGTCATCAAGTATATGATGGTGATAGATGATGCTATAACAGTTAAATTTTGAGAAATCAGGGATGCGATAAGGCGTATTAGCCATCATGTTTGATCAATTAAAATCAGACGGATGGGCGAATAGCAGGGAACTGTCGGGAATGAAATAGGTGGGGCCCACAGAATAATGTCATGCAATGGGATATGTAAAAAGGTTATTATGTAGCGAAGTTATAAGGTGGGACCATGATATATCAAACATGGGAGAATTAAAACTATATATTAAATTAATCTTAAGGGGTTGGGTGTTTCGGGAAATAATACCTTAAAGGTCTTGGGTTGAAAACCTTCACAAATCAGGGGCATGTCATTCAAGAAGGACTCATTTAACCAAATTTTATACTAAAAACTAGATACTACTGTTTGCAGAACTTACCTGAAAGTCCCTCGGTTGATGTAGATCCCGCGGGGTGCAAACCCCCTGCAACACTTTGTGCTCTGAAAACTGTAAATCCACAAAGAACGAACACAAAAACCTAGTTGTACAGCATATATAGTTCCTAGATGTTAGTGAAAACGATGTATAATATCATTAAAAAAATATGAAATGTTCAATTAATGATTATTACACATGTATAAAGAATCATAAACATGAAAACATTAGGAACAAGATGTCTCTTCTTATTATGAATGACACATACAATAATCAAAACGTGGAGAGATCACCTGAATCCTGCCACGGCCTTCAATCATACCGTCCTCTGGATTTGTCCAGCCCTAACCTCGCTAGAATTCTTCCAAGATGTGTGCACAACAGATGTCATATATGGTGATGAACATCTCAAGGAAACAAGGGTTTCCTGAATATACCTGGGAAGTGCAGGAGGCACGGGAATATCAGACTTGAATAGGGCTCCAACAGAGTATAATATCTATATATTTTCTCTCTCCCTTAGGCCATTCCTTTGAGGGGCTTATAAACTCCCTCAAATTAGTTTATGTAGTTAATAACAGTTAGGCCATGTGCTAGGGTGGTTAAATTATTGGAATAACCATAAAACCCACCTCAATAATAGGGAATATATATATATATTAATAATTAAAAAGGTATGCACGGATATCTATGAATGGACTCACGTGTATACGCGAAAAAGTCTTGGCAGAGTCACGTATGGGTTTTAAGATACTGTTTTTTGAGAAAATGTTCAAGTTTGGGGGAAAGGGTGTCGAAGGCCAAAGTGTAAATCATCAAGTACATGAAGATGATAAATGACACTATAACAGATGCCCCCTAATATATGAGGTCAGAAGGGGTACATGATAGCCTAAATGTATTATGTGAATAGAAAGAATCTTGCAAGGACTAGAGAGGACTTCACCAGATTTCAGCCTGCCAAAAAACGAGTGAAAGAAATCAAAGAGATAGATCATGTCTGAGGCAGGCATACCCATGCTCAGTGAAAGAAAAGCATTTCCGCATATGAATTACATAGTAGATCCAAAATTTATATAAGTATAGCCGAAAATTTAAAGTACATAGTGAATCATATAATCACTGCCTGAAAGTACAAGTCAAAATCAGGTCGAAGTATCACATATAGAAGATTGATCAATGATGCTGCAATAGATGTCTGATCACAAAAGTCACAACTGAATCTCCAAATACCAAATCATAAGTGGTGGAACAAATGGTACTACACGCAACTCAGGAGCCAACATATAGGATGATGTTGTGGTGAAACTGCAACATATAAGAGTGGATGGTGTCACTGGCAGAAAACTGAAGAAGTTGTCTAAGTGAACCAAATCATGTTGATGCTAACCCGAGGTCTTCACCAATCACTATGGAACAATTCTACATGATGGGAATAAATGAGCTAAAGTCGACCATGTGAGAAATCATTTGATTATCGGTCATTGATGTATATTGTTAACAAACGCGAGACGACACACCGATAATGATAATGAGTGTCAAGGTGCCTTAATACAATCGAACAAGTGCGAATAAATGAGTTGAAGTCGAACACTTGAAATAATCTATCAATCAGGAGGCAATGATGTATCCTCACTATCGATGGTGAAGATTTTTCCATTGATGACTGCAAACCTAAGGTACTGACAAAATGAATCTAGACCTTATTCCCAGAGCAATGAGTCAGATTTGATGGGAAAACATATGCTGGAAGGAAGGAATTAAGGCATCCCACATCAGTCTAGCACGAGTGTAACCTGCAGGCCAAGATTTGGTTTTGAAGTAACCAACCCAAAGTACGTTTCTGGGATTCACAAGATGAATCTAGCGCACGGCAGAAATCCTCTTAACCAACCAATAATGAAAGCTGACAAAGAGGCGAGATATCCACCGATAGGGTCAAATGGAAATCAAGGTACCGCATGAATCCCAGGTGTGATAATGTAAGCTGATGTCGAACACAAGGGAAACCACTCAGTCAAAGACCTATAATGGTGATCAAATGTTTAGCACAAGGTCACCTATCAATGATGTAAATAGGGCTAGGGTGCAACTCTAGGTTTTCTCTCAGAGCAATATGTCATAGTCGATAAGAGACAAACCTGTCGGCAAGAAGTCAATGGAGACCTTCTCAAACCAGCACGAGCATAGGACCAAACATCTGATGTTATATAATAAGATACTGACAAGACCGGGAAGGCCGACTGAAAAATGAGCCAAGAGACACTGTAGAAAGGCCGACTGAAAAATGAGCCAAGAGACACTGTAGAAAGGCCGACTTAGGTTAACTTCCCTTGAAAAAAAGCACGACTCATGTTGACTATGGAAAAAAATGATAACTTTGTATAAGTTTTTCATGCAGGAGGCGTGAACAAACCCTCCATATGATTGGAATAGATAACCAACCAGGGAAGAACTAACACATATATCAAGGTTATGGCTTCTCCTAAGTCAAAACTAAAACCATCCCAAATGAAGGAAAGACAGTTTTTTGTGCTTTGTTCAAGGGCGACAAAACTGACACCGTAGCTGCCATCAAAATATGAAGTAATACCCCATTCCCGCTTTTTTCACATATTTAATTTTTTTGTCTTTTTCATATTGAAAGCTTGAAAAAGAATAAAATAATGCTAGAGTACAATGGATAGAACGACTATCGTCAAACATATGCACTATTTCCTGGGATATTAACAATCCTATGCTTAATGCAAGGTGGAGGAAACTGGTAAGTGATACTCAAACGAATGTTCCATCCATGGGTAAAAAGGTGTTAAGTTGCGGTATCTAAGTGATTGCATGGTTAGCTTATATAGAAAGCCATGGTCAAAATATGGCTTAAGCATTGAGTCCAAATGAAGCCGGCTGAAGGCCAAGATAAACTAGTTAATATGCAATGATAGCGAAGGGAGCCTCTAGGGTAATGGCCAGAAAAAATGATAGCGAAGATGAAGAAAAATGAAGCTTCAACGTATATGTCATGGCGAAACTAAAGAGGACTCTCGAGCCTACATAAATTGCAACATGGGCTACAAATGCTAGCGAGGAACTACCTAGGAAGCCCATGTAAAGGAAGGTTCTACCACCAAGTCATGATTAAAAATCAGCAAGTGAAATGGGTTAAGTACTCATGACATGATGGGATCGACCATATGGCAAGTGATCAGAATGGAGGCTAGTATGCAGATTATAACGGAAGGTGGATTCCCTAGCCTATATGCCAGTTTGAAATCATATACCTGCCATGACAGGTCAGCAGTCATGGATATGAAAAAACCAGAAAAAAAAAAAAAATATCAACTTCAGTAAAATATCCTTGAAAAAATACCTTACCCAACACCTACAAGCAACACGGTTATACAACCTTAGATAGATTTTGAAAAATAACCACAAAGGAATTTTGCAAAAAATTTTCAAATTCTGGGTATAAATACACCATTTACCTCATATTTGGGTCATTGTTACTTTGCAAAAGTGGAGAAGGACCTTTTGGAGCAAAAATTCCTTTTCTCAAAACTGGAGCAATCAACCATCAAAACACGCCGAATCAGCCAGGTAAGCTCTAAATTAATCTTTGTCATCAATTTCATTCCAATTTAAGATAAAAATTTAGAAATTTGACCGTAGGAAACATTTTTTTTTTATGAAACCCTCTACGCATACAAGGGTTCATGCAGACGAACCTGTGTATGATACACAACTATGTGTGAACGAAGTCTCGTATGCACAGACCGAGATTTTAAAACTTGAAACTAATGAATGATTTGATGAATTTTCTTAGGATGTCAATTAGTTGGAGGGAGCGTGAACATAGTGCCATCGAAAATGAAGTGATGGAAGATCCAAATTCACTTGATATCCTTCAAAATTGTGGATTTCTCAAGTTCTTTAAAATGCCAAATATGAAAATTAATGTCTGGTTGCTCCAAATGTTGGTAGATCACTGGGAGCTGGAAGAAGACTGCTTCATGATAGATCAAATACGTATACGCATAGAGGTGGAAGAAATATATTTCATCACTAGACTCTCTCGGAGAGGAGATCCAGTACATTTGCATGGAAAGCCTTTGGGAGGGCTTACCATGGAAGATTACGTCTAGGTCTATTACATAGAGGGGTCTCAGAAATTAGGTACACATATTGCAATCAAAGATTTGAAAGTATTATATATGAAGATTCTCCTTTTCACCATTGGCAGGGTATCAGGATCTGCTTCCCTACATCAGGCATCGAGGACTCAAATGAGCATTGAAGTGGAATGTTTTATTCACCTCTTCGATTGGTGCACAACATTGCTGAGAAACATGAAAAGACAGTTGACTTCAATCTGGAACGCAAAAACTAAACATTTTGGGTATGGAACCATTTTACTGACATTCTTCTTTGATAGGATTCCAGGGATTCAGCCCAAAGTAATCTCAACCATCAACAGCCCCAGAGATCCAAGAATAGCTGGGTGGGGTGATCTGATGAAGAGATTGGGGGGAAGTGAAGTTCCCTGAACCACTTGGGATGGCGAGTTCTTCCATTGGTGGGAGAAAAAAGTTATCACGGTGGAATATTATCCCTATGCTGGGATGGATTTTCGTGGTGATCCAGATATAGTACTTCCACTCGGTGTAGCATGGGGTGAAATCAGTGAGATTGAAATTTTTGATTTTTTAATTATATGATTTTTTTGATTTGTTAAAATATGATAACGAAAAAAAAAATTGATTGAACTCAAATGACTTAAAAGATTATGGATGATCTTGATAAAGATATCGGACCATTCAGACCTGAGGGATACCCAAGGCATAAGCGTCGCAGAGGTGAGGCAGATGCTGAAGACCCTGGGAGGACTCTCCATGCCGTTTAGAGAAACTTGGAGAGATTGACTCGCCAAGTGCCCATGTCTGCAGTAGAGGACCTGCCAGAAGCTATCTAAAGGCGGGTAGTCGGAGTACCACGAGACTGGGTGCAGTTATTCTGGCATGTAGCGACTGCTATCATGTTCTATAGGAACATGAATGTTGGGCAGGGAGCATAGGATTAGATATATAGATTTTACTAGATGACTGTAATATATTTTTTATACTGAACATGATCGAGCGTAAGCCCTAATTTTGTAGGACAGATGGGTCCATATTTTGTATATTTAGTTTACTTGACTATATATATATATATATATATATATATATATATATATATATATATATATATATATATATATATATATATATATAGCGATTTATATGTGATGACTCAAAATGTATGAAAAATGAATTATATATTTGATATATTGATTAAAATGTTGAATGATGAATATTCCAATCAATTGCTTGATTAGCCAAGTCTACCATCCAATTGTCAGCTCGAGGAATGTGAATGAATGTTAGAAATTGAAATGATCTTTGCAACAAATGTATCCTCAAAAACAATCGGTGCAATAATGGATCTCGAACCCGATATGTGTTGTTCAATTGTGAAACCACCAGCTGGGAGTCCAAGAAAACTACTAATGAATCAACACCCAATGATATTTCTTCTAAGAGTAGATAAACTACTACAGTGTACTCTGCTATGTTGTTAGAAGCAGGACCAATGCAGACACCTCTTGAAACCAACAACTGACCGGATGGATAATGAAGTACCCAAGCCATAAAAGCTAAGTTATGGGTATGTCTACTAGCACCATCGACGAAACCAAAATGACTCATAACATCCAAAACAACCTGCCAAAGTAGATAAAATGCATCATAATCACACCAAAAATCAGAAGCTCAGATATGTACAAAAAAAAACAAAAAAAATATACAAAAATCAAGATGCTAGGCTAAAGCCTGCGCATAATACTTTTTCAAATAGAGCCCATTTCTGGGCTCCAATAACTCATTTTCGTCAAAATCAACATAGGCATAACCTCCTTTCTTGAGGACCGTTTTAACGATGAAGGGGCCATACCACATAGACTTAAACTTACAGGCTCCTAGGGCATCCTTCTCTTGGGCATAAACCAAGACAAGGTCTCCTTCGGGAAAAACCCTTGGTTTGACCGCTTTATCGTACTGGACTTTTATCTATTTCTTATGTGCCTCATTCATCGTGGCAGAATCCCGACGCTGCTCATCAAGATGTTCTAGATGAAGGAGTCCTTCTTCGAGACTGGAAGTGTTAGGAAGAAGTTCTACAGCTAACTTAAGAGAAGGAATTTCACATTTGATGGGAAATATAGATTCCAACCTGTTAGTGTCATTCTTTTAAGCCTTCCTCCAGTGATCAAACATGCTCTTACAAAGTGATTTTAAGATGTCAAGGTCAAATTTTGTCATTTCAGTGAGTCTTCAAGTAAAATTTGGTCACTAGGTATTAGGTCTAGGGTTTTCTTTCATTCATTTCAGAGTTGTCCAAATGTCGGTCCATGTCACCATTCAGCTGAGTGTACCATCATTAATATGGTTTTCATCATCATGTCAAGTTCCAAAGGGTCATTTTACACCTTGTTCATGCTTCAGTTGTGCTTAGTAAGTTTCATTTCCCTCTCCTAGGGTTTTGAAGGTAATTTCTCTTGGATAGTCTAATCATCATCAAAACTTGTATACTAATGTTCATACACCTTCCCCTATCTTTAATGTACATTATTAAACACTTCCCATCACTGAGATCCCCCAAATTCCTCATTTTCGCACAAACCCTAGTTTCTTGCTACAACTTGGCAATTTTCTAGGCTAGGCCTGTGTTTTTCCCTTTTGGACCCCTTCCCCTCACTCAATTTATGATATTCCAGTTTCCCCTACTTCCTAACATCCCTCCCTACTTCCCAAAATTTTTCCAAGAACTTATAAGCCCCTTATCCCCTTCATTTCGCTTCATTTCGACAAATCCTTTGCTCCACACATCGGGATAGGTTTCACTCAAATGATGTTTTAGAGAAATAAAAGATTAATTTTGGAAAGCTGAGAGCGGTTTTTGTCCAAAACATGCCAAATAAGAAAAACCTCATTCACGTTTTACACAGGTATAATGGTCTTAGAGAAATGACAAAAATACAATCGCCTTGGGAGAATTGATGCACCTCTGAAGTGACCTTGGGAAAATCAATATTTCTCCTAGCTTGGTTGGCAAAATGACTTTCGTGATGAGTCAAATGATAACTAGACACAAAGAGATTTCCAATGAACTATCATGAGCTCAATTTGGAGTTGAGGAAGACCTTTAAAAGTTGACTGCAACAGCACTCTGCCTTGAGGAAACCTCATTCTGCTCATTTTGACCAGTCTTGGGAGATTTGATTTTTGACAGGGTAAATGAACTCCAAATTGAAAAATTGCACTTGGGTTGGAAAGTAGAGTCAAAGATATTTCCAATGATCTTTCATATGCCCAATTTGGACTTCAGGAGGTTCCCCAAAAATAGGCTCACAGTGGTGCGGTGCATTGAGTTTTTGGGCGCGGCGCATAGAGAAATTTAGCCCCATTTTCACTCTTCAGCTCAGAAATTCGCCCAGTTTTGACTAGTTTCACTTTTGATGTAACTATTGATCTATCTTGATGTAATTTGATGACTATGATGTAATTTTGGCTCATATTTACTTTTTCTAGAGGATTCTTTCACTAAAAAGTGAAAATTAAATGAATGAATCAGTTTCCTACCATATAGAGGCAAGTTGTTTGATTGCCTAGATTTCAGTTCCTTGTTTAGAATTGGTTGAAACAGCTCCTAGAAGGATGAGCTAGACCCATATAGGCATGGGAAGGGGTTAGGATGGTCTATATGATGTATTTTCTCAATCATTTTTAGGGGTTGGACTCTTGGGAAAAGTTTGGCACCTCATTGTATATCCATTTTTCAGCTTTTGGCAAAGGAAAGACCAGAGTTTTGCAGCACTTGTTGGGATCCTTGTGGCTTCTGAGTTTTGATGATGTTTCTCTCCATGATATTGTAAGTTTCATTAATGTTATATTTATTCCATTTCCCTTCTCTTTGCTTCTGAATTAAACAAATGAGTAATTGAGGTAGAATTCATTAGTTTGCTGGTGCTCTGCCTTAAACTTTTGTTTAGTTTTACATGTTTTTTCGTCAGTTTGAAGGTGATACTTGCACTCTCTTGCCCTCTTCAGCTCCTCAGTAGTATTTTCTATCCATTCATTGAATCTAAGACATCAAATTCATTGCTTTCCCTTCCCCAACTTGAACTCTGCAAGAATTTGGCCTCATCCCCAAGCCCAAAACTGCCTTTTCCTTTTTCCAACAAAAAACCCCTAAAAATCATTCCAAACTCCTTGATTAATATACCTAACCTAAAATTAGCATTCATTTCAATCATCTCAAGCCCTATTGATACATTTTTCCTGAGATTGACCCGGAGAGAGCCCTCTCCTGTTCTGGTAGGGCTAGCTACCAGACTGAGCGTGGTTTGGTGTTACCCTGAATCTCACCTTCCTTCAGCCTAAGGTGGATTTGGGAACTAACATAGTGGCGACCATACTGGGGAAAAAATGGTTTGCTTGTTGGTGTTATTTGATTTATAATCTATAGACATAGCCTAAAGTTACGCCAGGTAGCCTTCGAAACGCTTTTGCTATGCATCAGCGAAGTAGATAAACACTGCTTCAGTCAATCTCTGGTCTAGCTTGTGAACGTGACATTTGACTTGTAGATTGTCTTGCCCCAGTACATGTATCATGTTCAGATCTGATGGGTGATGGTGGACAACGATCAGACATAAGAAGGCTGAAATTTTTCACCTGGTGACTCCAATTCAAATGTAGAGACTCCACTAGAGGACTAACTCTTTCTCTGAGAAAATGGAAGGATATTACACGAAGTTCAGGTATCCAAAGTGGAATGGTATTCAAGATCTAGTCTGCTTTCTTATAAATTATTTCGTTGCTGTTCTTGAAGCTATCCTGGAATTTTTTCAAAATTTGTTGTATGAGAAAGGTGATCAAAATCTTCACTCGACCTATTCAAAGAATGTAAATACTGAGTTTCCCTTTGATCCTGGTCTCCTTACTTTTCCCACATATTATGATGACTCTCTTCAGAGTGATGAGCCTAAAGAAAACCAAACTGATCCCGTAGCTCTTGTATATACTCCTACACCTTGTATAGTCCCAGACAGGTATAAACCTCTTGTTTTACCTTCTGTTCTCCATGCTTTCCCTGCAAATTATGACCTATATCTACCAAGATTTGATGGTGAATGTAACAATGTCAATGTTGAGCAACATGTGCAGAATTTTGAGACTTTTCTAGATATTTTTGAAGTTGATGACGAAGATGTCAGTATTAGGCTTTTTTCTCTTTCTTTGCAAGGCCAAGTGAAGAGTTGGTTCAAAGCCCTTCCTGATGCGAGCATCTCAGATTTCCAGCAGTTCGTCGAAGTTTTCCTTGATAGTTGGGTGATCGGACAGAATACTTTCCTTATTTTAGACGAGTATGCCCAGCTGAAAAGACTGCCAGGGGAGACAATACAACAATTTTCTGCCAGATTTAACCAAGTATATTTTTCGATGCCAGCTGATATAAGACCTTCTCCTAGATCTGCTCTCTTGCACTGCCCGGGTGCCTTTGATCCGGAAATGGAGTTTCAGTTGAGAGAAAGGAATATTGCAACACTTCAAGAGATGCAGAACAAGGCAGTGAATGTAGAGGCTCATTTGCTGATCCGAAGGGCAAGGTTGAAGGAAGAAGAGATGAAAAACATGGATCCGGAGAAATCGATATCTCTTGAGGTAAAGCTTGACATGTTGGTGAGTGCAGTAGAAGAGATGATGCAAAAGAACACCACAAGGAATGAGTATAATGTTCAAGCCCATGATTTGTTGATTGAAGAAGAACCAGTGGCTAATCCAAAACATTTTGTTTCTTATCCCAGTTGTCATAGTAATTTTTTTATAGATCATCTTGAAGAAGAGAGAGCTGTTGATATGACATGTATGCTTGATGATGTGTTGTATACTGATGATTTGCCTCAGTTTGATCAGTATGATGATGATTATGTTCTCCAAACAGAAGCTAATCTTGCAGACAAATCAGCAGCTAGTTTGTGGAAGGAGGAAGTTCACTTTCAGCAACTCGAGTACAGTGATCAATCAATGCATATCAGTTGTGACAATGATGAGGAAAGTGCAGCAAATTTTGAAGTAAGTGAAGGATCTTTGCCTTTTTGTTTTGATTCGTTTCAGTTTATCAGAGATAACTTCCATACAATCAGAAATCAATTGCCGACAAGCCTTGATTTGGACCATCTTGAGGGCAATGAAAACCTTGTTCAAGATTTCTCATATTCAGATTTGCAACCCTCGAGTGCCATTGATTTTCAAGTTGCAGATGAGGGGATGGAAACTGGCACATATGATCAAATGATACAAGGTGACTCCGTACCATTCTGTTTTGAATCATTTCAGTTTTTGAGAGAAACATTGCGTAGTAAATCTCCAAATGAGCAGCCTGTAGCATCAGATTTGCAGCCACCAAACGCAATGGAAGGTCAAATTACAGATGAAGGCGTGGAAGCTGAAATACATGATTTAATGATGCAAGAGGATTCTGTACCCTTTTGTTTCGAAGCATTTCAGTTTATAAATCAGAATCTTCGTAGTATCTCTAAAGAAAAACATGAACAGCTGGTAGGATGTCATACAGTTTCAATGGACACATTGCAACAGTCTTCTCAAGTTTTTGATGATCCTATTGCTCGTGTGTTGGATGGTGTTTGTTGTAATAGTTCTTCTCCATTAGCTAACCATGTGCCAGAAAATAATGTTGATAATAATCTTATTCAAAATTCACCTTCATTATCTTGTCTAACAGATTTTTCATTACAAAGCCTATATCAAGATTTGCAGTCATATGAGGAGATTGATAAAAGAGACTTTTGTTCTGTTTGGAATCAGCAACACAGTTTGGTTATTCACGAAATTCAGGATCCTTTTGACAGCTTGCTGCAATCACCAAAGAAAGACAGTGCATATGTGAGGAACATATTAATTTCCAGCTATGAAGATTACCAGGATCAGAGCAGTGATGTGTTAATGGAAATCAATATCTATGTTTATGAAGATCCTTTTGCAGTATTCTTGAAGTCCTCTAGTCAATTCATGCTTTGCAAGTTTATCAGCAGTCAACTTGATTCCAAGTTTCCATGGGAGTTTCCTTTCGATTCTTCCCTTTTCCTGCATATTAGAAAGCATTTGGGAAGAAATCAAATAGCAGCCAGGATGCTTACATGGTTGCATTGGCTGTTCCATTTCACTTGATCAGGTGATGAATGGAACAATTAGAGTAGGTTGTATTGAATAAGCTCTAATTTGAGCATCTTTTCCAGTTTGTCAGTTGTGTTTAAGTATAGAGTGAGTTTTTAGTTGAGTGAGAGTCAGTTTGTGTCATTAAGTCATCAGTTTTCAGTCATGCATTTCAGCTTGAGTTTTTTATTCCATTGCCCAATAGATGAAGGCACTGTCTACTTTCCAAAGATCTATAGTTCTTGGCACCTCCAAGGAGCTACCATCCCCATTGGAGCCAATGTTAGTGTCAGTCTTTGTAGCCTTCCTCCAGTGATCAAACATGCTCTTACAAAGTGATTTTAAGATGTCAAGGTCAAATTTTGTCATTTCAGTGAGTCTTCAAGTAAAATTTGGTCACTAGGTATTAGGTCTAGGGTTTTCTTTCATTCATTTCAGAGTTGTCCAAATGTCGGTCCATGTCACCATTCAGCTGAGTGTACCATCATTAAGAGGTTTTTCATCATCATTTCAAGTTCCAAAGGGTCATTTTACACCTTGCTCATGCTTCAGTTGTGCTTAGGTAAGTTTCATTTCCCTTTCCTAGGGTTTTGAAGGTAATTTCTCTTGGATAGTCAAATCATTAGAAACACTTGTATCCTAATGTTCATACACCTTACCCTATCCTTAATGTACATTATTAAACACTTCCCATCACTGATATCCCCCAAATTCCTCATTTTCACACAAACCCTAGTTTATTGCTACAACTTGGCAATTTTCTAGGCTAGGCCTGTGTTTTTCCCTTTTGGACCCCTTCCCCTCACTCAATTTCTGATATTCCACTTTCCCCTGCTTCCTAACATCCCTCCCTACTTCCCAAAATTTTTCCAAGAATTTATAAGCCCCTTATTCCCTTCATTTCGCTTCATTTCGACAAATCCCTTGTTCCACACATCGGGATAGGTTTCACTCAAATGATGTTTCAGAGAAATAAAAGATGAAATTTGGAAAAATGAGAGATTTTTTTGTCCAAAACATGCCAAATAAGAAAAACCTCATTCACTTTTTACACAGGTATCATGGTTTTAGAGAACTGTCAAAAATACAATCGCCTTGGGAGAATTGATGCACCTCTGAAGTGACCTTGGGAAAATCAATATTTTCCCTAGCTTGGTTGGCCAAATGACTTTTGTGATACGTAAAATGATAAATAGACACAAATATCTTTCCAATTAACTATCATGAGCTCAATTTGGAGTTGATGAAGACCTTAAAAAGTTTACTGCAACAGCACTCTGTCTTGAGGCAGCCTCATTCTGCTCATTTTGACCAGTCTTGGGAGATTTGATTTTTGACAGGGTAAATGAACTCAAAATTGAAAAATTCCACTTGGTTTGGAAATTATACTCAAATATATTTCCAACGAGCTATCCTGTGCTCAATTTTGACTTTAGGAAGTGCCCCAAAAATAGGCTCAAATTGGCGTGGCGCATAGAGAAATTTAGCCCCATTTTCACTCTTCAGCTCAGAAATTCGCCCAGTTTTGACTAGTTTCACTTTTGATGTAACTATTGATCTATCTTGATGTAATTTGATGACTATGATGTAATTTTGGCTCATATTTACTTTTTCTAGAGGATTCATTCACTAAAAAGTGAAAATTAAATGAATGAATCAGTTTCCTACCATATAGAGGCAAGTTGTTTGATTGCCTAGATTTCAGTTCCTTGTTTAGAATTGGTTGAAACAGCTCCTAGAAGGATGATCTCGACCCCTAGAGGCATGGGAAGGGGTTAGGATGGTCTATATGATGTATTTTCTCAATAATTTTCAAGGGTTGGACTCTTGGGAAAAATTTGGCACCTCATTGTATATCCATTTTTCAGTTTTTGGCAAACGAAAGACCAGAGTTTTGCAGCACTTGTTGGGATCCTTGTGGATTCTGAGTTTTGATGATGTTTCTCTCCATGCTATTGTAAGTTTCATTAATTTTATATGTATTCCATTTCCCTTCTCTTTGCTTCTGAATTAAACAAATGAGTAATTGAGGTAGAATTCATTAGTTTTCTGGTGCTCTGCCTTAAACTTTTGTTTAGTTTTACATGTTTTTTCGTCAGTTTGAAGAGGATCCTTGCACTCTCTTTCCCTCTTCAGCTCCTTAGCAGTATTTTCTATCCATTCATTGAATCTAATACATCAAATTCATTGCCTTCCCTGCCCCAACTTGAACTCTGCAAGAATTTGGCCTCATCCCCAAGCCCAAAACTTCCTTTTCCTTTTTCCAACAAAAAACCCCTAAAAATCATTCCAAACTCCTTGATTAATATACCTAGCCTAAAATTAGCATTCATTTCAGTCATCTCAAGCCATATTGATACATTTTTCCTAAGATTGACCCGAAGAGAGCCCTCTCCTATTCTTGTAGGGCTAGCTACCAGACTGAGCGTGGTTTGGTGTTACCCTGAATCTCGCCTTCCTGCAGCCTGAGGTGGATTTGGGAACTAACACAACCCATAAGCCATTTGAAACGGAGTAAAACCAGTTGCAGTTTTGACTGAAATCTGGTATGCCCAAAGTGCAGGGTACAACATAATGTGCCAATTGGATCGAGCTTTATCAATCGTATGTCAAAGAATTGTCTTCAAGGATTTGTCTACGGCTTCCACTTGCCCATTGGCTTGAGGATAATATGGAGATGATTGCTCCTGCTGGAAACCTAATTTCAGAGCCAATTTAGCCATCATGTTGTTTTGAATGTGACTGCCATGATCAGTGATAATCTCTTTGGGAATACCAAAGCAAGAAATGACCTGATTGAAGAGGAAAAGAGCATATATCTCACCATCATTCCCAAAAGTAGGCATAGCCTTAACCCACTTCATGAAGTAATATACGACTATAATAATGTACTTGTGACCTTTGGCTGAAGGCAGTTTACAATTAGTATAATCAATGCCCTACTTTTTAAGGGGGCCGATAGTGATGACAGGAAAAAGAGGAGCTGGATGAGCGCGCATCTTTCGAGTATAAACCTGACACGGATGACACCTTTTTACTGATTCCATACAATATTTGAAAATTGAATGCCAAAAGTATCCTGCACGCAAGATTTTTTGGGCTGTACAAAGCCCAGATAAATGACCACCACAAGCTCCACTATGGCAATCATTCAGCACAACTTCATCTTCTTCGAGAGTTAAGCATCGCCTAAGGATTGAATCAATCACGTGACGATATAAAGTGTCACCAATGATCAAGTAATTTTTAGCTAGGTGACGTAACTTATGGTGCTCATCTTTCGAAAAAGTTGAGGGAAACTTCGCAGTCTGGAGATATACTATGAGATCCCCATACCAAGGATCCTGTCAAGAAATGAGAAAAATATGTTCATCTGGGAAGGATTCATCATAAACGATATCTTCTCTATAGGGAAACTCAGAAATAAATTCTGCAAAAACCAATGATTTCTTGGACTTGGCAAACATAAACTCAAGATCAAATTCCTACAAAATCACAATCCATCGATTGTATTTTCCCCCAATCACTCACCTACTAAGAACAAACTGAAATGGATTGACTGCTGCCAAAACATATGTTTTTCGAAGAAGAATATAATGTCTGAGCCGCTTCACAGCATGTATAGCTACTAAAGCAAGCTTCTCTATCGGAGAGTACCAGAGTTCAGGTCCTACCAAGCCTTGACTGAGGTAGCAAATAACATGCTCTGAAAGAGCAACGTCTTCCTAAACCAGAACTATACCAATGGTAGATTCTTCTTCCTCAAGATACAAAAGGAAATCCCTGCTATAATCTAGTGGACTCAGTAGAGGAGAAGAGGTCAATGCTTTTTTCAAAGCATCGAATGAACGTTGAGCAAATTCATCCCAAAAAAATGGAACTCCTTTCTTTAATAATCTCATAAATCCTTTCATAATCTCGGCATAATTTACGATAAATCTCCGCAGAAAATTAGCTTTTCCTTGCAGACTTTGAAGTTGACGAATTTAAGATGGGGGAGGCAACTGAAGTATTTCCTCGACCTTGAAGGGATCTACCTAAATCCCTTCCGTAGACACAATAAATCCCAACAACTGACAGGATGTGACCACAAAAACACACTTGTTCGGATTCAACCGGATTTTTAATGCCAAAATCGTTCGAATACTTAACGGAGGTGAAAAGGATGATCAATTATCTTACGAGAACGAGCATCTAAATCATCCAAGTATGCCTCGATAATATGTTTGATGTCATGGAAGGCATAGGAAATAGCCCGCTGAAAAGTAGCTCCAATATTTTTAAGGCCAAAAGGAATTTTCTTGTAAGAAAAGGTACCCAGGGAAAAATAAATGCAGTCTTATGCTGATCTTTAGGATGGATAGTAATTTGATTATATCCAGAGAAACCATCCTTGAAGGAGAAAATCTCATTCCCTGCACACTCATCGATAATCTGATCTATAAATGGTGTCGGGTAGTTATCTTTAGGACATGCTTTATTTAGGTCCCTGAAAGTGATGCAAAATCAAATTTTTCCTTGTTTCTTGTCAATGGGAATTGGATTCGACACCCACTCTGTCAAACGAATAGGAAAAATGAATCCCCCCTTAAGAAACTTCTCCACCTCAGCTTTGAAATTTGCTACCTTCCTAGGGTTGACCGGATGAAGCTTTTGCCTAACAGGCTTAGCATTTTCGTACACCTTGATCTCATGGTGGACTATAGATGGATCTACACCAGGAATTTCCTCATAAGACCAAGCGAACACATCCCTAAACTCTTGAAAAAGGTCAGTGTAAATTTGAACCTCTTCAGGGGAACATTCAGCTCCGATGAAAACATTCTCTATTATGCTAGGATCTCTAGAAATGTTCACCGGGATAGTAGGAGAAATTACAGCCATGTTCCCTTCAACAAAAACCTGTGTTGGTGCTAAAGGGTTCAAGACTGGGTGAACAGGACCAAAAGACTGAGGGCAAGGACAACTTGATTAAACTTCGCTCAAATTAGGTAGAAAGTAAGACCGATGATGAAAATCATCCCATGGTCTCTCTACACCAGTCATAGCTTCCACGATGGCCTCTTTAGATGGAAGAGTAGTATCTAGAAAATCCTAGGCTGAAGATGAACTAAGAGTCCAAGCCGGAGCCACATCTCCATCCAATTCCTCTGGTAAACGAGAAACTGGGATGGATTCTGCAGACTCAATAATAGAGCTATAAGAAATCTCAGCTGCAGACATTGGAAATGTCATTCCACCCACTTGACCTTCTGCTAATGTGGAGGTAGGAGAAGGTAAGATCCAAGGATCTGAAAAATAATGAGTTCTTAAAAAATTTCTCCGAATAGGAGCCCTGGAGGATGAAATCGCATTGATATGAACCGAAGGAGGTGGAAGATCAAAAGTACCCATCAAAAAAGAATACATTCCGACCCCCAAATTCTCAACAGGTGCCGTGGTATCATTTACTAAAGGAATGGTTGAGTCAGAAGATACATTCTGATATATAGGAGAACAATCCAGTTGGTCAACTGTGAAAATTCTCCCTTCGTGAGGAAAACAAACAATACGAAATAACGAGGATGCAATAGCATCCATCTCATAGATCCAGTTTCGCCCGAACAGAAGGTTATAGTCTAAGCTTGCATCGACTAGCTCAACTTCGATATTAACAGTTTTTCCCCCAACACAGATGGGAAAAGCTAGAACAATACCATGCAGCCTATGAGAATGACCGTCAAACACAGTCAAAAGAGTGGCTGAAGGAATAGTTTCGGGAGATCCAATACCCATCCAGCATGCAAGAGACATTACACATGTGGAAGACCCTTCATCTATGACCATTCGAAAGATATTGAATTTTCGATAACTCGATCTAATATGCAAAGCCATATGATGAGGGAGTCTCTTTTTAAAATTTGACATATCAAATGTAATCAGAAGAGAGTTCTTTGGATCTACAGCTCCGATAGCAGTGAGCAAAGCACTTCGCTGAGCAGGACAAGACTGGAGCACCTCTAATGTAGACATGGCACAAGGACTCTGAGCCAGATCTTCTACAATGGAGTATTTATGGGCGGCCTTGTCATTTGGATTAATTGTCATACGTTTTGAAGATGCCTTCGGCATCTAAGGTATAGGCTCAACAGTAGGCTTCATGATATGAAGTGGTTCAGCACTATCAGGAGTACCCTTAGCTTTTGAAGACTTAGCTTCGCCATAATCATGAGATCTCATAGTGATATCTACATGAGCACTCATCATGTAAATTTTTGACATGTTTTTCCCTTCCTGGGTGCTCGAGAGGGATCCCCAGTATTTTGATTCGCACTAGCAATTAATTGCTGCCCTTGGGCAAAAGGGTTTGTCAGCACAACCTAGGAACTGGAAGAACCCTGTTGAGCTAACAAGCGCTAGGCATCCTGAATTTTAGGGAAAAGGTGTGTAAGATGGTCTCCAGTGCATAGCTTGCATGGAAACTTCACTTTCCTTTTATTATACTTTTGACCCTCTCTAGCATGATCGTTGGTTTTTTTTGCATTCCCTTCCCCATCCTTGCCTTTTTTCTTGTTATTCTATCCTTTCTTCTTCCCATTGGATTGTTGATTTCCTTTGGGGTTATAATTATGGACATCATTAATTGCCAAGGACTGGGAAGGAGTTGACACTGAAGGCACAACCTGACTAGAAGAAGTAGATTGTATAGACAACTACTGCAATTGACTAAGCAGGTTAGTTACACCGCTATCGATCGAACCAATAAGCCCATCACCATGAGGACCGGGTTTAGTTTTGGATAAGTCCAATTTGGACTGAGGAGCATCCGACAAAATTTTATTGAGGACTCTAGACTGAGAATAGCTCAGTTCTAATTGCTGAGCCTTAAAAATAGCCTGCTCTTCAGAAAATACCCCCAAAAGGGACGCATCTTTAGAAATATCTGGCTACAAATATTTCAAAAACCATTCCAGAAGGAATTCATTCAGAATATGGGCTTTAATGAGCCTCTTCCTTCTTCGCCATTCTTGAATATGATCAGAAATGTGAGTTGCCTTATCCTGCTGAAAATTGGCCAGGAGTTCAATCCCCGTGTCATAACGGACAGGTAACTGAAAATGGTTTAAGAACATGGTATCCAAACCTCCAAAAGTGGAAAAAATTCCCCTATTTAACTCAGTATACCATTTGGTTGCATTTCCAGTTAAGGTGCATTGAACTAACCTCAACCTAATCGAATCACCAATCAGGGAGTTGGATGAACACCATAAATGGAAATTTGTGATATGATCTGCCGGATCCTCTCCATTATTCCCTTCAAACTTTAGAATGTCTGAAGGGAGTTTGCTGGGAACCGGAGGCCATCCCATACTATACCGAATTGGATCGTTAGTCAATTTCGACAAATATGGCAAGTTTAACGTTGCCAGAAATGGTAAGCGAGGAGGAGCCTAGGAATTCCATCCTCCATAGGAATGATTCCCAACATTATGAAAATAATACCATGGATTTGCTGAGGCACCAGGTTGCCAAATATTGTTCGTAGAGAATGCTGGGCCATAGGAAAATCCTTGTGACCCAACATTCGGAGAAGGACAACCCCCCCCCCTGCCTTCAACAAAGAGTTACTATAAAGAGGACCATTTCACCCCAAAAAGGTAGTGAATGGAGAGGAAACCCCTTGATAAGGGTTCCAAGCATTTGCAAACCGATAAAAATCTTGAGAAGTACTCGATGAAGGAAAAGAGAGAATTCCCTTGCTGACTAGCAAGAAACTGATTCCTTGCTCCCAATGCTGTAAAAACAGGATTCCAACCTGTAAAGGTATTATAACTTTGACCTCTAGACCATGGATTGAAACCCTGAGTCTGAGAAGCAAAAGGGAAAGATCCTAAGGAAGGGGTCGAATGAGGGATATGCCCACTTCCAAAGGGGAACCCTTGAAATGAAGCTGATCCACTAGCCATAGAAGTTATGGGTGTAGATGCAACTGAAGCAGTAGAAAAGGAGAAAGAAGGAATCCCACTAGTGGGTATTTTGAACCAGATTTTGAAGCATGTGCTTGGGTGTGACCAGAGCCAAACACAGCAGCACTAGAAGTGATAGTAGATCTAGCAATAGTACTCCCTCCTTCGACTAAAAGAGGGGTCTGAACACTTGCAGGGCTCATAGCCGAAGTTGTGTTCCCAGACATGGCCATCAAAAGGTGCGAATATGATAGATAAGGACTTTTGGGTCTCTGAGACTCTGGTTTGATGTATTGAATGATGAAAGGATAATTAGCAGGAAGAGGAGATGGAAAAGACTCAGGAGGCTAAGGGACTTCCTCTGCTTCTACTCCTTATGCTAGAAATAAAACTCTCGAGATGAGTGAGGCACTCCTTTCTATATTGACACCAACACTAGAACCACCCATAGAAACAACAAGCCCTGACCGAGGATCTCTCTATGCTGCGTCTGAAACCACTAGGTGAAACACACCCTCCAAATTCCTCCTATGCCTTCTTGAAGAAGGCTCGGCACTCACGGGAGACAGTCCACGGAGCCTCCTCGGTCGACGAGGTGATCAGTCAACCACTTTAAGAGATTTATTTTAGACTCAAAAAATATATGAAGCTAAGAAATTTAGGAGCAAAGAGCACTCACTAAAAGTTCCTAAGATACAGCCAGACAAACATCTCTCGGGTATTTCCGCTCCGAGTGATGAGGACCAGACACCAAAATACAATAAAGTAAAATAATAGGACATCACGAGAGTAGTCTAGGGTAATCACAACCCAAGCCTACTAGCTAAGGTAACAGAAATAGTTATGCTGACCTCCTAACAACAGCATTTGTTAGTGCAAGTACCCAAGCATCGCAAGGGAACCCTCCAGAAGTACTGATGGAAGTGATGCAATGTCTGCCTCAAGTACCACAGGTATTCCCCCCCCCCACGGTCACCTATGTGATCCCTAGGATAGGAAACTATGGGCACCAATATGTATCGGTAACCAGGCGGAACGGTCTTAGGTCAAGATTCAGCAAATAGGAGAGGGGGTATCTCTCTTCTCTGCCTACACTATCCCTCATGCTTGACTCTCTCGAGGATAGCCTTCCTGGTCCAATTAACGGTGTTGTATTTCGCTCATTAATAAACTTCTATGTTTAATAGTTTGAGCAGCCTTGGAGAGTTAACTCTCCACTCACCTAATCCAAGGCCCTACAACCGAGCTAGTTGGTGTATGATTAATGACAATAATACAAAAACTACTAGTTGTTTTTAATCATATCACTTATTTTAGGTTGGCTGTTATTTAAGTCAAGGGTGCACGGAAGTGAAACTGATGGTGTTTCTATGACACAGAAGAAACCAATGAAAACCAAACTACATGCAAATGCAATGATTTCCTTTCGATGAAGAGTGATTTCTACACATGTTATATGAAACTAATAAAAAAAACTTTGTTTTATTTTTAGACACCCATACTTCACACAACTCAGAAAATTACGAAAAATATTAAAAATTCTCCAATGCACTTAATGCAAACTACCAATGAAATTCAAACCCTAAGATGCTACCTCTAAAGAAGAAAAAAAGAAGTCCCTAGAAAAACAAAGGTTCAATCACTTTCTGATAAACAAGAAAGCTAGTTCCAAATCAAAACTCCTATGTATAAAAATGCCAAAATGTACTTGACATAAAAGAGAGAAATCAAGAGAAGCCTTCCTTCCAAATCAAGTCAAGAACCGAAGACTAGAAACTGAACCAAAAACTTCCAAAGATGAAAAGAAACCGTAAACAAAACTGAAAGCAAAAAGCAATGGAAAACACAAAACGTTTTTGGGCTTTTCGACTTATAAAAGCAAGAAAAGAGATTTCGAGTAGACAAATAAAAACTACCCAAGAACTTAATCAAGCAAACATGAATTCTAATCCAAGGCTTCAAAGGACTCAAGCCAACCGTGCTACTTTAGTAGCGAGACTTATACGAGAAGCAAGAAGCAAGAAAACCAATTAATCAACTCAGTATAATAGCATAATATTGCAGCAAACAACAACTCCAAAAAATCAAAAAGAGATATTTCAAAATTCGCAACAAGACAAGTCTATGAAATCAAGAAAACCAAATTACACCAAGAAATAAAAAATCAAATGCGAAGCAATGCATAAGGCTAGGAAGAGCAAATGAGTAAAAACTCACTGTTCTGAATGTTCAGGATAGCCAAGAATCTTTAGGGAAATATCTTGGTGCTCAAGCCACAATTTCAAACACACAAAACAAAGATTTCACCAAATGGATAGGTTTTCATATGAGAAAGAGAGAAAAATATACAAAATCATTTTGAACATAGTCCAGAGGCCTTCAAGATACTACAGAAATAGCTCAACACAGACAGACAAGACCACAGGGGCTAGAAATTAAAAATTTCAAATTTTCCCAGGCATACGCACTTTTGCAGTGAGCAACAAGCATGCATACGCGACTGTAACAAAGGAAACTTGGGTATACGCGAGTCCCTTTGCAAAAAACAGCGTGTATACGCGACTGTGCAAAGCAAAAACTCCGTATGGAAATAAAGATAAGGAAAAAAAAAAATCAAGCCCGATCAAGAGACCAGGTGTTTTGTTTAGCTGAAAAAGACTTGCTAGACTGCAAAAAGTGATAGAAACTATTGGGAACCTAAAAGATAGATGTAACAACCCAAACGGGAAATCACAAGAATGTGATCCCCAGTGGAGTCACCATTTTTGTTTCGGGAAATAATACCCTAAAGGTCTTAGGTTGACAACCTTCATAGATCAGGGGCATGTCATTCAAGAAGGACTCACTTAACCAACTTTTATACTGAAAACTAGATACTACTGGTTGCAAAACTTACACGAAAGTCCCTCGGTTGATGTAGATCCCGCGGGGTGCAAACCCCCTGCAACACTTTGTGCTCCGAAACCTGTAAATCCACAAAGAATGAACACAAAGACCTAGTTGTAAAACATATATAGTTCCTAGATGTCAGTGAAAACCGTGTATAATATCATAAAAACAATATGAAATGTTTAATTAATTATTATTACACATGTATAAATAATCATAAACAAGTAAACATCGGGAACAAGATGGCTCTTCTTATTATGAATGACACATATAGTAATCAAAACGTGGAGAGATCACCTGAATCCTGCCACGGCCTTCGAGCATACCATCCTCTGGATCCATCTAGCCCTAGCCTCACAAGAATTCTTCCAAGATGTGTGCACAACAAATGTCATATAGGGTGATGAACATCTCAAGGAAACAAGGGTTTCCTGAATTAACATGGGAAGTGTAGGAGGCACGGGAATATCAGACTCCAATAGGGCTCCAACGGAGTATAATATCTATATCTTCTCTGTCTCCCTTAGGCCATTCCTTTGAGGGGCTTATATACTCCCTCAAATTAGTTTTTGTAGTTAAGAACAGTTAGGCCACAAGTTTGGATGGTTAAATTACTGGAATAATCATCAAACCGGCCTCAATAATAGGGAAAATATATATGTATTTTTAATAATTAAAAAGGTATACATGGATCTCTATGAATGGACTCGCGTGTATACATGGAAAAGTCTGAGTAGAGTCGCATATGGGTTTTAAGATACTGTTTTTTGAGAAAATGTTCAAGTTTGGGGGAAAGGCTGCCCAAGGCCAAAGTGTAAATCATCAAGTATATGAAGGTGATAAATGACACTATAACATTGGGGATGTGAATATAGAAGGGAGTTAATATAATACAGGGTACATGAATACAATGGGAGTTAATACGTAAAGTTAACAAATAATTAATATAAATGGGGGGATTAAAAATATACAGTGAAATGTTAAAAGTGCGAGATTTTTTAAAATACACTTATGATAGTGTTAAAACTAATATCGGGGTGGGATTTTCATGGTGAGGCCCGATATTATAATTTAAACTGAAAACTTAGGAAAAGTATATTTTAGGGGGTATTATGAATGAAAATGGAAGTTAATAAAGGTATTTTACTTTTCCAAAGGGAAATATTGCATTTAAAGGAAAAGGGATTTTTTGTAAGGAAAAATGTGTGATGTAATGGGGAAAAGTAAATATGAAGGGGAAGGGGTATTTTTACGAGGAGAATAAGTTTGGAAGGGAGTTAGTAAATATGAAATGATCAATTTCTGCTATCCATACCTTGTGAAAACTACTTATGCCTACCCATCATCTACCCTAACATTTTTTCTTCATTTCCTTAGATGCATTTGAGCTTGCAGACCCTTTTTATTTTTATTTTAACAACAAACTATATAATTCTATCCTTATTACCTCCAATGGCTCGGATTAAACTGTTGAGCTCATTTATTATTCTCTACCTATCTATTGATATGCCAAGGTTAAACAGTTTGGCTAGATATTTATTCTCTATCTATCAATATGAAATTTAAAGCATGAAAGGTCAATATTAAGAAGTTTGACCTTCATGGATTGTGGAATTTTTGACAAGCTGCACACAACCTTATTTTGAAAAATATAGTAAAGAGTACTGGATTTTAAATTTGCATCACTTTCATGATCTATTTTATCTGTTTTTTGTTGGGGTTCATATCTTACATTCTTTTTTTATCTTTTCCTTTTAGTTCTTTGATTTTTCTTTTAGGACTTTTACCATCTTTACATTTTTTATTTTTTATATGGGAAAACAATTTTGCAGAAAGAAAAAGCATGTACATATTACAAGACTAATCATATTCAATTCAAAATTATGAATCCTATTAATATAGGACCCTAACACCTTCTGTAGCTTCTCCTTCAAAACTATTTTTTCGATTCTTCCCTCCTCCCTTGGTGATTCTTCAATGATAATCGGGCTCGTGGGAGGAGTTGCTGGCTCTCTCTAACTCTTGTCAGCTCTGAAATACATAGACGTCTACCTTATTATCTTTGCGCTTGGAGGAGCTATGATGGTAACTACCTCTTTGTATTGAGGGGATGTGGTGTTGTGTTGTGATTTTGTTTCTTGCCCACTTTCTGCTATCTCTATGACTTTTATGGCCATCTCTTATATTTTTCCTTTGCCCTTTGTCTCTTCCTCTTCTTCTTCTTGTTCCTCTTCTGGCTCTTCTTCTTCTTTTGGTTATTCTTTGTATTCTCTAAGGCAAGAAGTGGAATGCTGCCTTGTTTGGGTTGCTATAAAAGCTTCCCTGCTCATATTTACGAGAGAGGACCAGGCCATGGGTAGGGTGACGTCGTTCTGCTGCTGCTATTGTGCTCTATTCAAATACGCAGCCCGCTCTTGGTATTGCTATGTTATGGCTTCCATCGGTCTCTCTCCCCTTAAAATTTTTTAATTTACTGGTTTGGATGAGACAAGGTCTCTTTTTATTAGATTGCGCAACTAATTTTTGAGCGCTTATGTAACTCGGCTCAACTCCAGTTTTTGTTCTAAAAAGTTGTTTCCTTCTCCCTGTTAATTCATGATGGAATGTGTGTTTCCTCACCTCTTTATACTCTACTCCACTTGATTTAAATTATTTTCTTTAGCACGCCCAAGTGGCGTGACTTTGTAGTTCTCCCTAGTCATACTTCACGATGGTGGCCAAGCTAACTGGCCGCCTTTCTGCCCCTTAAACTCTAAGTATACAAATTTAATTATTTCTGGATATTATGGATGCATAGTGAGGGGTGAGAAGCTATACCTGAGTTTACCTGTCGTTTCCAAGGTTTTTTCAGGAGCTGGATTAAGGAGACAAGCCTTTTAGATGTTGCATTCTTCACTATTTTATGTTCTCTGAGTGAGCATCTCGTTGAATGAGCAGCTTTCTGATTGATCTTTTGATCTTTTCTTTATGTTCCTTCCCGTTGTATATTCTATGTGGGGGGTGCTCCAGATGCCATGGGTGGCACTCTTGTCTTTCCTAGGTTCTGCTTCATGAGCTCCTCCCTTGTTTTTCTTGTTGTTCAATAACATATGTCTGCGATGTAGGAATTCCCTGATGTCTGTAGCAATTTGTGTCTTTCTTCCCTTGCTACATTGTGCTCAGGAATGGAGGAATTTGGTGTATGGAGGTGATGGAGGAAGTTATGAAAATGAATGAAGTGAATTATGGGATGGATGGTAAAACAGAAGGAGGGAAAAGAAGATGAATGCTTCCTTGTGTTTCCAGAAATCATTAATGACCTGCAAAACAACAAACATAGAAAACACATAGATGTAGATGTAATTTTTTTGTTTTTTTTTTTTTGTTTTTTGTTTTTTGTTTTTAAAAGCAAGTGGGTTGCCTCCATGGAGGTTTTTAACCCACAAACTTTCCTTGGGTGCCTCAGAGATGTTTTCACCCCTAGATATTTATTCTCTTTTCTTCTTTCTTCTCTTTTGTTTTAGCAAGTGAGTTGCCTCCATCGAGTTTTTCAACCCACAAGCTTGCCTTGGGTGCCTCGGAGAGGTTTTCACCCATGGATCTTATTTTTTATTTTATTTTATTTATTTATTATTTATTTATTTATTTTTATTTTATTTTTTTAAGGAGGTGTGGGAAATTATGTAGTTTCCCATTACATAAACCTCTCTGTTTATTGAATTTACAAACTACCCTTGACAAAGGCTTCTTGTAAATTTTAAGTCTGTAACCATTGACAAGCAAGGGGATTCCTTCCTCATCTATGGTTTTGATTTGAACTGTGCCATTATAAAAACATTTTTCCACTATGTAAGGTCCCAACCATCTTTTCATTAGCTTGCCTTTGAAATATTTAAACCTTGAATTATACAACAGTGCCCAATCTCCTTTGCAACTGGACTACCTCTATGTGAATAATTGCTTGCATTCTGAACTCATCCAATCCATTTAGTTGCAACAACCTCTCTTTTCAGGAATTTGATAGATCTAGATTTAATTCAACTTCCATTCTTAAAGTATTGATGTTGTGTAACCAGCTCCAAAAAGAGAAGAAAAGAGATATTCACGCCTTAGAAATAAGCCACTTCGAGGGGGCAACCTCCAATACATTACATGAATGAACAATTCCTGGATGATACAATTCACAAAACCTCTTTTCTATATATAGGAGTCCATGGGGCCATAATGTAATCCTAGTGGGCCACAATGTAATCCTAGCCGACCTAACAATAATAATTTAAAGGCACAATAATAACAAAATGGGGGTTACAAGGGTACAATAATAACAATAAGGGGTTTACACTAACAATAATAAGGGGCTATACTAGTGATATATGGACCTAACATGCCCCTCTCCTTCAAAAAAGTGTTGTCCTCAACACTTGAGTAGCTCCGGGTGCTTCTGTATAAAATTCTCATCCTCCCATGTAGAATCTTCAGTGGGTAAGTTCTTCCACTCGATGAGATACTCTGAAATTGATCGATTCCGTAGCTGTCGAGTTCTTGTTTCCATGACCGCTTCAGGTTCCAATATGATTTTTCCTTCCTCATCAAGTTCTGGAAATATTGTTTGAACCGGAAGATTTTCACCTATAACCTTCTTTAAGCATGAAACATGGAAAACTAGATGTACTCGCGAAGAAGCAGGAAGCTCCAATTTGTATGCCATAGTACCAATCTTTTGCAACACCTTGTAAGGACCATAGTAATTTGGTGATAATTTATTATCCTTCTTAGCTTGCTTGAGGGACATTTGTTTGTATGGTTGTAGCCGTAAAAATACCCAATCTCCTACATCAAAACTTTTCTTGCTGCGATGTTGATCTGCCTGTTGTTTCATTCGATTTTGTGCCAAATTCAGGTTATCCTTTAAGAGTTGGAGAACTTCTTGCTGATGCTCGATGTGATCTTCCACTGCTTGAACCTTCGAATTTTCCTTAAAGATGATGTGATGGATGGTGGATGATATCCATAAAGTGCCATAAATGGGGTCATTTTTGCTGCAGTATGGAAGGAAGTGTTATACCACCATTCAGCAAGAGGTAACCACTTGACCCATTGTGTTTGTTTATCAGATACAAAACAACGAAGATATCCTTCCAAACATTTATTTAATATCTCTATTTGACCATCAGATTGAGGATGATAAGATGAGCTATGAGCTAATTGAGTACCCAAACAAGAAAATAACTCCGTCCAAAAATTTCCCGTAAAAATGGGATCTCTGTCGCTCACAATAACCCTTTGGCTTCCATGTAGCTTTTGAATTTTGTCCACAAATGTAGTAGCAACTGTACTTGCTTTAAATGGATGAGATAATGCACAAAAGTGTGCATACTTGGTAAGTCTATCAACTACCACCATGATGACACTCTTTCCTTCGGACTTAGGTAAACCCGTGATAAAATCCATTGAAATCTCCTCCCAACGTTGACTTGGAATGGATAAAGGTTGTAGAAGTCCTGGGGTCTTAATTGTTTCCACTTTATTCTGCTGGCAAACCAAACATTCTGCCACAAACTTTTGAATATCAGATTTAAGGCCATCCCAAAAAAATTCTTTCTTCACCCCGTGGTAAGTTTTTAAAAATCCTGAGTGTCCTCCTAAAGGAGAAGTGTGCAATTCCAAAAGAATCTTTTGTTTTAGTTGGGAATTCTTACAAAGATATAAGCGATCTTGTACCATAAGGAATCATTTTTCCAACTAAATGTATCAGATGTACTAGGATCTTGCTGCAAATTTTGAATGAGTGTCCATACATCTTTGTCCTTCTTCCATTCATCTCTTGCTTCGGTTATCCAATCTGGTTGGATAATAGAAATGGCACAAAGCAATGCTTCCACCTCTTAATTCTTTCTTGAGAGTGCATCTGCAACAACATTAAGCTTTCCTTTTTTGTAGATTATTTCAAAGTCATAACCCAACATCTTTGTGACCCATTTTTGCTGCTCTTCTGAAGATAGTCTTTGTTCCAAAAAGTGTTTAAGACTATCATGATCAGTTTTTACCTTCAAGTGTCTTCCCATTAGGTAAGTTCGCCATTTCTTTAGTGCATGTAGTATTGCTAACATTTCCTTCTCATAAATAGGTTTCTGTACATAATCACTAATACTCATTCCCACAAAATCCTAAAGAATTAGTCACTGTAAAATTGTTTCCAACAACAAGCCCTTTTTTTTTTTTTTGAAAGCTTTAGATAATACAAGAAACAATTGTCTTATTCACACTTCAGCAAATTATTAAACTCATTTTCACATTCATACCAAAAACTTGTAGACATAGGAAGCTACACCCATTAAATAGTTTATTTATAATTTATAGTAACATAAAAACAACAGTAACTAAGAATTTTACACTAACAATTTATATGCACAAAAGCTACAGCCATTCAAGACTTTTGACAAACACTTTGCAGACATGCACCCTACACTCATTGAGCCCTTATGACCAACACTTTGCAAGCATGCAATTAAAAGTCATTGAGGCATTTTTTCAAACACTTAGCAATAATGAATTTAAGATTATTCTTCAACATATTTATCTCATAAAATTCAGAATTGAAAATTTAAATGTTTCCATCTTAAAACAGGGACTAAATAATCTTAGTTTTTCATCAAAGACTCAACAACAGGCGAACATAACTCACAGTAGCAATCTGCCAAATCGCCCAGATTTCCGATCTGGGTTCGGAAAAGTATTTTTTTTGGAATGAAATCAGGGGTTATGTGTCCATTAGGCACGGATAACCCCTGATGTTGGGCTGAATCGAATTAAAAACGCCCAGGAATGCGATTCTTGAAAACAACAAAATTTATATCCTAAATGTTTCATTTATGACTTCTGTCAAACATATGGAATGAAAACTTACAACTACACCTCTATATGAGGAAAAACAACCCAGAGTTATGCTACTAAGATATGCTCATTGAAATCACACATTTCTAAATCCACCATATGAGTTCTTGAAACATTTTACCACCCACAAGCTAATTCATTTGACATGATTGACAAAATTTTTGCACCAATTGCTACAATTTAAAAAAACATATGGCAGCCTTGAATGCTACAGCCATTAAGGCTTTCTGTCAAAATTATGATAGTACTATTACAACAAATTTAATAACAAAACATTGAATTATTGATTAGAATATGAAACATAAGCCATAACTGAAATTTATCTCCAACTTACCTCAAGCATTTGATCTTCCAAACCATATTTTAGTTCCCATTATTTTTTCATTTTCTTTTAAGGGTTGATTTTGTAATTCCTCCAGGCATGTTTTGGGTACATGTCCATTTTCCTACTTCTGATGTAAGCTGCAAGTTAGCACTTATTCATGCATAAATAACATTACTCATTCAAGGACTTTTTCAAACACTTTGCAAACTATCCTAAAACCATTTCTAAAACATGCATGTAATTACTTGAAACAAAACCATAAACCGTGAAATACTTACCCAAGTCCTTTGGAATTTATTTATTGCAATTACCTTCAACAATATTTGGATTTCCTTTCTCAAATGCTACAATACCAAGATTAGTAACATAAACTACACCAGTAATAACTCCAATATTGAGATCTAAACATCCATACATATAGATTAATCTAGTCTTCATTTTTAACTAATCAATAATATTCTAGATAACATAAGCCTAAACCAAAATTAAATGCTTACAACAATTTAAATGTCTACTTTTTATTTTATGCTAAAGCTATACTATAATTTTAGGACAATGGAAATTATACCTGAAGAGATATTCAGCTCCAATCGTTGAGAATATGATCCACCTTTGATCCCTTAACCAACTCATTTGAACCATCTGGTTTTCCACCCAACCATATCCAGGGAGAACTCCTCCCCCTGGAACCCCCGAGCTGTAAAAGCTCACAACCAGTACCAAAATACAACAATAGAGAGAGAGATGCAAGGAAAACTAAGGAATATAGTTTTCACTTCCTCTAAATACCATTCATGTTCAACCTCAATAGATACTTAGTAGATTAGTAAGAAATTCAGATTTGTTTTGGAAGTAATTGGATACTCTCCATATCTCTCCCTCTCACAATATTCCTCAAGTCTCTTCCACTCTTGGCATTACCCCCTCTCCCTCCCAAATGAGAATACATGAGACTCATATATAAGAGGAGCAACAAATTCTTGTCATAAAGGAGGATTAATATGCATGCATTGTATTCCATTTAGAGGAGTGTAACTTATGCCATTAAGGAGAGGTATGCATGCCTTATTTAAGGAGAGTGTAACATATGCATTAAAGTCACTGTAAGAGGAATATTTTATGACATATATTTAATGAGTGTAAGAGGAATATGTCATTCATTGATGAGTGCATAAAAGAGAGTGTAATGTAATATTTAAAATAGAGAGAGTTACATAGAGCCATGAGAGTCATGAAGGAGAGAGGTGTGAAGTGATTGAGGAGATATAATTTCCTTTTAATAATAATATCATAGTCTCATAAAAGATAATAATATTATTAATAATATTAATAATATTGAGGATTAAGTCGAGATTGAACTATTACAATTGATTAATCATAAGTTAAGTGATTTTCCTTCAAGCATACTTGTTTACCCATTGATTGGAGGTGATTTACTATTTTTGGAAGGTCATACTTGAAATGGTAGACATGACTTTCTATTTTTAGAAAGTCACTCCAAAATTGTTAGGAATTAGATTATTAAGGAAATTCATCTATGAGT